>JAHWFO010045083.1:936540-1009707 GCA_023313115.1 Rhysida immarginata | reverse complement strand
TGTCCTGATATCGTTTTTCCATGTATGAGATGTCCTGATATCGTTTTTCCATGTATGAGATGTCCTGATAGAAGCACTCCCATGTTCATCACTAAAAGCCCCACAATTGTCCAAATGAGAATGTAAAAAGTGGATTTCCAAGGACATGTTACAACCCAGTTTATGGTATGATGATAAGAGTTTCAACAAGTTCAGCATATTTGTAACTCCTATTATTTCCCAAGACGTTAGTTGTGACAAGACGAAAATCGTCCCAGGCTTTTTTTTCTTTACCTTCCAAAACAATGTCAAAGTTATCATCTTGAAATAAATTTCTTATTTGAGGACCGGCAAATATACCCTCCTTATATAACAAAATAAAAAATATAAAACCAAATTACTTTCACTCTGGATAAACCACATTGAGCCAAAACCGCTTCTCTACAACAAACTTTTTATTACGCCTGGATACGTATTTCGGACGCTACTCGTCCATTTTTCAACAAGACTGAATGTTACCGACAATCGACAATCGAACAGTGAAGCGTACATTTGTTAGAATATGACGAAAGCAGCGCTTTCACAAAGCTCATCTAACCAGAATAAACTCCAAATGAAATACACTGAGGTAGTCAAGAAGCCTAACCAACCCAAGCGGTCTTCCATATTATATAAAAAAGAAAATAAGATTGACGATTCTCAGAAAAAAAATACAAACGAAATAAAAAATACAAGGAGAAAGAATGAAAAGAATAATAATTCCAGTAATACAAACAACAATTGCAGAAAACCAGAAAAAAAATGAAAGGGGAGAAGTGATGTGGATATGTTCAATATAATAAAAGAAATAAAAGGCTCTTTAACCACAACAACTTTTAAAACAGAAAAATACAACCTTATCCTGTAAGCGGTTTTCGAGGGCGAAGCTCTCATCATTTAGCAGGTAGAATAGGGAGTAACACACCAGATGACACTGAGTGTGATAATCGAACAGTGAAGTGTACATTTGTTAGGATGGGACGAAAGCAGCGCTTTCACAAAGCTCATCCAACCAGAATAAACTCCAAAAGAAATACACTGAGGTAGTCAAGAAGCCTAGCCAACCCAAGCGGTCTTCCATATTATACAAAAAGAAAATAAGATTGACGATTGTCAGAAACGAAAAACAAACATGATAAAACCTAATAAAAAAAATACAAGGAGAAATAAGATTATCACATCTTCCAGTAGTCTGGGAAAGAGACGTTGCTAATATCTTCAAAATTAATGTCAAGAACGTGCCTCGGTTTACGATACTTCGTATGCCAGTTCATATACATTGAGTTCTTCAGTATCCCTTTCACAAGGTTATTGTCGTGAGTCTTCATCTTCTGTATCATAATCAAAAGGAGATCCAGTGTAAACTTTCCGATATGGGCCATGTTTAAATCCAAGTGGATGGATTGGTTTTTCACAGTCCTTCTGTCCAGCTGGGCAATGGTCCTCAGGGTAACATTCTGGAATGACTGTAGTTCACTCCATCTGGTTTTACAGATAGTCGCCCATGCAGGCATGCCATAGAGGAGTATGGTCCAGATAATCAATTTGTACAAAAGTAGCTTGTTGTCAATGCTGAGGGCGCTGTTGCGACCCATGAGAGCTATGATACTGTATTAGCCCTCTTCGCTTTATTCAGAGCATAGGACATATGCTGGTTCCATGAGAGTCTTGAGTCAAAGATAACTCCCAGATACTTGTAGTTGTCCACCCAGTCCTGTTTCTTATTGAACAGAACAAGAGAATCAGGGGGATGCTTGAGCTTCCTATTGAGGTACAAAGCCTTGCACTTTCCGACGTTAAGGTTCAACTTCCAGCAGTTAAACCAGTCTTCGAACTGCTTCAAGGCGCACTGCAGCCGAGTGATAATGTGAGCATGCTGGTGTGCCCATGTCATAATGGCAGTGTCATCCGCATAAAAATACAGAGTACAATTGTCGGGATTCGGGAAATCATGTACAAATACAATTAAATAGCACAGGCCCGAGGACAGAACCCTGAATGACACCGGCCTTTACAACATGGAGTGTGGAAAGATATTCTCCGACCTTGGCTTGATAGGATCTGCTGTCAAGAAAGGACTTCACCATCAAAATCAAATCGGCAGGGAAGCCGTCTCTGATCATTTTGTAGACAATGCCCTGATACCACACTTGGTCAAAAGCTTTACCGACATCGAGAAATGCCACGCCACAGTACCTGGATAGGTTCAGGGGGGTGCTCAGGTCTTCAACAAGCCTCCATATCTGCATCGGACAAGAGTGGGCAGCACGAAAGCCAAACTGCTCTTCCCGAAAAAGGTCATTTGCTAGACAGTGATCTTGGAATCTGACGAGGATCGTTCTCTCCAACACCTTGGACATCTTGGGTAGCAGGCTAATAGGTCGGTAAGTCGCCGGAATTGCAGGATTTTGCCCCTGCTTGGGGATACTCAACACAATAGATTTCTTCCAAGCCACAGGGAAATAAGAAAATTTCCAGCAATCGCTAATGATATTGGTGAGAAAGTCAATGAAGTTCTTTGGGAGATTCATAAGGGCGTTATTACTCACCTTGTCTTTTCCTGGAGCCTTCTTCTTTTTCAGTTTACTTATGATGTTGGCGATCTCTCCAGACTCGATGTTGTACTTCGTTAAATGCTGTGGGACTTCCTCAAAGTTGACAATACCTTCTTCCACACGCTGAGACATGATTTGGCTCTCGGTCTTATCGTTGGTAGGAGTAACAAACTGCATTTCCAGTGAATCTGCAATGACTTGGGCCTTGTCCTGATCAGTTTGGACATAGTCACCTTGTGGAGTACGTAGTGGAGGAAGCGTATCATTCTTCCTGTTCTGTAAAGCTCTAACCATACTCCAAATGGAATTGTCGCGAGCCGACAAGCTTTTGAGTTTTTCATTCCATTTAGCGTCGCGAAGCTCTTTTATCTCCTCTTGGACTCTTCGCACTAGCCTGATATACTTGGTTTTGAGCCAAGGTTCACGATAGCGTTGCCATAGTCTACGAGTCCTGTTTCTTTCAGAAATCAGGCGTTGGATTCCAGGAGTGAGTTGGATTCGATGATGAGGTTTATTCTCTGATGGATACTTACTAGCTTCTATGGCACTGTTAATACATCTGGTGATGTCTTCAAAACATTGATTGACGTCCTCTGTACAGTAAGCAACGTCGGGATGGCAGCCATATTCCTTAAGAATATTTTTGTAGAGCTTCCAGTTCCTCTCGGAAATTTATGTTGACATTAACAAAGTTCAACGCCACAGGCTTGTGGTCAGAAGAAAGGTCATCAATCGTGAAGATATTGTACGGTTTGAAGAAACCCTTCAAGAGCGAGATGTCCAAAACGTCACTACTAGGGGAGTGGTCGCAGTAGTAGGTGTCCTCCACAGGTCCAGCAGCGATGATATCATCTCTACCTTGTATGTACCTATGCAGAATCATACCATTGTAATTCTGCGTTCTGGAGTTCCAGCTTGGGTGTTTGGCATTTAGGTCACCAGCTAGGACGACTGGAGTGTCACCACTGAAGAGCTCATCTAGCTCACTAATGTCAAGATAATGTTTAGGTGAATTGTAGAGCACCACGAACTTCACATCACCACAGGAGACGTCATTGATAATGATTGAGGCCGATTCCATACCTGCATAAGATTTGGAGACTAATTCTTGGTGTTGAATTCCCTTCTTAATGATGATCTCAGCGCCCCCAGAAGCACATCTTGCAGCATTTGAAGCCATTCGATCCTTACGGTACACACAATAGCCAGGTAGCTTGAAGTGTTGGCTTGGTTTGAGATGAGTTTCACAGAGGAAAGCCAAGTCGATTTCTTGCTTTAACAGAAAATTGTGAAACTCGATACGCTTTCGGGGAATGCCCCTAGCGTTCCATATCACGCACCGAAGATCACCTTTGTTGATTACAGTATAATGTTGTGCAGCCATACTAAAATTAGTTGGTCGTAAGGAGCCCACTCAACTGTGGGTAACTTTTGCCTAGATTAGAAAACAGATGAAAGATACGTCCTAATTGATTATACATACCTGGTAGGTCGTTGAGGTTGAAGCCTTTATCTTCCGGCGTAGACACAGCAGCAGCATAGTATTTGCCTACTGTCACTTAAGAACTAGGCATCCTTTGAACCTGGGGGTATTTTGGACATTTCGTGTAACTTGAAGTGTGCTGTCCACCACATCTGATGCATTTTGGGGAATACTGTCCTATGATCCAGGGGCAATCTCTTGACTGGTGCCCCTCAGCACATTTATTACAACGAGGATCTTCCGTGCAGCCCATGGATACGTGTCCGAAGCGCAGGCAGTTGTAGCACTGTAGTGGCTTCTTGTTCCCTCAAAAGGCCTCCACTGTTACTGCAAGCGGCCAAATACGTGTTATGTTTTTCAATGACTGGTTGCGTTCGGAGTTCGGGAGCAGAACCAAAACCATCGGCATATCAATGGATCCTTTGGCTTTCCTCAAGCGAAATAATTTTTTCCGGGAAGTAGTTGGCTTTTTTTGGTCTTCTTGGAAGTCATCAAGGTCATACGTAATATCCACATTATGTATCACGTATTTCAAGACCTTCTCCGACTTCAGTTGATGATGCTGAATTTTTAAGATATTATCAGACTTAATTCCACAGACTAACCTGTTGTGCGTTTCTTCGTCTTAACATTTAACTTTGACAGTTTCAGCTCTGCCCGTATGAACGGTGATCTTTTCCACTGGAACATGCTTCTCGAGCTCAGTTAAAATCGTCTTAAACGGGACGATAATCAGCGGTACATACCTCTTCGTGATTCTCTGGTCTTCCTTAGCCGAGCGACCTTGTCCATTCTTCAGATTCCTCATTCTAGACGCGCTAACGACTTCTTCGTTTACTCTGGAGATGGTATTTAGGTTATCGATACTCGTGCCTTTTCTGAATTTTTTATTAGTGACACCAATTCAGGGACTGTCACCCAGTTCTTCATCAGTTCCGTCAGAGTGACTTCTCTTACAGCCACCGTTTGTCCAACAGTCACTATTTTCTATTATATCCATAGACTGCATACTATTAGAAGAGGAATTAGATTTTAAGACATTACTTACCTTGCTGTTATCAACTGGATTATCTTCCGTGGAGTTTCTTGCCTCCGGAGTCCCGGAGCATTTCCCAAAGGCTTCCTTAAGTTCGCTTATCTTGTCAATAACATCTCTACGAGAGTCCTTAATTTCCTTATTGATACCTTCGAACTTCTCCTCAAAACTTTTGTGTAGGGATTCGACTTTTTCCTCCAGTGCACTATACTTAGCGTTTATTTCATCCCGGAGGGCTTCTAACATTTCGTTGAACACTAGGTCAAATGCAGCAAACCTAGCATCCAAGCAGGCATCCCGGTAGGCCTTTTCGCAGGACAGAGTTTTACCATCCGCCACTAGCAAATGCTCTTTAGCCGACTTCAAATTGGTTCATTTGGACGAAGCCATCATATATAAATGTCTAGAACCAGGGGGGGGGGGAGTAACCTCGGAGCTAGGTGTGTGCGAAAGAAGCCGTCCTAAGAAGGACGCACCTAGCTCTAAGAAAAAAGAACAAGTCAGGTTTGCATGAAAATTAATTCTACGCCAGGGACCCACTCGTGAATGATTAGAATAATAATAGATGATATGAGAAAATGTCCTTAGTTAGGTTTGCGAGGAAATTAATCCCAACGCCAGGGACTCAGAAGGATAATGAGCGTCTTGATGTACTGGTTTACGGGAATATTAATTCCAGCGCCAGGGACCAGCACATAAGACGTAACAGAAGGTGAATATCGCCCTGAAATAGGCACACCGTGAAATGAGAATAATGAAATGATACTTGAACAGAGAGTAGAGTGATACCTTGAAGAGCTAGTCCGTTTTGATGCTGAGTGTGATAGAAAAATAAATGGTATTTATAATGAGTATCGACCAATTATAGAAACAGCACTCAAAAGACAGACAATAAAGAAATTCAGTGATTGGTTATGGTCGTCCACCACTGAATCAGTTGGGAGTTGCTGATTGGCCCGTTGTCTGAGTTTAGTAAATCATTGCTGTTGGTGGAATGGATCTCCATACTCTCAAAGGATACGTTTCTGGAACATATTAATAACTTCTTCCCCACTATTCAGTTCACAAATGAGAAGAAAGTCGACGGTAAACTACCTTTTCTGGATGTTTTGGTAATAACAAAAAATAACTCTTTTCTTTTGAAGTATACCGAAAACCCTCCAATCATTTTAATTTTATCCCTTCTGATTCCAGTCACCCTTGTAATCAGAAGCTATCCAGTTTTACGTCCATAATCGATCGCACGTTAAGTCTTCCTTTAGATAGCACTGCGTTTAAGTAGGAGATTTCCTTAATTAAAGAATCGCCACCCAAAATGGTTACCCCCACGGAATCGTAACTAAAATCCTGAAGAAGAGAAAATTTATTAAATTCATCAAGGACATTACTACCCTTGAGAAAGCCAAAAAGTATTTCATCACTATCTCATTACCCTGCAATGGGCAACTTATCAAAGGTCTTAACTCCGTCTTTAAAGCATACAACCTTTCTCTCTCTTATACCAACCCGAACCAGGCAAAACTCTTACTTGGCAATCCAAAGGATAAAGTCTCCTCACTCGAGAAGGCGGGAATTTACGAAATCAAGTGTCCACAGTGTACGAAGACCTACAAAGGGCAAACTTCCTGCAACATCTTGACCCGCTTTAAGGAACACCTGAACCACCGGAATTCCAGAAGAAGTGACCTCTCTGCCGTCGCTAAACACTCCCTGGAGACAAGGCATGACGTCTCCATCCAAAACCTTAAATTTTTGAAAGCAATAGACAATAAACGATTCCTGGACGCCTTTGAGAGTATGGAGATCCATTCCACCAACAGCAGTGATTTACTAAACTCAGACAAAGGGCCAATCAGCAACTCCCAAATGATTCAGTGGTGGACGACCATAACCAATCACTGAATTTTTTTATTGTCTGCTATTTGAGTGCTATTTCTATAATTGGTCTCATTATAAATACCATTTATTTTTCTATCACACTCAGTATCATCTGGTGTGTTACTCCCTATTCTACCTGCTGAATGATGAGAGCTTTGCCCTCGAAAAGCGCTTACAGGATAAGGTTTTATTTTTATTTTTTAAAAGTTGTCGTGGTTAAACAGTCTGTTATTTCTTTTATTGTAAGGAGAAAGAAGATTATCACATCTTCCAGCCTCGGTGAAAGAAGATTATCACGTGCCTCGGTTTACGATACTTCGTATACCAGTTCATATTCAATGAGTTCTTTAGTATCCCATTTACAAGTCTATTGTCATGAGTCTTCATCTTCTGTATCATAATCAAAAGCAGATCCTGTATAAACTTTCCGATGTGGGCCATGTTTAAATCCAAGTGGATGGATTGGTTTTTCAGTGTCTTTCTGTCCAGCTGGGCAATGGTCCTCAGGGTAACATTCTGGAATGACTCTAGTTCACTGCATCTGGTTTTACAGATAGTCGCCCACGCAGACATGCCATAGAGGAGTATGGTCCGGATAATCAACTTGTACAGAAGTAGTTTGTTGTCAATGCTGAGGGCGCTGTTGCGACCCATGAGAGCTATGACACTGTGCTTAGCCCTCTTCCCTTTGTTCAGAGCATAGGGCATATGCCGGTTCCATGAGAGTCTTGAGTCAATGATAATTCCCAGATACTTGTAGTTGTCCACACAGTCCAATTTCTTATTGAACAGAATAAGAGAATCTGGGGGACGCTTGAGCTTTGCACTTTCCGAGATTAAAGTTCAACTTCCATCAGTAAAACCAGTCTTCAAACTGTTTCAAGGCGCACTGCAGTCTAGTGATAACGTGGTGTGCCCATATCATAATGGCAGTATCATCCGCATAAAAATAGAGATTACAATTATCAGGTTTCGGGAAATCATGTACAAAGTAATTAAATAGCACAGGCCCGACGACAGAACCCTGAGGGACACCGGCCTTTACAACACGGAGTGTGGAAACATTTTCTCCCACTTTGGCTTGATAGGATCTGTCGTCAAGAAAAGATTCCACCATCAAAATCAAATCCTCAGGGAACCCGTCTCTGATCATTTTAGTCCCTCTTGCCAAACCTGGTCAAAACCTTTAGTGATATCGAGAAATACCGCCCGACAGTACTTGGAGAGGTTCAGGGGGGTGCTCATGTCTTTAACAAGCCCCTCATGCCACACCTGTCAAAAGCTTTAGTGATATCGATAAATACCGCCCGACAGTACCTGGAGAGGTTCATGGGGGTGCTCATGTCTTCAACGAGCCTCCATATCTGCATCGGACAAGAGTGGGCAGCCCAAAAGCCAAACTTCTCTTCCTGAAAAAGGTCATTTGCCTGAGAGTGGTCATGATCTCTGACGAGAATCGTTTTCTCCAACACTGTGGACATCGAGGGTAGCAGACTAATAGGTCGGTAGATCGCCCGAATTGCAGGATTTTGCCCCTGCATGAGGATACTCAACAAAATAGATTGCTTCCAATCCACAGGGAAGTAAGAAAATTTCCAGCAGACATTAATGATATTAGGGAGATAGTCAATAATATTCTTCGGGAGATTTATAAGGGCGTTATTACTCATTTTGTCTATTCCTGGAGCCTTCTTCTTTTTTAGTTTACTTGTGATGACGGCTACCTCTCCAGCCTCGATGCTGTTCTTCGTTTAATGCTGCAGGACTTCATCAAATTTGACAATACCTTCTTCTACACGCGGAGAGATGACTTGGCTCTGGGGCTCATCGTTGGTAGGAGTAACGAACTGCATTTCCAGTGAATCTGCAATGACTTGGGCCTTCTCCTGATCACTTTGCACATAGTCCCATTGTGCTGTAAATGGTGGAGGAAGCGTATCATTCTTCTTCTTCTGTAAAGCTTAAAGCTTCCGTATCATGGAATTGTTGCGAGCCGACAAGCTTTTGAGTTTTTCATTCCATCTAGCGTCGCGAAGCTCGTATATATCCTCTTGGACTCTTCACACTAGCCTGTTGTACTTGGTTTGAGCCAAGGTTCACAATAGCGTTGCGATAGTCTACGGGTCCTGTTTCTTCCAGCAGTTAAGCGTTGGATTCCAGGAGTGGATTGGATTCGATGAGAAGGTTTATTCTCTAATGGATACTTACTAGCTTCTATGGCACTGCTAATATATCTGATGATGTCATCAACAAGTTGATCGATGTCCTTTGTAGATTAAGCAACGTCGGGATGGCAGCCATAGTCCTTAAGAATATCTTTGTAGAGCTTCCAGTGTACGAGTTCCTCTCGGAAATTTATGTCAACATTGTCAAAGTTCAATGCCACAGGCTTGTGGTCAGAGGAAAGGTCATCAATCGTGAAGATATTGTACGGTTTGAAGAAACCCTTCAAGAGCGAGATGTCCAAAACGTCACTACTAGAGCAGTAGTAGGTGTCCTCCACAGGACCAGCAGCGAAGATATCATCTCTACCTTGTATGTACCTATAGAGAATCATGACGTTGTAATTCTGCGTTCTGGAGTTCCTTATTGGGTGTTTGGCATTTAGATCACCAGCCAGGATGACTGGAGTGTCACCACTGAAGAGTTCATCAAGCTCGGAAATGTCAAGATAATGTTTAGGTGAATTGTAGAGCGCTATGAACTTCACTTCACCACAGGAGACGTCATTGATAATGATGGAGGCTGATTCCATACCTGCATAAGACTTGGATACTAATTCTTTCTGTTGAATTCCCTTCTTAATGATGATCGCAGCGCCCCCAGACCCACATCTTGTAGCATTTGAAGCCATTCGATCCTTACGGTACACACAATAGCCAGGTAGCTTGAAGTCTTGGCTTGGTTTGAGGTGAATTTCACAGAGGAAAGCAATGTCGATTCCTTCCTTTATCAGAAAGTTGTGAAACTCGATACGCTTTCGAGGAATGACCCTAGCATTCCATATCACGCACCGAAGTTCACCTTTGTTGATTACAGTATAACGTTGTGCAGCCATACTAAAATTAGTTGTCGTAAGTTGAATGTCACAGCGTGCCTTTGAGCTATTTATATATAATAGGGACAAATCAGGTTCCTTTACAATTGGATAAACATATAACGCAAAGCCAATCACATAAATAATAACCAAGAATACAGAATAAATTTGAAACAAAATAAGCCAATCAATTGTGAGCAGGACACAAGTACACCAAAGAATAAATAAAAATAAAAGGAGGGTGAAGTAGCCATTAAACGAGCGCAGGTGCAAAGGTTATCTCTACATAAGTGAGCAAGAAGGACCAATCCGGTAAAAGCCAAAAAGAAGGTCGAAACAAACAGCCTCAGGGCCAGGGTCCACTCAGAGAACCCAAAAGCTGTTAGTGCACGTACCTAAGCAAGTTATCTCAGCCATTAATGTCCATAGGGCCCTTGTCACAATTAAGGAGACTCTTTCCCTGCTCTTTGCATGTCTCTAAAGTTTTAAGGAAATTGAGCTTCCTCCAGTCGCAGATACGGTGGAGAACTTCCAAGTTGTCAGGTTTAGCGTAATGCCTAGTCTGTATAATATGCCTCATCAAGGCAGAAGCTTCCATATTGTAGTTGCGGATGTACCTGAAATGATCTTTGATCCTGGTATTAATCATCCTCCGTGTCTGCCCGATGTAAAAGGAGTCACATGTCCCGCAATTTAAATTGTACACGCCAGAGCTTTTTTCAGGTTGTATTTTATCCTTGTCCGACCACAGGAGTCTCCTGAGAGTGTGCGAGCTTCTATAGGAGATCCTGTTTCCAAACATTCTGGCTATTTTGTCAAGTCCTTTACTGAATGTTCTGTATCTTTGGTTTATCACTCTCTGGTTCCAGGGTGGTTGCTTGAAGTATTGCCTTTGTCCTTGTAGGTTTCCAATCATGTCTTCGCTGCATCCATTACTGGCAGCATAACTTCCAATCTTTGATAACGCCTCCCCCCGCGCTCGTTTATTGGCTACTTCACCCTCTTTTTATATTTACTTATTCTTTGGTGTAATTGTGTCCTGCTCGCAATTGATTGGCTTACTTTTTTTCTAATTTATTCAGTACTATTGGCTGTAATTTACCTGCTTCGCTTTGCGTTGTATGTTTATCCAATTGTAAAGGATCCTGATTGGTCCCTATTATCTATAAATAGCCCTAATACACACTGTAACATTCGTCATCACGGGAAGCCAATCAAGGAAATTCTAGACGAGATTAAAAATCATGTGGCTCGGGTTGTTCAGATTAAAAATCCTCATATATCATCAGATGAGCATCCTGATATCATGTCATTGATATCATCGACGGAGACGGAACCTAGGCTGAGGGCGATCAGGACGATCCAAACGGACTAGCTCTTCAAGGTATCACTCTACTCTCTTTTCAGGTATCATTTCATTATTCTCATTTCACGGTGCGCCCTTTTCAGGGCGATATTCACCTTCTGTTACGTCTTATGTGCTGGTCCCTGGCGTTGGAATTATTATTCCCATAAACCAGTACATCATGACGCTCATTATCCTTCTGGGTCCCTGGCGTTGGGATTAATTTCCTCGCAAACCTAACTAAGGACATTTTCTCATATCATCTATTATAATTCTAATCATTCACGAACGGGTCCCTGGCGTAGAATTAATTTTCTCGCAAACCTGACTTGTTCTTATTTCTTAGAGCTAGGTGCATCCTTCTTAGGACGGCTTCTTTAGCACACACCTAGCTACGAGGTTACTCTCCCCCCCCTGGTTCTATACATTTATAAATGATGGCTTCGTCTAAATTAACCAAGCTGAAGTCGGCTAAAGAGCATTTGCTAGTGGCGGATGATAAAAGTGTGTCCTGCGAAAAGGCCTACCGGGATGCCTGCTTGGATGCTAGGTTTGCTGCTTTTGACCTAGTGTTCAACAAAATGTAAGAAGCCCTCCGGGATGAAATAAACGCCAAGTATAGTGCACTGGAGGAAAAAGTCGAATCCCTACACAAATGTTTTGAGGAGAAGTTCGAAGGTATCAATAAGGAAATTAAGGAGATGTTATTGACAAGATAAGCGAACTTAAGGAAGCCTTTGGGAAATGCTCAGGGACTCCGAAGGCAGGTAACTCCACGGAAGATAATCCAGTTGATAACAGCAAGGTAAGTAACGTCTTAAAAACTATTTCCTCCTCTAATAGTATGGAGTCTATAGATATAATAGAAAATAGTGACTGTTCGACAAACGGTGGCTGTAAGAGAAGTCACTCTGACGGAACTGATGAAGAAGTGGATGACAGTCCCTGGATTGGTGTCACTAATAAAAAATTCAGAAAAAGCACGAGGATCGATAACCTAAAGACCGTCTCCAGAGTAATCGAAGAAGTCGTCAGCGCGACTAGAATGAGGAATCCGAAGAATGTACAAGGTCGCTCGGCTAATAAAGACCATAGGATCACGAAGAGGTACGTACCGCCAATTATCGTGCGGATTCATGGCGTCCCGTTTAAGATGATTTTAACTGAGCTTGAGAAGCATGTTCCAGCCGAAAAGATCGACGTTCATACGGGCAGAGCTGAAACCATCAAGATTAAATGTGAAGATGAAGAAACACACAACAGGTTAGTCTCTGGCATTAAATCTGATAATATTTTAAAAATTCAGCATCATCAACTGAAGTCGGAGAAGTTCTTGAAATACGTAATTCGTAATGTGGATGTTACGGATGACCTCGATGACTTCCAAGAAGACCTACAAAGAGCCAACTACTTCCCGGAAAAAGTTATTCGATTGAGGAAACCAAAGGATCCATTGATATGCCAATGGCTTTGGTTCTACTCCCGAACACCGAACACAACCAATCATTGAAAAACGTAACATGTATTGGGCCGCTGGCAGTTTCAGTGGTGGCCTTTCGAGGGAACAAGAATCCACTACAGTGTTACAACTGCCTGCGCTTCGGAGACGTATCCATGGGCTGCACGGAAGATCCTCGTTGTCATAAATGTGCTGAGGGGCACCAGTCAAGAGATTGCCCCAAGATCAAAGGACAAGCCCCCCCAAAGTGCATCAGATGTGGTGGACAGCACACATCAAGCTACACGAAATGTCCAAAGTACCCCCAGGTTCAAAGGATGTCTAGTTCTAAAGTGACAGCAGGCAAATCCTATGCTGCCGCTGTGTCTACGCCGGAAGATAAAGGCCTCAACATCAACGACCTGCCAGGTATGAATAAACAATTAGGACGTATCTTTAATCTGTTTTCTAATCTAGGCAAAAGTTACCCGCAGTTGAATGGGCTCCTTACGACCAACTAATTTTAGTATGGCTGCACAACGTTATACTGTAATCAACAAAGGTGAACTTCGGTGCGTGATATGGAACGCTAGGGGCATTCCCCGAAAGCGTATCGAGTTTCACAATTTTCTGATAAATCAAGAAATCGACTTGGCTTTCCTCTGTGAAACTCATCTCAAACCAAGCCAACACTTCAAGCTACCTGGCTATTGTGTGTACCGTAAGGATCGAATGGCTTCAAATGCTGCAAGATGTGCTTCTGGGGGCGCTGAGATCATCATTAAGAAGGGAATTCAACACCAAGAATTAGTATCCAAGTCTTATGCAGGTATGGAATCAGCCTCCATCATTATCAATGACGTCTCCTGTGGTGAAGTGAAGTTCGTAGCGCTCTATAATTCACCTAAACATTATCTTGACATTTGCGAGCTTGATGAACTCTTCAGTGGTGGCACTCCAGTCGTCCTGGCTGGTGACCTAAATGCCAAGCATCCAAGCTGGAACTCCAGAACGCAGAATTACAACTGCATGATTCTCTATAGGTACATACAAGGTAGAGATGATATCATCACTGCTGGAGCTGTGGAAGACACCTACTACTGCGACCACTCCCCTAGTAGTGACGTTTTGGACATATCGCTCTTGAAGGGTTTCTTCAAACCGTACAATGTCTTCACGATTGATGACCTTTCTTCTGACCACAAGACTGTGGCGTTGAACTTTGACAATGTTGACATAAATTTCCGAGAGGAACTTGTACATCATCAAGACTGGAAGCTCTACAAAGATATTCTTAAGGACTATGGCTACCATCCCGACGTTGCTTACTGTACAGAGGACATCGATCAACTTGTTGATGACATCACCAGATGTACTAACAGTGCCATAGAAGCTAGTAAGTATCCATCAGAGAATAAACCTTCTCATCGTATCCAACTCTCTCCTGGAATCCAACGCCTAATTGCTGAAAGAAACAGGACCCGTAGACTTTGGCAACTCTATAGTGAATCTTGGCTCAAAACCAAGTACAACAGGTTAGTGCGAAGAGTTTAAGAGGAGATAAAAGAGCTTCGCGACGCTATATGGAATGAAAAACTCAAAAACATGTCGGCTCGCGACAATTCCATTTGGAGTATGGTTAGAGCTTTACAGAAGAAGAAGAATGTTATGCTTCCTCCACTCCGTACACCACAAGGTAACTATGTGCAAACTGATCAGGACAAGGCCTAAGTCATTGCAGATTTACTGGAAATGCAGTTTGTTACTCCCACCAACGATAAGCCCGAGAGCCAAATCATGTCTCAGCATCTTTGATGAAGTCCCGCAGCATTTTATGAAGTACAACATCAAGGCTGGAGAGATCGCCAACATCATAAGTAAACTGAAAAAGAAGAAGGCTCCAGGAAAGGACAAGGTGAGTAATAACGCCCTTATGAATTTCCCAAAGAACTTTATTGAATTTCTCACCAACATCATTAGCGACTGCTGGAAATTTTCTTACTTCACTGTGGCTTGGAAGAAATCTATTGTGTTGAGTATCCCAAACCAGGGGCAAAATCCTGCAATTCCCGCGAGCTACCGACCTATTAGCTTGCTACCCTTGATGTCCAAGGTGTTGGAGAGAACGATCCTTGTCAGATTCCAAGATCACTGTCTAGCAAATGGCCTTTTACGGGAAGAGCAGTTTGGCTTTCGTGCTGCCCACTCTTGTCCGATGCAGATATGGAGGCTCGTTGAAGACCTGAGCACCCCCCTGAACCTATCCAGGTACTGTGGGGTGGTATTTCTCGATGTCAGTAAAGCTTTTCACCAAGTGTGGCATGAGGGCCTTGTCTACAAAATGATCAGAGAGGGGTTCCCTGCCGATTTGATTTTGATGGCGAAATCCTTTCTTGACTGCAGATCCTATCAAGCCAAGGTTGGAGAAAATTTGTTGTAAAGGCCGGTGTCCCTCAGGGTTCTGTCCTCGGGCCTATGCTATTTAATTACTTTGTACATGATTTCCCAAAACCCGATAATTGTAATCTGTATTTTTATGCCGATGACACTGCCATTATGACATGGGCACACCAGCCGGCTCACGTTATCACTCGGCTGCATTGCGCCTTGAAGCAGTTCGAAGACTGGTTTAACTGCTGGAAGTTGAACCTTAACGTCGGAAAGTGCAAGGCTTTGTACCTCAATAGGAAGCTCAAGCATCCCCCAGATTCTCTTGTTCTGTTAAATAAGAAACTGGACTGGGTGGACAACTACAAGTACCTGGGAGTTATCTTTGACTCAAGACTCTCATGGAACCAGCATATGTCCTATTCTCTGAACAAAGCGAAGAGTGCTAAGTACAGTATCATAGCTCTTATGGGTTGCAACAGCGCCCTCAGCATTGACAACAAGCTTCTTCTGTACAAATCGATTATCCGGACCATACTCCTCTATGGCATGCCTGCGTGGGCGACTATCTGTAAAAGCAGATGGAGTGAACTACAGTCATTCCAGAATGTTACCCTGAGGACCATTGCCCAGCTGGACAGAAGGACGGTGAAAAACCAATCCATCCACCTCGATTTAAACATGGCCCATATCGGTATGTTTATACAGGATCTCCTTTTGATTATGTTACAGAAGATGAAGACTCACGACAATAAGCTTGTGAAAGGGATTCTGGAGAACTCAATGAATATGAGCTGGCATACGAAGTATCGTAAACCGAGGCACGTTCTTGACATCAGTTTTGAAGATATTAGCAACGTCTCTTTCCCAGACTACTGGAAGATGTGATAATCTTCTTTCTCCTTGTGTTTTTTAATTTCATTTGTATTTTGTTTCTGACAATCATCAATCTTATTTTCTTTTTTGTATAATATGGAAGACCGCTTGGGTTGGTTATGCTTCTTGACTACCTGAGTGTATTTCATTTGGAGTTTATTCTGGTTGGATGAGCTTTGTGAAAGCGCTGCTTTCGTCCCATCCTAACGAATGTACACTTCACTGTTCGATTGTCGATTGTCGTTGTTCAGACACCATTACGGTCAAATGTCATGACGAAGAAACGCACAAAACTCTAGTTTCTGGAATTAAAAGGAATGATGTTCTTAAAATCCAACACCACCAACTAAAATCTGAAAAGCTACTGAAATACGTTGTTCGTAACGTTGACAAAACAGAAGACCTCAGAAGTGCCAACTACTTCTCGGACAAAGCAAATAAGCTTAAAAAAGCAAACATGGCTGTCGAGATGCCAATGGGACTAGTCCTTCTCCAAAACACTGAACCTAATAAATCCTTCCGAAATATGAAACGTATCGGTCCACTTGCTGTAGCAGTTGAATTATTTAGGGAGTAACAAAAGGCCATTGCAATATTACAATTGCTTAAGTTTTGGGCACGTGTCTCAGGGTTGCACCGAGTCATCACGTTGCATTAAGTGCGCAGGCAATCATCAATCAAGGGACTGTACGAATATAAAGCAGCTATACAAAATGCCCCAAATACCCACAAGTCAATAGGAATAGAAATTCTATGGTAGATGAAGGTAGATCTTTCGCTTCCGTTGCCTCTGCTTCAGTAGGTAAGGTAGCTGTTGACCACAAAGAACTGGCAAAAATTCAAAGATATCTGGGTAACTTAATGAATATGCTGAAAGAAAGTGGAAACGATTTGCCACAGATAACTCCATTTGAGAGCAGGAAATAATCATGGTTAGACAACCATATAAAGTACTAAAGCAAGGAAAACTACGATGCACTATCTGGAATGCGAGGGGATCCTTCGCAAGTGTCATGAGTTCTATGATTTCCTCACATGTTGGAATATCGACAAGCCTTTTTGTGCGAGACTCACCTCAAGCAAAGCAGATCTTTCACCCTGCCAGGTTATTATATATACAGAAAAGATAGGACCCCCTAAAAAAGCTACTGATCCAGGCTCTGGAGGGACAGCTATTGTTATCAGAAAAGGCATTGATCATACTAAGATCATCACTCCAGATTTAGTGAAAATGGAAACAGTATCCATTATCCATAAAGATGTTGACGTTGTTGAGGTCAAGTTTACTTCCGTATATAACCCTCCATAGCACAAACTCAACCCTCGCGACCTCGATGAGTTTTGTCCGGACCCATTCCAGTTGTTATGGCAGGTGATTTAAATGCGAAGCACCCTCACTGGAATTCTAGATGCACAAATCAGAGCGGCTCAGTAGGCTTAGTACTCTCTAGATACATGTTAGACCAGATTGGCACTTCCATCGTCGGTCCCCTTGAAGATACATACTACTGTGATCAGTCACCTGTTAGTGATGTGCTTGACATAGCTGTCCTACAACATATACAAAGTGAATGCCTTATCATCTGACCACCTCCCTGTTGCTTTAAATTTCGAGGAGATAAATATCGATCTCAGGGTAAATCTTCGTTACAAGCAGGACTGGAAATTGTTTAGGGAACTTTTAAAAGATAGTAGCATTCCATATCATGATCCAGACAGCAGCAGTGACATCGACGAAAATGTCAAAAATGTCACTTGCACCATACTCAGGCTTCCAATGCTAGTGCTTCTTTGTGGCCGGACCATCTTGAGCTTCCTCCCCGCACCAGGCAGACTATTCAGGAAAAAAATACTTACAGAAGACTGTGGCAACATACCAGGCTCCCGCATTTCAAGACGAAATACAACAAGATATCTCGGAAGGTCAGCGAGCAGATCCAGGACTTACGGAATCAAAGGTGGAATGACAAGATCAAGAGTCTGTTCGTCCAAGACAATTCTCTTTGGAATACTGTCAGGGCCCTTAAAAGCAACAGGGCCATTGAACTACCTCCTCTACTTAAAGAAAGCGGCGATTTTGTTAGCATTGACCAGGACAAGGCTCAACTCATCGCTGACTCATTGAAAAGTCAATTTAAAACACCCAAGGAGGAATGTCTGGTTAATATTACTGGTGAAGTCAAAGAAGTATGTGACAGGTTTGGTTTCTCTCAACGCGCTCTTACTCATCCTAATATCATTGGCACCTCTGAGATTTTGAACACCATTTAGCACCTGAATAAATAAAAAGCAGCCGGCATCGACACAATCACCAACAGTGCTCTGAAGAATTTGCCTCTTAATGTTGTTTGCATTATCACCAGAATCATGAATGATTGCTAAACGGTCACTTCCCTAGCGCCTGGAAGGACTCAATCATTCTCACTATTCCCAAGCCGGGACTTGATCCTGCTCGTCCCATCAGCTACAGGCCCATTAGCTTACTGCCAGTGCTCTCCAAGGTCTTTGAGCGAAATATTCCCAAGAGGTTCAAAGACTTCTGCAAGGCAAACAACCTTATTCGTGAAGAGCAATTCGGCTTCCGCACAGCTCACTCCTGTCAGCTCCAGGTATGGAGGCTTGTTGCTGATTTGAACGGTCCTCTCAATCTTTCTATGTTTGGTGGTATCATATTTCTTGACGTTCAAAAGGCCTTTGATCAAGTCTGGCATGATGGACTCATTTATAAAGAGATTACTTGTGGCTTCCCTGATGACCTGATTGCATTGGTTCGCTCCTTTCTGACAAACAGCACCTTCCGTGTTAAGGTTGGTGACTCCTTGTCTGACCCTTCTGATGTTAATGCTGGTGTTCCCCAAGGCTCTGTCTTGGGACCTGCCTTGTTCAATTACTTTATCCACGACTTTCCTAAGTTTACAAAGTGCAATCTTTACTGGTTTGCTGACGACGGGTCCATCATGACCTGGGCACGTAATCCAGTCCACGTCATCAGCTGTCTGCAAAAAGCTTTACACCAGTGTGAGAGCTGGTTCTCTAAGTAGCGCTTACAGCTGAATGTTAACAAGTAAAAAGCCATCTTCATCGCACGCAAACGCAAACACCCTCCAAGGCCCCTCATCCTACATGGTAGGAAGCTTGAGTGGGTTAAAAATTATAAGTACCTCGGAGTTGTGATTGATTCCAAGCTTAAATGGAACAACCATGTCCAATATTCGCTTAACAAGGCTAAGAAAGCGAAGTTTAGTCTCATCGCGCTAATGGGGCGAAACAGCGCTCTCAGTGTGGATAGCAAACTCTTGTTATACAAGGTAGTGATTCGTGCCATTTTACTTCACGGTATGCCTGCTTGGGCTTCCATTTGCAAATCGAGATGGAAAGATCTTCAGACCTTCCAAAATGTTACCCTCCGTTCCATTGCTCAACTAGACAGAAGGGTTGCCAACAATCTCTCTATCTATGAAGATCTGGGGATGACCCACATTGGTTCCTCTGTTCAAACACTTCTCAGAACATGCTGCCCAAGATAGAACATCATAAAAATATTCTGGTTGCTGGTATCCTAGACCACTCACTCACTATCAGGGGTTCCCTCAGGTTTCGAAGACCCCGTCATATCTTGGATGTAAATTTCGAGAACATTAACAAGGCCGAGTTCCCCAACTACTGGATCTGCTAGATCCTAGTTTTTCGGACTCGCTATTTGTCAATCCACAATCTGATTCTCGTCCCTACCATGAAAGGACTCTTTTTTGGATGACTTAAAGATGTTCATCAGGCTTCTTTCCTATTTCAGTGTACCTCATTTGGTTTACTTTTTGGGCGAGCGTGTAAAGTGAGCTAAAGGCTCCTGGACCACTCGTACTACTTTTTCACTACACTGATCGATAGTCTATTGTCTGTAACATTCAGTCATGTTGAAAAATGGATGCGTAGCGTCCGAAATACGTATCCAGGCGTAATAAATATTTGTTGTGGAAAAGCGGTTTTGGCTCATTGTGTTACCATTGATAGCCTCCTTAATCTTAGCTTCACCTAAAATTGAAAATTTCTGGCGAAGATATTGAAAAGCAGCTCCATTATAGTTCATTGCTTTAAAGAAATTCTTCATCTGCCCTAGTTTTATATGCAATGGTGGATTTAACACAGTGTGTGGGTCAAATAAGGGGTCATTTCTAGCACTTTTCTGCCATGATTTTTCACTAGCAAACGGACAACATTTGTTGGCAACTCGACTCCTATGCCACCTATCTGCACGCAACTTTGGATGGTTTCCTGAGAGCAGGCGGCCCGTTCATCATTCCAATTTTGGCTCGTGTACGTACGTTAGTTTCGGAGGTGGGTCCTCGAAGTGGGACTTAGTCGACATTTTGCCTCCCATATGCTACATAGTTTCTTTAGTTGATCGGCTAGTTCTGTTTCCTCATGCTCAATATCTAAAATTGTTGAAAAAAAACGTTTTCCGTTCTTCGTCTATGTGATTCACAGTCGATGCACAACTGATTCTGTTTTTAAAACAATATGATCAGGCCACACATTTTTTATAATGGACTTTTCTATCACGATTATCCCATTCGCAAATAAAGCAACAGATTATATCTTTAGATTACTGAATTGTTAGCACTGAAATACAGTATTTTTAACATGCGTTGCCAACTAACTAAATCAATATCAGCATTATTAAGTTCAATGAGGGTAGAATCGTTAAATGCGGAAAATATCAGGTATCGTGAAAACTTAAACTAATAAATGACTTTTACTTATCAACTCTTATTCAGCATGGGTAGACAAACAGAAATTAAATCAAATTATTTCGCATACTTTTCCACTGTAGACCAGTGTAATTATTAACATATTTTATGTTAATCTTAAGATTTTATTGTTATACAGTGGCGTAGCCAGCATTTTGCAAAAGGGGTTCCCTAACATGATTTCGGCGCCCCCTATTTAATTTTAATTAATGATTTTAAAAATAAGATTAATGGATAATAGGATTAAATATCTTAGATGTTTATTTTATATTGACACAAAAGAATATTCTTTCGTTTAACGATTTAATTTTTAAATTTGCATTTTACGAATTTTCACCACGGAAGAGATAAAGAAACAAAATGAAACAGAGGACCTTATAAATCTAATAAAATCACTAAATGGATAAAAACTAATTTATTAAAGATTCGACGGAAAGGAGAACTATCATATGAATAACTAGCTGACGCCCGCGATTTCATCCGTGTGAATGATTAAAAATTCTAAACCGGAACATAGTTAAAAATAAGTTTGAAAGTGTAGAAATTATTATATGTGTAGGTACTTGAATATAGCCTTTGTATAATAGAATACAATACAAATGTTTTTATTGACACCAATGAACACATACAAAGAATAGAAAACAGAATACAAAAGGTAAAGCAACACTTTTATTATCATTTAATGTATAGCTTAATTTGCCGTTTATTTAAAAGATTTCTTTACGAACAACGTTTTCCGTTTTCCCCATAGAAGCTGCTATGAACAGATTATCTGCGCTAGTGACTCGAAAGCCGGCTACATATAACTCTCCGTGCGAGAAGCAGCTGGTTCTGAGATCGAGGCTAGCGGCCCGGGGTATCTGCCCTTGGGACTTCCTAATGGTCATAGCAAAACAGACGCTGGCTGGGAATTGCACGCACGTAATTGAAAGTGAAGGTTATTAGGAATGAGAGGTATATTGGGTAGGAAAACTAGCTCATCAGCAACACATCCCATTAAGATCTCTGCTTCAATAATACTAATTTGTAGAGATACTATTTTAAGCCGAGTTCCATTACACAACTCCTGAGGGGTTGTTCTGAAGTAGCATCATCGGAACACAGACTTTCAGGACGATAGTATGCGCGGAAGTCCAGATGCACTAAGTGTTAAGAAAGTCTACCGGATAAGTGGTGGCATCGGTTTGATCCAAGACTATATTTATAGAGTTATATATCACCTCATTCCCTTCAATGTTTTGCAAAATGCTGCGGTTCATTGCAGTCGCTTGCTTATTTTTAGGCTCTCACACAACCAATAGTTTTATTGAGTTTTTATTTGGGTAAAAGATTTTGCTTGTGTGATAAACCATGTTTCTGCCATTCTATTGAGCACCTGTAGCATCGGGCAGCTCCAAATACCTTCTCTTTTGTGAGAATGTCTATCAGACGATTCTGCTTTAAATGAAATACCCGAAAAATCTAGTCGTTCCTCTCGTCCAGGAAGCAAGTTGGTGCTTATTTCAAGGTCAGGTCATCATGGTAATAAATAAATCTGCTGCACCATATTTTCCGACATAACATAATACATCTTGCATGCGATCGTTCATATATCTAGGACTTCAGTGAATTTCGATGAGAGAATCACCATTCTGCCCACGTTTACACCATCGGTATCCCGCTTCTAATCGTCTCTAAGGTCAACATAATTTTCCGCACGTAAATGTCTTTGAGTATTGCGGTTGAAAATCAATCTCTCTGTTTCAATTTTGTCGTACATATCTAAATAAAACTGACTGAAAAGTCCACGAAATCTGTCAAGATAGATATGCTTCTTCTGAAGCGACTGGATTATTAAATTGCAGTACTGCAGAGCGGAAGTTTTCTTGTTGAAATTTAAGCAACTCTTTGTGGTCAAAAATATTTGTGTGCTATAAATGGAAAACATTATTGGGTACTCTAATGAACCGTTGGCGCGATGTGTTTCGCTGATCCTTTGAAGATCATCCTGTGTACGTTAAAATTATCCCTTTTATCAAAAGGACGGCTACTTCGTTCATGGTAGGAGCACTGTATCGACCTAGGTGAGCTCCTGTTAGTCTTTTGTCGGCAGCAATTACAAACTTGTGGTCATTCCGATCATCCTTGGAAGAGAATCAAGTGCAAGTTTGAAACAGTTAATATACTGGTTCACAAAATGGATACATATTTTGCAACCCACTTAATAATTCAGCGTTCAAGTTATAAACATGTTTTCGCCTAACATATACCTGGTCTTGGTAATCGGCTACAAAGGCCAATTAAGTGATAAATTTGACTCTGCACTTTGAATGTAGGCAAAAATGCACCTTCAGTGATCTGATTCTGCTCCGAAAGAAGTCATTTCAAAAGAGCTATTATAGCCCCGTAAGCAATCGAAAATATTTTTCGATTCTGAATGTTCTCAAAAGCTCTGGTAGTTCTTGCATTCTTTCTAGTCGAACTTCCCTGAAAAACAGCACATTCTCTTAGGTTATCTCTTCCACTTGAAAGCACGACAATATGGAATAATCGGATTATTTAATTACTGATTCGAATTAAATTCAGTTTTTACTTTTTCTAGCTACGGCAGCTCTTCAGGTTCGTAAACCATCGACACGTTAAACAACCTGTAAATGACATGATACAGCTGATCTTCCTCTAACTATAGTTCGGTTCTGGGTAGACTGTATTTGCCGCACTAACTGCAAGCGACTGCGTTCTTGTGTCAAATGATTCATGACTACAACTTTTCTATCATGATACCGACACCGGGTTGCAGACAAAGGAAGCTTATATTGCTCTTCTGTCTCCAATAGGCGCGAATGTTCATGGCTGAGTCGCTCAGTATACAAATGTAAATCCCCGTTTCTCATCAGTCTCCAGAGACTGTGATATTTTATGCCGCGTACCGTCATAGAGTAAACGAAATTCACAATCTTCTTGAGTTTCCACACTTCAGGCTTCACCGTGGCGAGACCAGTGGGCACTCAAACGACGTTCACGTTCTGCACTACTCTATTCAGACCGTGACGCAGCATTTTCGTTTCTGCAGGGTGATCCAAAAATCGCGTACATCCTAATTCGATTGTCTACAATTAAATTATCAGTTGAAAAGTTTCATCAGCTGCTTTGAAACACTTATATCTTGTGCATCTATTGAAAATCTACCAATTTTTTGTAGCTATTATTTTTCCTTTAAATTTTGTCTACTATAATTAAAATAATAAATCTTAATAAATATATAAATGTTTGGTTTAAAGATGGCTGAAAAAACTCACGTGACCTCAAACCAACCAATCAACAGCCGGTATTATCTGTTAGCATTGGGAAAGGTAATTGCCGTACTTTAGTAATCCAGAGTTTTCCTGAAGAGTCGATTTTGTCCACTTTATTGCATGAGTTTGGCTACAGTCCAAACTTAACAATGTACTTAAACAATCGTACAACGTAACAAAACTGTCAGCTAATGCTACGTATTTGTTGCTGAACTCGTAATATATTGTTATGTAGTTGATTGATTTGTGAACTAAAGTATACCTTGACCGCATATCAGCTTTTATTCAACCACCAGCTTAAGAGATTTTAGCCTAGAACTCGGCTTCTAAATGACCTATCACGATAAAACATACACCAGTTTTTAATGAGAAATGAGAAACTGAAAAGGACTGTGGATAATGGCATGACCAACTGACAACTACCTCTTGTCCACAAAAGAATTTTATTAAGCATATACGTATTTCGAACTCATTGAGTTCATTATATATGTATATGCTTAATAAAATTCTTTTGTCGGCAAGAGGTTGTTTGTCAGTTGGCCACCAGTTTTTAAGTCACACTTAAACCAATGCGCATATGAAAACCGCGTTTATTTTCGTGTAGTAGTTTTTGCGTGATGAGGTAACAAACAAACATACAGACAGACAGACAGAGAAAAATTGTGAAAATGATTGGTTTGGCTTCTGGTAGTTTTAGTAAAAGTTGTCGCTAAGATTTTCTTAAATTTGTTCCATGTACAGACACCGGGTCGGGTATAGTTTTATTATATGTATTGATGAAGATAAATAAAAAAATAAATAATAATTGACAAAATAATTAATAAATAATAAATAAAATCAAAATAAAAACAAAAAGCTAACGTTACGGATAGAGACTATCCTTTATCAAAGCAAACAGGAGAGACTACCCTTTATCTCTAATAATCTTATTTTGTCAATTATTATTTGTTTTTTTATTTTTAATTAATAACTATTATTTACTGTATTCCAGGGTTTTTTATGTCTCGTTCTTCTCTCATATAAATATCCGTTTTTTAATCCTAATGCAAGTATTAATATTCTTTTCGAATAATTTTTATCTCTCGTATATTCTGGAATGAAGAGATAATTTCCACACCTTTATAATAATCCTTCGAAACCAAAAACCAAATTTTTCAAACCATGGATCAACGATACAATTTTGTCTCTCATCAAACACAAAAAATCTCTATATAATATCGTAAAATTATTATTGTAACGAAAACCAATTTTTTACCCAGTCTTATGGTAATACTAGAAGAGGTATCCGGCGTTGCCCGGGGATAATTACACTTGTAGGTAGACAGAACAATCTCAAAAAAATAAGTTACAATTCCCAATTGGTTAAATAATAACCTAATCAATACAACACAGAGCAAAGGGACTATCCTTTCCACGAAAAACAGAAATTCTAGGTGATATACCGGGTCTTTATCTAAACTCTTTTTGACTTGCCTCACAACTGCGGAGCATCTCCAGATATTTTAGACTCAAGTTTTTCTTGCTCTTGACGTAGAAGCTCTTATACCCTCTTGCTCTGTTCGAAACTCCCGGTGTTCAGATGTTTTAAATGCCCGTATAGCTTTTTCTTTTTTAGTTGGAGATTTTGTCTGACCAGTACTCGTTCTTTCTCTATCCTGGCCAGGCACACTCATTTTTGCCAGTCGTCTGGACGTTTAATAGGGAGGTCAAATGAGACACGTGTGACTCCTTTGCCTCATCAATAGACGCTCCGTTATTAATGTTTTGTCAGTGCATCATCATTTTATGCTCTTTATTAATAATTCTTAGAAACGAACGTTCAATCATCGCGTTATCAACAACTCAGGTACCAAAATATACACTGTCCCACAGAATACAGTCAAAATGTATTTTTAGGAAATGTTTGGATCTGCTGTGCTACCAAATAAGCTAAGTGATAACCGCGGGGTGGCACAGACTTTTTTTTTAAATACATTTTGAAATATCTTAAAAATGTACACATGAAAACGCATAGAATTAATACAGTAAAAATCCTAAATGGAAATTTGAAAAAAAGTTTTTAAAGGCTCACAATAAATGGACCTATCCAAGGAGGCCACTGCTAGTCTAAATAATTTCTTACTCACGTAATGCCCTTTCTTCTCTCGATGTCTTGAATCAAAACTTGGCCATTCATCTCTTTGTGTAGTCTAGCGATCGCCTATTCTTTTATTGACATGCCTACCAGTTGTTCAATACACCACGGAGCTAAAGGAGTGGTTCCTCTGTCGTCTTTCCACTGTTTCTCAAAAGTCTACTAACTCTCCATTATCTCTACTCACTGATCAATTTTAAATATTTTCAAGTAACTGTTAAGTACTAAGAACTCTCTTTTCTAAGAAAAGCCGGATCATTGCACAAACTTTGTGTAACGTGTAAATATTGAGCAAATGAGTATTGCGCACTGGAAAGGTAAAACCACGTTGACAGAAGGTGTAAATAGATGGATGTCAATTTATTAAACACAATAACAAGTCAAAAATGAATAAGTAAATGAATGGCAAAGCTTAAGCCTAAAGCTTAAATGGGATACACAATAAATAGCAATTGAATAAAGCTTATGTTCTAAGCTGAAATACCAACTTAATTAGGAGTATCACAAATATTGCATAATTGGCTACAATCCTTAGCAACAATAACATACATAATAACTCAATGACATGAATAAATAAAGCAGTATATCTAATATTGAGTAAACCATTAGGCTCAACTCGAACCAATACAACTCGAATAACTATTAAAGGTATGAGGTAAGTAGCAATTATCAGTAACACAAACAAATTAGCAGATTGTCATACTACTAACAATATTCATTATGTCGCACATAATTCAGAATGTATAATCAAGCTCACCAATAACCATCAAAGTTTAAAGGCTTGATATTTTAAATACGCATAGGAAACCATAACTAAATGTACGTTGCTAATAGTTACACAGTTCCGAATTCAATGTTCAGTAGTTCAAATCAAAGTCTTATAATTCCAAATTCTTATAAGTAAATTTTACTACACATAAAATTCAAGTAACTTTAGTTACCGCTATTAACCCAAACTTTCGTACTATAAAGCACACAACTAAGGTTATGAAAATAATTCGGAATTATGGGCACTAAATTAATACACAATTAAAAGCACCTCCGATTCTAGCATTACACTGATGCACAATATTACGAGCACCGGAATCCGCGTCGTGCATTAGTAATAAACCTGAATATTGAACGTTAGTCTTTGTAAAGAAAGATAAGATGCCAAACAACGAAGAACTACACCGACGCACTAACGGCAATCATGTCATAATCGTGGACAACTGGGAATGATGGTTTAAAGAAAACGGGCACCATCCCCCAGAGGAAAGATAATTTTAGACACACTGGCTTGGCGTAGGTAACACCAAGGTCCCGCTCCATATACGCAGCTAGACCGAATTGGTCAGATTCCCTGTACCCTCGTTTGCACTGTTAGCTTACTATATCTGAGCTGAAAAAAGCACTGCCTCGCTAATTCCGCATGAAGGCCTAAAAGAAAATGGGCGCTCTGCAAATGTAGAGTTCTCTGTTCCAGCGTCCATGTCGGAAGAAGTGTAGACCTAGCAGCTCTGGTTGAATACGGCTTTCCTTCGCGCCGGCCGCCGTTTTGCCACGTCGGCAAATTCGTTATGGCGGGGGCTGTCTCACTCGCCGCCGCTGTCGATCCGCTTCTTTTTGCTGCAGCTATGGAAGCTACCCATGTAGAAACGGGTCGAATATCGTCTTCCCTTCCTCTCTATATGGCTAGAAGCATTCGGCTCTGCTGAGACCTTTGGCGCCATCCAGATCTGCCATCTTCGAATCCGTCTCCATTGGCTCCACTACAACGACTGCCTCGATCGTTGTTTTTCCGATCGCCACGATGAATGTCCCGCGGCTCCCGATGATTGGCTCCTTTTGCGTGTCTCACCTGATGACGTCCGCGGCCTCGTCGTCCCCTTTCCGGTTTTGCTTGACGGAAAACCCGGGTTCGGTATCAATGGACGTCATCGGAAATCTCCATGTCATTCGAATTCCGTGACACTTGCCGCCTCCAACCGCAGATTTTCCCGCGTGTAATGACTTTGAGCTCCACAGTCCCCAGTCGGTGAGACCAGCCTTCTTTATGCTTATTGCCTTGCCTGTTTGTCTCAAAAATTCATCTGGGCGAGAACTTGCACCTTTGGTTATTGGCTTGAGAACAAAAAAAATTTCTGGGATTTAGTTCATGTCTTGCTTTACTGCGTGACTTCCCGTAGTTACGAGACCTCTTCTCATGCCAATTCCGCTCGTTATCCATCCAAGTTTCTTTATTTGTATTAGTTCTAGAGGGATATCAGTTTTGATGCTTATAGGGATGCCGTAACGTACTCTTTGTATCCTGATATTTCTTCTGAAAGAATGAATGTCTTTGTTGCCTATAATGTGGAATTTTACCACTAATTCCGATCTGCTGAGACTGTTGTGCCGATGAATCGCAAGCGTGTCTTTGTATCCTAGTAATTTTCGGGCGTATTCTTCCTTTGATGCTGCCTTTATTCTTTCTTACGACGTTTGCACCGTCTTTCTTACTTTAAATCGACACTCTCAACACTTCTTCTATCCTAGCCAGAGTATTTTGGATCTCTACTAATATTCTTAGGATAGATTTTTGAAGATCCATATGTGAAGAAGGGTTACTCGTACTGTCTTTATTTAACAGACAAGGCCAGTCTCCTGTGGTTTTATCGCACCATTGTGTTCCACCATCCGCCTTATTCTCGGAATCTTCATCTCCTTTGTCATAAATAGTCTTTTCCGCTGTAGCCGGACTCGTAAGTTTTAAATTTTCCTGGAGGACGTTTGCTAATACCACTTCCATGTAAAAGTAATCTTCCATAGATCTGCTTATATTACTATAGCTGATTAGACCTTGAAGAGGAACTAGCTCCCAGAACAGAGCTAGTTCCAGGTTCGGCCTATTAACCTTCATTCCATTTGTTACTCTGATATTGACAGTTCCTTGTCGATCTTTAGGAGTGTTATCTTCTCACCATTCTTGTGTCACTTCTGCTAAGTAAGCATCGAAAATGTCCCTGGTCACCCAAACGGCCCTTAGCAGCTCCATCATCCTGCTAAGTCTATCGAGATCGTCCTTTTTACCACACTGAAAAATGTGCCGTATACATTCTTCCTCTGGATTGGTAAATGTATACTCGTGGACGGTTTCAGAATTAGTCCGCCTTTGAAGGTACTCCTCCATCGTTGAATTTTGGTTCATGCTGCTGTCCGAATTACTTTTTACAATGCCCCGCGGCTCACTACTAGGCTGTTGATTGACGTCACTGATTTCAGGAGCTAAGAATATCGGAGGCTCTATAAAAAATACCCCTGTTTAGAAGTTGCTTTGGCGTTTTTTCCTTTCACTTTATGCCGTTTCCTTTTTTGTTCCCCTTTTTTGGGGGATACCGGGCTCCTTGTCCTCCTCTGCTTGTTATTACATTTAAGTCGGGCTTCTGTTGATTCGAGTTCTCAACATCGTCCTTCTTAGCCCTCTTATTCGAATTCATCTCTCCATCTGGCTGTAGCCCTCTTATTCGAAGTCATCTCTCCATCATGGCCTCCTTTAAATTCCTGGGATCTGACTCTTCCAGGCACTCACTCATCATCTGCGAGAAGGAATTGAGGTATAATGCCGTTTGTTTTCTATCTGTCAGAGTAGATATACGTTCCGCTATTTTTAAATAGCTTTCATTGAACGCCTTAATGTCTACGTCGTGAAATGTCAGCTTTTTCAACTTAGCGACGAGGAGGGCTTCCATTTTTGCAATTTTAACTTAGCAATCACCTCCTCATAAGATAGGAGCATGCACCTTCCGTCGTCCTCCTTAGATGGGTCAGCCACAATGATAAGCCGCCACCAAAAGCAAGTACTGACTACTTAAATTCACTATCGTGCCGGCTAAATTCCACGTAGACACAACCGAAGCACAACACTTGAGAAACTTGTACTAACAGTTGAATCGAAGCACCGTCACTGTATAACTTAAGCACTCAATAGTGACACAAAAAACAAAACAGCTGGACGTGGAATCGTATTTGCTCTGCGACCACTTACTGCCTCTGTAACGTGTAAATATTGAGCAAATGAATATTGCGCAGTGGAAAGGAAAACCACGTTGACAGAAAGCGTAAATAGATGAATGTAAATTTATTAAACACAATAACAAGTCAAAAATTAATAAGTAAATGAATGGCAAAGCTTAAGCCTAAAGCTTAAATGGGATACACAAATAAAAATAGCAATTGAATAAAGCTTATATTCTAAGCTGAAATACCAACTTAATTAGGAGTATCAAAAATATGCAGTAATTGGCTACAATCCTTAGCAACAATAACTTACATAATAACTCAATGACATGAATAAACAAAGCAGTATATCGAATATTGTGTAAACCATTAGGCTCAACTCGAACCAATACAACTCGAATAACTATTAAAGCTATGAGGTAAGTAGCAATTATCAATAACACAAACAAATTAGCAAATTGTCATACTACTAACAATATTCATTATGTCGCACATAATTCTGAATGTATAATCAAGCTCACCAATAACCATCAAAGTTCAAAGGCTTGATATTATAAATACGCATAGGAAACCGTAACTAAATGTACGTTGCTCATAGTTACACAGTTCTGAATTCAACGTACAGTAGTTCAAATCAAAGTCTTATAATTTCAAAGTCTTACAAGTAAATTTTAATACACATAAAATTCAAGTAACTTTAGTTACCGCTATTAACGCAAACTTTCGTACTATAAAGCACACAAATAAGGTTATGAAAATAATTCGGAGTTATGGACACTAAATTAATACACATTTAATGGATACTCTGATTCTAGCATTACACTGATGCACAATAATACGAGCACGGGAATACGCGTCGTACATTGGTAATAAACCTGAACATAGAACGTTAGTTCTTTGTAAGGAAAGATAAGACGCCAAACAACGAAGAACTACACCGATTCACTAACGGCTATCATGTCATAATCGTGAACAACTGGGAATGATGGTTAAAAGAAAACGGGCATCATGCCCCAGAGGGAAGATAATTATAGACATACTGGCTTGGCGTAGGTAAAACCAAGGTCCTGCTCCAGACACGCAGCCAGACCGAAAGGCCACAGTCCCTGTACCCTCGTTTGCACTCTTATTGTTTAGCTTACTATAACTGAGCTCAGAAAAGCACTGCCTCGTTAAATCCGCATTAATGACTAAAAGAAAATGGGCGCTCACCAAAAGGAGAGTTCTCTGTTCCCGCGTTCATGTAGGGATACGTGTTGACCTAGCAGCTCTGGCTGAATACGGCTCTCCTTCGCGCCGGCCGCCGTTTTGTCATGTCGGCAAATCCGTTATGGCGGGGGAAGTTGTTCAGCTTCTTTCGCCGCAGCTCAGGAATCTACCCAGGTAGATGCGGGTCGAATATCGTCTTCCCTTCCTCTCTTTATGACTAGAAGCATTCGGCACCACTGAGGCCTTTTCCGCCATCTAGATCTGCCATCTTTGTATCTGTCTCCATTGGCTCCACTACAACGACTGCCTCGATCGTCGTTTTCACGATTGCCACGACGAATCTCCCGCGGCTCCCGCTCATTGGCTCCTCCTGCGTGTCTCACCTGATGACGTCCGAGGCCTCGTCGTCCCCCTTTCGGTTTCGATTGACGGAAAACCCGGGTTCGGTATCGATGGACGTCATCGGAATTCTCGATGTCATTCGAATTCCGTGACACTTTGCCTTTCATTGTTGGTCATGAGATACATATTGTTGGTCCGTGCTGAGTGTTTGAGAATTGCGTGTTGATACTATTGTTGATACCTATTGTTGTATAAACTTTGCCTTGCATTGTTAGTCATGAGATATTTCTTATTAATATGCCCTGTCATAACCATGAATTTCGATTTTTTATCGATATTTATTATTTTTCCGAAATCTGAGGTAGACAGTGAACTTTCTCTTGCTTTGAAGGTTAAGTATGCAAAATTTCATCAAGATCGGAATAGAACTGTAGATTTGCATAAGAAACAGACAAACAAACCCACAAACAAACAGACAAACCCACAAACAAACTAACAAACACCCTTCTTTATATATATAGAAAGATTACCAAGAAAAAATCTAAATGGAGGTCTATTGACAAATTACTCGATGTAACCCCCATCTTCCCCCAGTATCACTTTTCTCTGACCCAAACCCTATCGAGCCTACTCAAAAACCATCTTTTCGCGACACTCTATTATCTTGCTCGCAACATATTTCTACCCCTCTTTTTGATTAAGTTTATAAATTCTACCAATAACCCTTTTAACTAATAACCAATAGCTCTTTCTTTAGTAACACCCACAGAAAAAAAGAAGTTATTTCGATTATAAAAAATCTAAACTTTCTCTCCATTGTGACTCCTTTGGCTTTTGTTCCACTATTATAATAGTAGAACATCTTGGAGATTGCTCCTGCACTCACTATACTCTTTAACATTTTTATTTCTCCAGGCCATTATACGGATCGCCTTCTTTCTGCCAAAGTTTTTCCTATCTTCAAAAAGGTTAACCATACCGATGTTACTAACTATCAAACAATTTCCTTAATACCTAGTTTAACCAAATTTTTTTAAAAGCTTTTTGATTATCGACTCTCTTTTTACATTCATTCTAATAAATTGCTTTCTCCTTCACAACGCAGCTTCATCCCAAAACAAATAATTATTAAATAAGGAATACTAAATAAAATCAAAATAAAAAGTTGTCGTATCGGATAGAGATTATCCTTTATCAAAGCAAAAAGGATAATTCTCTAAAAGCAAAGAGAATATTAGAAAAATATCCTAAAGTTATGAAAGGACATTTTACAATTGAACAGTAAAGTGTACATTTGTTCATGCGTAATGTAAGCAGGGCTTACACGAGTCTCACTCTTCTGGAATAAATTCCATATGACATACACTGAAATAGGCAAGAAGCCTGACTAACCACATTAAAGAGGCTTCCACATTATGAAAAAATTATGATTGATGATTGTCAGAAGAGTGGTAGAGGGGGAGGGGTGGTATCAAATCTTCCAATAATCCGGGAAGGACAAGTTGCCAATGTCTTTGAAGTTGACATCAAGAATATGCCCCGGTTTGCTATACTTTGTATGCCACATCATTTCCATCAGGTTATTCAGTATTCTAGCCACCAGATTATTGTCATTGCTCTTCATCATTTTGGATGTACAGGGTCTTTATAATTAAAAAAACTACTGGACCAAAAGGTATATACTTGGTAATATTATACAAGAGGGCATGGGAAGTTCATACCCACAAAAAAAATTAGTTCAAAAGCTCTATGCAAAATTCGTATATGAAATTAGACACAGTATTCCGGTGTAACCTGCTTTCAGTAAATGGTGGAGTCCACATTCAAAATTTAGCTAATTTCAGTAAAGATTAAAGACTTGTTAACCTGTGTCTTCGCGTCTAATTTTGTTTTATTACATGGATAGCCCACTCTACAATTCGTTACCCCCTCCCTAAAAGAGGTTAATATGGTTAATTATGTAGTGCCACACCAGTAAATGTGTTACGTTTGTTGTGCCACACCGAGGCTAATGAGAAACAAAGGTTCCGGCACTGAAAAGTCACCTGACCAAGAAAGGTCTATTAACAATGTAACTTTCATTGTTTCCATCTTGTATTTTAACAATCAGTGTTTTTTCCTTTGTTGGAAACAATGAAGGGTGGATTGTTAATAGACCTATCTTGGTCTGGTGACTTTTCAGTGCCAGAGCCTGTATTTCTCGTTAGCCTCGTGCCACACCAATTAATATGTTAAGTATATAATACAACACCAGTTAATGTGTTACATATACAATGCAGCAGCAGTTAATGTGTTAACAAATTTTCAATCCCCCTTTCCCCCCTTAGAGGTTGGTTTTCCTTATTCTTATTTATTTTAAACCACCCCTGTATTAGAGGAAACAAAACAAAAAAAAAATGAGTTTTAGCGAGACTAACGAACAGCAATTCATTTTTTTATATATATAGATGCTGAGGGTGCTGTTTCTACCCAGGAGAGCTATAAGACTGTACATAGCCCTCTTCACTTTGTTAGGAGCGTAAGGTACTTGTAGTTCAACCCATTCGAGTTTCTTATTGAATATAACCAGGGCATCCAGGGGACAATTAAGCTTTTTGTTGAAACACGACTTTGCCTCTACTGTCGTTAAAATTCAGTATCCAGCAATTAATATAGGCTTCAAACTTCTTCAAGTCGTTTTGTATCCGAGTGATAACGTGCACAAAATAATTAAAGAAAACGGGCCCGATGACCGAACCCTGTGGGACACCGGCCTTTACCTTGTGGGGCGTGGAGAAGTTTTAGGCTTGAGAGAACCTGTTCCTAAGAAAGCATTCCACCATCATAATCAAATCAGGAGAGTACCGGTATCTAATCATCTTGTAGATTAGTCCCTCGTACCACACCTGATGGAAAGCTATAAATTAATGAAGTTATGAAAGGAGTACTTAAGGACCGCCTTATATATAGTTAACATAGGGAGTTATGAGAAGAGCACAAATGGGAGGCCCGGAAATGAATTCGAAGACCTTCTGGGATAGGACAAGAAAGGACAAATAAGAGATGATAAGAGTGCTGGGAGGAAAACTCAATAGTATAAAACATACAGAATTAAAAATGACCGAAACTATAAAAAAGGTTCCTAAAATGACTGGTTATAAGACCTCTGGGTTATAGGTCACTGCCCAAAGGAGCTATCACACGTAGATCGGACTAAGACCAAAGAGTACAGGGACGGACATAAAATAAACATAGACAAAGAAAATTATGAAAGAAGATTAAAAGAGGAAATAAAATGAAATGAACATACAAGAAGAAACTTATGAAAAGAACATTGAAAAAAGAAATTACTAATTTTGTTAAAAGCTAAGGAGAAGGAAAAGAGAGAAAAAGAAAGAGAAAGAAAAGGGCCCAGTGAAGCTGTGACAAATTTGGGAATAGCTGAAGTTGGACTATGGGGAGGGTAATGAAGGAATGTTACCTTTGCTAAGGTTAATCTCATGAGGCCTTAGGGAATTGAATATTAAAATAAGAAAAAACTCGAATTGATTTCTTTCTTCTTTGTTATGGGAGCTATTATGAAGAATATAAAGGCTCAAGTAAACAGTGGCCAGGAGAATTAAAGTGTTTAACAACAGGGGTATCTGCATTGCTAAGGATGTCGAACTTATGAATCTGGTATGTATGGTATTACCCGTTTCTCTGACAAACTACTTCTCGTCCACTTTTGACTGCTACTCTCAGCGTCATATGAGTGATTTGGGTAGGACACATGTCTGCGAAGAAGATTGCTTTAGGTGCTGAATAACCATGGATGACAACTGTAGCTTGGCACTTATCTCTGAGTCCATATAATTATCAAGAACCACAGTATCTAATAAGGCTTTATACTCTTGACCGTTCATGCTGACGGCAATAACACAGTTCGTTTGCCACACTCTTACAGAGAATTTACTTGTGGGGATGGTTTATTGTGGTTGAGCTTCTGCCTTTTGTCACCAACAATCTTTTTTAAGTGACCTTCTGAGCCGCATTTGTAGCACCTTCTAGCACGCCTGAATGGCTTTCTAAGACGCAATTGTTGCTATGTGGCATGGACATGCATGGTTCCTCCATAGTCCCTGGCACACCTTGATGGGTGCAAAACCACTTTTCAGTGACTATTATACAATCTTTAAGCCTACTAATCTCTTATTCTAAATTGAGCCAGCACTTTATATGGCAATCCTTGTAGGAAAAGTTGAATCTTCTAAGTCTGGGAAGAGTCGAGCAATCCACCAGCCAATTGACAAACTCGTGAAATGTATTCTGCCACGTTACTCCCTTTTAACTTCAGCTTTTATAATTCTGATCGCTTCGTTAGCTGCGTTTTTCCCCCACCAAACACATCAAGGAACTTCGACCAGAAAAACTCCCACATAACAAATGGAATTTGGCGTACCAGACAAATAGCTGAATCACTTGCATATATTGTTACCGCCACAGCAGCAAATTGTTTCAAAAGCTGCTCAGGATCCTCTCGCGGTCTTCCCCCAAAACTGGGAAATTGTAAAGTCTCGACTGCTTGCTGGATTTAAAAGGCTTGGAGGTCATTAACCGTTTGGGCAAGGCGATCTAAATGTTCCATTGTAGTAAACACGTATTTAATGAAATTTAACGACTTTAGACCAAATACCTTTATTGCACCAACCAAACCACTACATGATGATACACATCAATATTTGCGCCACTTAAGCATTTTTCATTACACAAACTTGGAGCACCATTTTGAGGCACTAGTGACACGCACCAATCACTGATTTTTTTTAAAAAACACACCACAGCATACAACCGTCAAATAACTATAAATTTACAGGACTCAATAAATTTTATTAATCACTAGTCACGCCATCTTCTCGACCTATGCCACACTATCGACGACACTTTTCCAAACAACTAAATAATATAGATATACCACTATTCTCAAATATAGATATACCACTATTCTCAAATATGAATACTAGTAGAGTACACAATTATAGTCGATGCTGGTCGGCAAGAAGAACACCAATCACCAATACACCATTAAACACCACAATAAATCTGTTTATCACTGAACACATTTCTTCATGAAGATATGAATGTTTATCGTAATGAAATTAACGTTACTCGAATAAGGACACCAATTGTAACGTAATGAAATTAACGTTACTTGAATAAAGACAAATGTAACGATATGAAATGACGTTACTAAATTGAAAGGAGCAAAAGATTAAAGAGATTTATTCTTAAATTTCTGCTATATTAATTTATCTAAATTCTCAATTAAAGATGAAACTAAGTTTTTACTTTAAATAAAGCTTTAAGAAAATCCTAAATCAAAAAAATATAACTTTAAAGAAAACATTGGCGTAAATATTTTATAGTGGATTTAAAATCTATACACCATTTAGACTTGACATTGCGTTGTGTTTGACTAAAAAAAATTAAAGATAGCAAAATTATGATACAGTTAAATCTGAAAAAGTTGGTTGTATACTTTAATAGTGATTTGCAGATGAAGAAATAAACAAACAAGCATTACAGAATAAAGTAATATTTTGATTTCAAAAAAATTAAAGAATTTTAACAAATCTTTAGAATTAAAATTGGGAGCGAGTGTGGCCAACACAAAAGGAAAAAGTATAAAAAATTGACTTCTCCGATCTACAGTTGAAAAATGAACAAAAAAGGGGGTGAAAATTAAAAAGAAAATTTAGAATTACATTAATGGTTAGGAGGGAAGAATAGAAGAGATTATCCAATAGTAGAAAAAAGAATGTAAGATTTATGTCCAATGGGGTCTAAATAAACACTACACAGTTGATTAGAGAAATTACATAATAACATCTGGAAGAAATCATCTGGCTAAGCCCAAGAAATCTTCAAAATAGTTAATTAAAAACTGTCGATCATGACAGAAGAACTGGAAGAACAACATGATGACAGAAAATGCATGAAGAAACTGATGCTCAAATTTTCAGGCAATGGAAAAACTAAACATCAGGCATTATCTTAGTAGAAGTGACATCTGAAGATAAGCTAAGTAGGACTTAGACACTGCGATGGCCAAAGATGCTGATCGAACTCCATGCTTGCATCATGGTGGAGTGGAAGAAAGGTGAAGAAACGACTGGCAGAAGTGGAGAAGTGAAGAAATTTTCTGATGTTGCTGAATTTATGCTGTAGGAGCAACAATCTAGAAGCTCACAACTAGCACGTAGTGACAATAGAAACTCACTCCTCACAGCATGAGAATGTAAATGACAGTACACCAGTAAAAGTAACATCAACAATGGGGCGATCAGCTGAGGCATTGTTGATAGACAAAATTTACAGATAAAAAACTATCTACCAAAAGAAAAATATATTATTATTTATTATTATAATTTCAAACATCAATGTTTCTTAGATAAGACTTCTAACATTTTAAATAAAATAACAACAATAATAAACAAACTTGTGAGGAGAAAAATCAATCCTTAACAAGTTTACAAGGAAATGAGATGGCAAAAAAAATTATAAAATTTTTTGAAACATCACAAATGCAAGACTGGTGCGCACCAATTTTCAAAATGCACCAACCGTCTAGTCGTGTGGTCATGGCACGCTCCCTAACAGGCACCACCTTTCTGTCATATGTAAAATTCTTAGAGGGTGTTCATAAATTGAGGAATAATTAGCACTTAGCATGATTCTTCACATCACAGTAAAAATAGTTCCTCTTGCAAAATGTCGAAATCTCAAATTTTTTCCTCAAAAATCGCTAGTACAAGCTATAACATTATTTCATGGCGTCGTTATAACGTCATCAACTGTTATTCCATTTCACTGAATCAACTGGTCCAGAAGAGAAAAAAAAAACCGTGACGCGTGGTTTTTAGACCCTTAGAAATTGGGTTTTCGATATTTTTCATGAGGAACCTTTTACTTACTTTGATGTAAAGAATCATGCTAGGTACTTACTACCCCTTTGTTATGAACACCCTGTATAGCTGGTAGTGGAAGAAGCATGAGAGAAAAGGTAGTTTAAGTAGTAATTAAATAAGTACATTCATTCAGTTAAACTTACAGAATAAATTGTAAAATTGAATATGATCTAATAAATAGTTAAGTAAACACAAATGCTGGCTGAAAGTTCATTTGTATAGCACAGAAAAACACTCCAGGTTAAGATAACTATTAATGAAGAGCATAGTGAAACAGTCCATGATATTTCGACTATAATTCTCTAGTTGTAGCAAGACAACTTAATTAAGTACAGAAAGTCTATTTCAAGCACAAAGTCGTACGATGATAACACTGCTATCTCCTTTGTTCAACTTCTACTATTGAATTCAGCCCACTTCTACCATTGAATTCAGCTTGATGAATGTACAAAACTCGACAAGCTAACATTCGTAGACCACTTGTAAGAAGTCACTCCAGAGGATTAGAAATAATTGGAAAATGTTAAGTTAGTGTTGTTTGCTATACGAATGGCGAAACACGTCCTTATATTTTTGGTTAAATAAATGAAATACAAGTTAAATCAACTCAGCCTAATAGTTATGCCTTTTCAACTAACGAAATAAAACGAAGCCCAAACTGTAGAACGGATATGCCTCTAAACCATAAGGCCACATGCAGTATAAATGGCTTTGAAATCCAGGTTCAAAAGTATGCCGAACAAAATTTTTTAAACCAAAACACTTGGCAGGTTATTATGACGATAAACTTGACTAGACTTACGATGAATCGTGCCGTTCTGAGTCCTATATAAAAGCAACACTTTCTTCATTCGCCGCTCTCACTAACCTTGTTAGTATTACTTCTGGCTACCGCATACGCGATGAAATCTTCGTTCATTTCGTCTCCATCGGTGCGAATCCTTTGCTGTTGCTATACTCCTTGTTGCATTACTCTTGTTTATCGTCCTCCTTTTCCTTTACAACACTTTGGATAAGTTGTAAAAACTTTAAACTATTTGTGTCCGTCAGACGACCAGAAGTCTGTCCTGTTTCTTTCGTGTCCCTCTCTCTTTTCTCGAATCTTCCTTTTCCCTTTTTCTCCTCCCGTAATCCCTTTAGCCACTCCTCTTACATTGATGACCTTGATTGTGACGTCGGCAACGTCGAGATTTTTCATGCGATAAGGAATGGAAAATTTTGGGGCAAAATCGACCAAGCCTGTCGCGGGAATCATCATTATCATATAATTTTCGTGACACTGTATGTCTATAATTGCAACGTGGCATGATCTCATGTGTTGATGCGTTTACTGTGTATGCAAGTGTATTGTTGTCATGGCGTAGCAACTGTTGTACACTCTAGGTAGGAGATGCATGGAACAGTCCGTTTTTTGTGGGCGAAAGGCTTAAATTCCACTGAAATCCATAAGGAAATTTGACGTGTCTATGGGGATAATGTGATTTCTCGTCCTGTAATTGTGAAGTAGTGCCAGCAGTTCGAAAACGGGCGCTCAGATTTGCGGATGAATACCGCACATGAAGACCATCCATGTCCAACACTCCTAAGTGAAACGATCGCCCGTGTTAATGAGATATAGACCTTTTACCTTTTTAAGTATAATATTGTAGACTTGTATAAGAAACAAACAAACAAATTCACAATCAAACAACCAAACTACCGGCGTTGCCCGGATAATTATGCTTGTAGGTAAACAGAACAACCTCAAAAAGCTAAATTAAACCTCCAAATTGGTTAAATAATAACGCAAACACTACAATATAGAGCGAAGAGACTATCCATTCTAAGAAAAATCCGTTCTAGGTGATATACCGGAAGTTGATTTACCAAAAAAAAATTTTTTAAAGACTCACAATAGAAGGATGCCTTCTAGTCTAAATAATTTTTTACTCACGTAATCTTACTTTAGATGTGCACTTGATGTTGTTGAAATTTCCTTTCTTCTTTCGATGTCTTGAAGCAAAAATTGGCCATTCATCACTTTGTGTAGTTTAGCGGTCGCCGATTCTTCTACTTACTTGAATACCATTTGCTCAATACAGCACGGAGCTAAAGGAGTTCTTCCTCTATCGTCTTCCACTCTTTCTCAATAGTCTGCTAACTCATTATCTCCAGTTACTGATCATTTTTAAAGATTTTCAAGAAATTGTTAAGTGCTAAGAATTCTCTTTTCTAAAAAAAGCCTGAAAAACAGGAATTCTATGCATTGAATTCTAGATAATATTAATTATTTAATTTTCTACTTCGAAAATGATTGCAGTACATAAGTGAATTTAGAAAAGTCACAATTGCTGATTCCATCATTTAACAATGGGTCCTAGGGCATGGAGCAATGCTTGCGACTGGAAACGATCCAATGGAAATCTTGCTTCGAATTGAAAGCTGTGGATTGTCTCGTGGTGAATAGCTCTAGCAGTCGAGGGAACCGCATTCATGGCTAGCAGCGCCCCTTACGGGTTTTGAGGAGTGGCGACCAATTCTAATCAGAATGAATTATAGAAGTCAACATCAGCATTAATAGCATGAATTAATTCTCCTCCTTAATCTTCTAGGTAGGGCAAAGTCAATGATTAAAGGAGAGAAATTAGATTTGTCCACTTAAACTAAACTGATCTTAAAGTTCGATTTTATATTTTTTTTCTTAAGAAATAGTTTGATACCAGTTAAACTTCTAATCTAAAGAAACTCTTCTTAATGAACATAAGTTACGACTAATTTTGGTTCGCTGCTTTTGGTATGGGGCTCCTCGTTAGGCACTGAGTCCACCAATATAAGCGGCGACAAGTCCGACATGGAAGGCCTATACTCCCATTTTCTGAATTTAGTCGGGCGACGTCGAATTATAGTTACGGCATTGGATTCCATGCTTCGCTTAGCATAATCAGAATTAAAGTCACTTGCCTTTGAAGTTTTAGCTGCCCTAAGCACTTCACAATTACGGCGAGATTGAAGACGGGTTGCGGGATTGCAGAAACGTCTATCCATCGCCGTAAAATTCTCTCCTCCTTTCCCGACACCGTTCGCTGCGTTGAGGTGGGTTACTGCTTCTCCTATTCACGTTGTCGCATCGTCTGTTCATTTCGCCGGCAAATATCTTCTTTCCATTGCTCGATCTCCTTGCTTTTTCCCCATGCTGTCGTGCTTTTCCGGAGCTATCTCTTTACCTCCTGCCCGCTCACGGTCGGTACTTCCTTCTGCCTTCTCTTCACCTTCCCTATCTCTTCTTCCAATCGCCCTTTCCCTTGTCAATTTTCTCTTCCATGAGCGCTCTAATTTTTTCGCCTTCTTCTCTTCGACTCTTCTATCTCTATCTTTGGGGGACGGGTATCTCAACTTCGATTCTATTTCCCGATCTCTTGGTTTGCTGCCTGCTTTGTTTTTTATTCCTTTACAGGGTCGATCACCGGATTTGTTTAATATTCGGTTTCCTTCAATTCGGCGATCTGACAGATTTCTTTATTGTGAGCTGTAACAGCTAATGTTTTATCTTTTTATGATTCAGATACTGCACAGTATAATGCCCATTGTCTATCAGCATCCGTGCGTCTGTTCGTCGGATAGGTGAAACCTACCTGTGAAGTGTTAGTTAATTATGTTTAATTATCTCATCATTATCAGTGTTCAACTAAGAGTGTTGTTATGGTTTCTCTGATAATTTATATATTTAATGAAAATATCTTTAACACTCATTTGTGACATACTCGAGTGTTTTGGGAAATGTATTCCTTTTTGTGTTGTTATACATGTAAGGACTCGAACTATACGTGATATCAAGGCAATAATGACTTTTGCTAAGTGTATTAAACTATTGTGTCTTTAATATTATTTGAGAGACAATTTATATGAACTCTTGAAAGTTGTATATGACAGATATTGGCTTATAGTATCTGACTTAGTGAGTTAACTATTTACATTACACGTTGTGTTTGTTTGCATTCAGGTTGAACGAATCTCGTGTCTTTAAAACATTGTATCCTGTACCGAATTTGTAATGGTAGTGTTGTATTAAAAATGTATTACCATTACTAAGCCTTTATCGCTAGAGCTATAGAATTTGATATTAGCTTTATCAGTAACTCTAAGTAGCCTTATCTTTACGTTTATTTTGAAGCGTTATCAATTGTCATTATTGCAGTTATTGATAAGCTTAGATTAAGGTATCCCTAGCTTAATTGGTTACCGAATTGTAATTAAGCAAAGGTCCAGACTTGGCCTGCTATTTGTTATTTCGTTTTCTTTATTATTTTCTAATTAATAAACATTTATCATTTATATCTTTACGCTTTCTGTCAGCGTGAATTCATTTCCACTGCATAACACTCGTATGCTAATTATATACACGTGACAGGGCGTTTTTCTGACTTGACATAAGATAGATCAAAACTATTAATGTATAGGTACAAAAGGCCTAGTTCTAACCACGTAACTCCGGTTCTTACTGAAAATGATTTCCTAGAAAAGAAAGGGGATGTCATTGTTTCTTCCCCGGTGGTAGCTGAATGTGTTGCAAAAGTTCCCAGCCCCAGCGTTGTATCGTCTTTCCCTAGGTATAAGTTAGGAAGGTTATCATAGGCGTATTACTGAACTATAAAAAAGAGAAAACGTGTAAATAGACTTTTTTTGGGTAGACAAAAACATTTTCACCTTCTGCTACTGCATTTTCAATAGCTGCATGTTTGGTCAATTTTGCTGTATGGAAATTCTAAAAACAGGTCTCGGAATAGCAAAATGGCAATGTTGCTTTAATAAAACCTACGCGATTCGTAATACAGATGGTGCAGAAATGACTACATCCATCGTCAAGATGGTGCAGAAGAGACTACAACCAAGTTAGCCTTTTGGACCTAGACACTACCAGTTTTAATCTATCTCATGACAAGTAAGGGAGACATCCCTTTTAATACTTTTAATTTCATATGTGACCTTCGTAATTTTACTAATCACTATAAAAAGGGCAAGGTATAAGAAAAAATTTTATTTTAGGACTACCATTTTCTGGGCCCATACTTTTTGACTTGAATAAAAAGATTGTACCTTACGATTTTTATTATATTCGAGATTTTCTTAAGTCTACGTATTCTATCCACTGTGGTAGCTTCTGTTCTGACCCTTGATAGTTTAGATACCAACTCACATCTAAATTGAACTACATTCTGTATAATATTATTCTGACAATTAGAATTACTTATATGACAAAGTGAGACAAGGCCACACAAGAAATGTGCGTTGTTCGATTCTAAATTTTTAGCAGATCTTTATTGAGAAGAAGTTATAGGGAAGTGAAAATTTCAACTTCAAAGATGCCATCATAAGGACGATATATAAGAGGTATATATTAGGAATTCTTGATGCCCTGGATGTCTACCTTTAATTATTATTCTATCAAGGGACACTGCCTGTTTAATGCTGGTGCATTCACCACTCTCACCAATAGTTTCTAACATTAGGTCTGCATTGAGAACTGAAACATCTACAAAAAACACTTGAGATCCAGTGTCGAATAACAACCATTACATAATTCTGCCCAAATAACAACACATTTAATTTGTACAAATTATCCTTTCAGGGATATATTGCAATCGCTTCTTTATAACTCCCATCACCCTTTTTTAGAAAGTGCATTTTCCATCTAGACAAAAACCTGCTATATGCCCAAATCAGTTACATTTAACGCAAATGATAGACTCTTTATTCGGAGATTTTGGATTACCCCCTCTTTTAAGATAAGAATTGACTCTCAGGCAACTGACACACTCTTTTTTAATTCTGTAATTTCAGCAGGGCCTCTTTCCCTCATCTGTTCTCTGCTCCCACTCATCCTCGTTACCTCAGCCCTTTTTCACACTGTCACACTTATGGAAATATTTAACTTATTGATGTTACACTAATCTGTTCCCATTTCTGACATGTGCCTCCTTTCCAAGTCCTCAGATTTCAGTTCACACGGCAGTGCCTCTTCGTGGCTTCTGGGTGAGGCCACCAAGAAAACTCGTTTTTGAACCATATGCGTACTATTTACAAAATGTTGAAGTAATTTCTTCATTCACAGCCCCTTCACAATCCTCATATATAAACCTATCCATTGCCCAGTTCGAAACGGTTCAAATTCTGAGAACTTTCATGTCTTTGGGAATGCTTTGTAATGTCTTTGGAAAAGTCTATAATTTGAATTTCCCTAAGATTTGCACTAAGTGGTCTTTCATGACAATGAATTTCTTTGCAGCGAACAATTAGTAATCAGCTGTCTCTTTTAAGCTGCTCCCTTTAAATTTGCCTTAAAAATTGTTAATTTATATTTCAGCAGTCAACATTGCCAATTCCCCAATATTGAATATGATGGACAAGAACACGGATATACGAGGGCGAATATTAAGCACGGAGAATGGCTATTTTAATGTAAGCGCGCTGCTCAACACGGGTTACTTCCATCTCCCACGACACTCACCAACTGACTGATTTCACAGCCCTCGCTGCGCTACTACCAGCTATCACAGAGCCATCTGTTGTTCTGCTTTTTGCTCCTATTTTTATTAACCCAAATAAGGTACATACATGTAATTACAGATATACGTGCTATTCTACGTACCTTACAATATTTATTCCACATAGTCCCCACAACAATTCAGAGATCTGTCATATCGCAGCAAAAAATTTGAAGTACCACTGTGGTAGAATTCTTGTTGGTTTCACAGCGTTACACGTGAATCGCTGCCCTGCCAGTAACTTCATCACCAGAATCGAACAACGTGGTTTTCCTCCACGAGGCCACATGTGGCAATCAGAACCGCCGAAAAGCTCTGGTTATTTCACTGGAAGATTCTGGACCACCCACCATCCAGTTGTGATGGGAAAAGTTATTTCCACGTTTTCGGTCCGCTGAAGAAGTTCCTGGCAGGACAAAGATTCATGTGCAACGCTTAAGGCAAGACAGCATTTAAATGGTGATTCCAGAGTCAGCTTGATGAATTCTACCACAGGGGCATCGCAAATTTCGTGCTGTGATGGGACAAATATCTGAACTACCTTGGGGACTATGTGGAAAAATAGTGTAAGGTATATTTGTAATTACCAGTATGTACTTTATTTTTTTTCATGAGGCCGCCTCAGGCACATGTCTGTAATTGCTCTCTTCAATTGAAGTGGTTTATATTGCACTATTCATCGGTTATAGACTGTCTCTCATTTTTAGTAATCTAAGATAAGAACAACTCAGATAATTTTATTAAATTTACAAGACTCCAGTGATATTTATTATGACTCCAAAGGATGAGAAAAGTGTCTCCGAGATAGGTAAGCCTGCTACCTGGCTAGCAACTATGGGCTCACTCGCTAAAGTTCAAAAAGGAAAATTCCATTGCGCTCGCTATTGAGCATGGTATTGTTAATTACTTCTCAAATTCCGAATGTCTTGACAAGATGGTCGACTTAATTTATCAGAAGCTTGTTAATAAGATAAAATAAACATTGGCGAGCTTAACCAGCCATATCTGCTCCAGAGATTGAAGCTCACCTGATGAATATTGACTCCTCTTTAGAACCCCTTAATTCTTGTATATCAGAACCTGATGCCCCTTCTAATTTCACAACAAATGCTCAAATTAATTTACTAAAAATCTCAGACTGATGATCTGGAAAAATACACTGGACTTATAACATTAGAATATTTGTTTTGGAAGAGGTGCTCTCAGAGGATCTCCTGGCTAAATGTCTGAACCTGTTTCAATCAAAACTTGATATCTATTTAAAACCATCTGATATATCTTCTGTGCATGAACTTGAGCCTCCAAAACTCGTGCTGTAATTTTGCAATTTGCTTTAACCTTCCAAAGAAAACTTATCTTAATAAATCAACGAGGTTCATCAATAATTAAAGTCGAAATCCTGAGTCTTGCGAGATACTACCTTCTCTCAGCTGCGAAATCGAAATTTGCTCTAAGAAACATATGGTCGTTTGGTGCGAGAGTTCTAACTAACGACTCATTAGGGAGAACTCGAATTTTACACAATACTTCTGAATTTCATTGCATCAATTAGAATTAGTTAAAAAATACTGATCTTGGTATTTATTTATTTTTTGCTAGATATTGATTACGCTTCACGGATTGTATTAACCTTGTTAGTCATATATGTACACCTGCGAGTTCTTTATGCAATTTTTTTTATTGTGGCTTTTCAATTTCTTTATTTTAATTGTATATTTTCTATATTTTTATTGTAATCCAATACGTCCATCCAGGGCTGGAATGGCATGAGGCCGACGAGTTGGGTCCCTGGATGAACCTGGATTAATGACTGCTGTATCATGGTCACAGCAGCCGGCGATGAGTAAAGATTGTGAGATACTGAATGGTCGCCCATCCAGTGACTAGTCATGCCTGATATTCTTAACTTCACAGTGAAAGCCCACCAGGCCACGATCTCCCCCCCCCTCCAATCCTCAGTTTGTCTAATCTCTTCCTAATTGATTTTTTAACCTATGCTTTTCTTGATCATCTTCTTTCTCTCAAGTCCCTGGGATATTTAGTATAGTTCCTGGTCTTTTTCACTTTCCTTTCCTCACTTCAAGTTTACATTTTCTCCAACTATTTTCTTCCTATTTGTTGATTTTCAGTTTCTTCTTGTAATAACCTTTATTTTTCTTCGAATTTAATACTCTTCTGGCAAATGAAGTTAATTCCTCATCGGCTCATTCTCCGCTTTTTTACTTGGTATAAATATTCGAAGTACATGTGCTGATTTTTATTCGTTTCTCACGTCTATTACTTCACTTAACTCTCAGCCACATTTTATATCTATTTTAGAGACTTAATCAAAGTTTTCTGCCGATATTCCCCCTCTCAACGGTTACTCTTTTACGGCCATACATTGGAACTTTATAAAGGAGGGGGTGGGCATAACGGTTTATCTGAGTAATTCTGTACATCATAATCTTTGTTCAAATTACACATAAAATTACTGCTGATATTGAAATTTTAATCTTCGAAGTCAACAATAAATACTATATAATGTCAATATATCGCCTCTAATGGGTTTATTTTCTTTATTCTTCTCTTATTTATCCAAACTGCTCCCAATTTAAGTCTGTCCTCCAAAAATTATTATTTTAGGGGATTTTAACATAGATATTTCTAAATCCTCTTCTAAAATCATTTCTGCGAAGGTTTTAATGTTTGCATATGGTCTATCTCTGGCAATTTCTTCTTATAAGCATTTTTCCAGCCTTTATAACTTTAATACTCTTTAATAGATCAATACTTTCTTGCCATTTCCGATTGTTTGCTCAGCGGTTCCATTAGTCTAGCAATTTCTGGTCACTTTCCTTTTTTTTACTATGTCATTCTTTTACTCATAAAACTTTAACGCTCTCTTCTTTTAAAGGAAGGCTGGTTAGGCCTGCTCGACAGGCAATATTTAATACTGTTTTGGAACTTACTGGCTAGAACTTACTTTGATTCCAATGAGAACATCAATTTATTATTTAACAGATTTCTTTCACATTCTATCACAGGCGTCAACCGTTACCTTCCTTAGATTTTATTCTCTTCAAAAGATCTGATTCTTCTTTTCTCAAGCCGTGGATGAACTCTAACATTTTATCGTTAGTTGCCCATAAAAATAAAACATTTCACCTTTTATAGGAAATTTCGCTGGAATCCCAATTCTTTTAAAAAATTTCGCGCCTTTTCCAACCTTCTTAAGAATACAATCAAAATTGCTAAGTCAAATTATTACTCTCATTAATTTAATAAAATAAACGGAAATAAAGCCATTTATAAACCGATCCAAAGTTTAATACATGCTGCTCAAGTCGCTCCAACTCCTTTCTCTGATTCCACACGTACTTCGATCAGAGTCTCGGATTTCTTAGAGGTTTTATTAACATCCGCAGCTGCGAATTCTTCTTATCAATCACCCTTCCCATATTTGGTTCCCTCGAAGCCCATTACTTTTTTCATTACCCTCGCTTCCTTAGATGAAATAGCTGCTGTCGTTAATCAATTGAGCCTTCTTCTTATCCGGATCTGTTGGGCATTCGCTGTGATATAATAAAAGATGCTATTGTAGGATTTACTTATCCCGTAACATGTCTCTTTAATAAAAAAGAGCGAATGCAATTTCACAAGATATCTTTCCCTCATGTCTACGGCAGGTTAGAATCATTCCTATTTTTATGAAGGGTGACTCTAAAAACTTCTCTAACTATCGTCTAATATCAATTCTTTCTTCTTTTCTCAAAATCTTCGTAAACTTATTTTATGTTCGCCTTTCACACTATGTCTTTTCTAATAACCTGCTTTAACAAATACAGCATGGATTCGCTCCTAACCACCGCACTTTAACTGCCTGTTATGGCCTTACAAAATTCATTACTTCTAACATAGGCAACAATAAGTTTGTTGTCTCCGTTTTTCTAGATTACTCAAAAGCGTCCTACTCTATCCCACATCGTCTCTTAACACATAAACTTGAAACATTTCTTAATATTCAAGGTCCTCCTCTTAGCTGGCTCATCGGATTTCTATCTAGTCGACGTTATACTATTTCAGTCAATAACATTTCCTCCCCATCATGTGGGATATGGGTCAATCTGAGGGTTCAATCTTATCCCCACTTTTGTTTAATTTATTTATCTATGACCTTCCTTTTTTATGTCTCCCCTATCATAATTTTTCTATGCATATGACGTGACTATTGTCTTTTGCAGACTCCTCTACTTCAACCATCAAATTAATGAGGTTTTGGCCGGGCTGTATCATTATAATATTAATAACCAACTAACTTTAAACCTAGATAAAACTAATTTATTATTTTCTCAACATAATAAACGTTAAAACAATGATCAGTTTTCGCTCTTTTATAACACTCATTTAATTTCCCCATCTACCACCTTTAAATATCTTGGAATGTATCTATTTTCTGACCTCTTTTGTGAGGCATATATTAATATGTTAGCCATTTCATTTAATCAAAGCTTGGGTTTATTTTCTCGTCTACTCTTTCTTCCATCTCCTATACAACTTCTTTTATATTTCTCCTTAATATATTCTCGACTCTGTTACAGAATTTTATTCTTGGGTGCATCTTAAATTCCAGTTTATTGCATCCTTTTAGAATGCGAAAGAAAATTCTTAGGACATATCTCAAACTTCGTAAACCAGCCCTGGTCTCTCACTTATTCAATTATCATAGAATCCTAACGACCGTAAATACTGTATTAAGCGCCCGGGCGCTTATTTGCAAAAATTCAGCGGACCCCCAGGCGCTTAATCCAGGCGGGCCGGTATTGCAGGTCCGGCGCTTATAAAATTCTGCACAACTGTGATGGATACTATTATGCATAATTCTCGCCCTTCTCCTTCATCTTTTCTAAAGTATCCTGCTGTGTTTTCCATTTTCATTAGGATCAATGCTAAACCGTTTGTCTATAGCCTCTGTAGAATGGTTTTCAGCCTACTTTACTGTTGCGAAATTAAAATTGATGCTATCACTGTGAAGTTTTCATTTTTCATCAGCTATGTTGCTTGACTGAATCCAAAATTAAAAGCAAGAAATTAGAAGACAATCATGCTTGTATTTAATTTTCAGTTTATCAGTGGCATTTGGGAGAGCAAACATTCCCGTGAGAAAGCAGCAAGAGAAGAAAAATACACGAAATGAACTAAAATAAGCATCCAGGCGGTTATTGAAGGTCCGACACTTATTTGCAAAAATTCAGTGGACCCCCAGGCGCTTAATGCAGGTGGGACGGTATTTCAGATCCGGTGCTAAATACAGTATTTACGGTATTTACCAACTTTATTTAAGCAATCTCGCAATATTTACTTATAAGGTATTTTCTTGTCAAGTTTTTCTCTGATTTCCTTTTCCTATTCAATATCGAAACGAGCTTCATTTTTATGTCACTCGATCTGCCCCCATATTGAGAATTCCCATGGTAAGAAGAAACTACCAGCTACGTTCTGTTTCAATCGCCGATATTAAGCTTTGTTCCTCCTTTACCTTTGGCCGTGCATTTTTCCCCGAACATCGCCATTTTTAAGCTTAAATTAAAATATTTTGTATTTAACTCTTACTACATTAACCCTTTAATTTAATTCACTTGTGTTGTCTTGCTAGTTTCTGTATTCACCTTTATTGATTTTATAATTGTAAATTTATTTTGATCATTTTTTTTCTAACCATGGACTTCCATGACTTCATATTTTTTTCTAACTCGTTTGGATCCTACATGATGACTTCTATACAATAAATCTATTGAATGTTAAATTCCATTGCAGTTTATGGAATAAAAAATATCGATTTTTAGTGTGAATTATATAGGCCAACAAATGTAACTTTTTAAAAACTTCTTTAACGTTAAGTGCTGATTCTTATGCTTATTTTGTGCTAAATCCATATCTAACTGCAGTTTTTTTCTATCATGAGCTTATGAGAAAAAATAAAATAAAAAGGAAACCTCAACATGGTGGATTAGTAAACTTTTTACTACTAGGAAAACGTATTGTGGCACGAATCTGTTGGGTGATTTAAGATTTCAGAGTGTGAGAGGAATTGCTAAAAATGACAATGAGAAATATTTCTTTAACTCACTACAATCGTTAATTTATATTTGTGTAAATGTAAATTATATTTCAATGTATAAATAACTTATTTTTAAAATAAATAAATAAATAAATATTTTTAAATAATAAATATATAAATGAGATATATTTTAGAATAAATAAATTATCATTTATATAAACATATAAATTAAAAAAATAATCTATTAAAAATTGAGAAGACTATATTTATTTATGCCTTTAAAGAAATGAAAATGAATTCACTGATTTTACTAAAAATAAAACTCACTGATTTTATTTAAACAGGGGAAAGGCGGCTATAGGGAGGGGGAAGGTTAAGGAAGGAGGAAAAGAAACGCTCCTCGTCCACACCAGTGTTGTTTCAATCCTTTGATGTGTCGGAGAAAAACCGCCTTCCGAGCGATCGTGCCCGTTGCTTGCTTCGAGGCTTATTTTGACACAAGCAAACCGTTCACACTTGTTTCCATCCAGTGTAACGCAACGGGCATTTGCAACTAGTGTGTACTAGGCTTAAGATGTCAAATGGGAGTACTGGGTCACAACCAAAGGACAATAGGAAGGAGCTCTCTCCTAATGATGAATGTGGCATGGAATTATATGCAAATTTAAAATAAGATAACATTTCGTCCAGGTTCTTTGTGAACCATTTACATGATGCTTTGATGAGGATATTATTTTGTTCAACCGTTCCACTCTACTATTCCCAATAATTTTCTAATACCCAATTTATGACAGATTTCCTTCATTGATGCTGATGTGAAATTATTTCCTCTGTCACCTAAGAGCTGTTTTGGAATAGAGTAACGGTTGAAGATACTTTGAACCAAAGTGCAAACCACAGTTTCAGTTTTTTGATCTTGTAGTGGAAAGCGGCTATAATGGTCTACTGCCACAAGTATATGTTTATTTCCTTCATTGGAAACAGGAAGTGGCCTGAGAATATCAATTCACAATCGAAAAAAAGGATATTTGCTGTAAGAAACTCCATTAGAGGCTGCTTTCTGCGCTTCTTCTGGGGTGCTCTGGCTGGCAGGTAACGCTTTCGGCGCTATATTTTAGTATATCTTTCCTCATAACAATTTGTAAGGCTTTTTCCACATGCGCTTATATTTGAGTAATCTGATTATGAATGCAATGGGGTGCTTTTTACGATCAAATTTTTGCAACAATACTGCACCTAATGCAAATGAACTGGCATCAGTGGAGTGTATGAATTCTTTCTCAAAATCTGGGCTTTTTAATATTGGAGCTCTAATTAGGGCCTGGTTTAGAATCTGTAATGAGTTTTCTACCTCGTCTGTCCATTCAAAGCATACATAATTTTTTGTTAGATTTATCAACGGCTTTGCTATTTTACTGAATGAGTCTACATGTCTTCTATAATAGTTTGCAAGTCCTAAAAATGATAGAATATCTTTAACTGTTTGAGGGCGTGGAAAATTCTGAACAGCTTGGTTTTGCTTGGGTCTTCAGCAATTCCTTGCTCTGATAAAATGTGTCTCAAAAATTGACCTTTTCTTTCAAAAATTGACACTTTCTCGGCATTAGCTTAAGCTTTACATCCTCCAAACGCTCAGAGAATGCTTTTAGGCTCATTAAATGATCATCAAATGTTCTCTAAAGATCAGAAAGTCATCGAGTTACATAGACTATGATGTTATCTTTCAGTCCCCTTATTGTAAAATTAGCAGTTATCTTCCATAGAGCGGGCGAATTATTAAGTCCCATAGGCAAATGTATGAATTCATATTTCCCGTCCGTAGTAGAGAATCCGTAGTCATTAATTTCCAATTGAAAATATCCCTGGTTTGCATCTAAAGCACTGAAACACCTAGCCTTACCCAATTGCTAAAGGGTCTCGAATATATTAGATGAGGAATGAGGATCCACCTTTGTAATTTTGTTCAATTTTCTGTAATCAACCACGAAATGGTAGGCACCATCTTTCTTCTTCAATAACAAAGCAAGAGCTAACCATGGACTCAAACTTTGTCGGTTTACATCATGCCTTAACAATTCTTCAACTAATTGAGTCATTGCTTCGCTTTGTGAATAGGGAATAAGGTAAGGAGCTTGGGCAAAATGAGGGGATGTTCCAGTATCTATTTCATGATATGTATTTTACATTGACCTAGATCCATGTCGTGATGCGCAAACACATATGTTGATACAAAACCTGTTTTAGTGATCGTCTTTTTTCTTTTTCTAAATGTTCTAATTTGAATTATATTAAAAATTCATTTTTATCTACCTTTTTCCCTTTTCCAATGTCAATGTTATTATTTAATTCAACATCATCCTCCTGGGCTTCAAATAAATCACCTATAAGTGCAAATTGCTAATTCCTCTATTACTTTTATTGACAGATTCAACCACAAACAGTACACGAATATTCTTCTACTATAAACTGAAAATCCATTTGGTCCTTTATGTATAACCAAATGCTCACCTGAATGATTCATAATATGAACAGGAATAGTATTTATTTTTAAAACCTTGGCACCTTAACAATCCTGACTAATTAATTTCTTGGGGCTCCAATACACATAATTTATGCTTAAATGATCTACCCATGAGATTGCCTTCAAACACAACTTTGGAATAAGGGGGAATTGAAATATCCTTTTTACAAACACTGGAAAAGCTTCGATTATTTCCCTAGCTGTAGCCACAGCATGTTTTTGTTTCCGTTTCCGTCTATCCTACCACACACCATCAAAAGGGATTTTATTTATTTCATCATGTAGTTTTAAAATCAATGATAAAACCAAATTTGTTCAGTTTGTCTCTCCCTAATATGGCATGATAATTTACATCTGTCATGTGATTTCTCGGAGAGGTGAGTGACAGATGACGAAGGAGGAATGGAGGCGCAGGCTCGAGGCTTCATAACGAGAGTTTTCTGGAGCAATAATTAGGTCTCGAGTTCGTGCTCACCCCTTCCGAGAAATAATGGTCAAGTCATGAGAGAGAAAGAAGGACAGGTCCATGTAAAAAGCGAAAAGGGGAGCGGTAGGGTGAAGAGGAAGTAAGAAAGAATCGAGGCAGTCAGGGAGGCCCCAGAAGAATCTGACGAAACTCTTATTTTGTTTACATATTCACATCCAATAGAACCGATATTCCAGCTGGAAAAATATAGTACTCTTAACTCATTTGCTAAGAATTATTGCATGGTTTTTCCGTTTTATTAACCCTTAACCTCCCATGTGCGGTCACACAGACACCCATGTACAGAAAAAGGGTTTTTTTTATGTTTTACTTTCGTGAGTGTGATGTCGCTCTCTGTACCTTCCTTCCTTGTGGTTCAACTATTGTGCATGAGCTTGTCTTGATCTCCAGTTGCTTCGGTTGATAATATAATATTTGCAAAATTGTGAGCGGTCACAGAGACCGCACATTGTAGGTTATGTTACTTTTTATCCTTTGTTTTTATTGAAAACGAATTTAAATGAAATATATTGCATATATAATTGTGAATATAAGTCGTAGAGATCTCATAAAGCAATTAGCTGAACTGTTATCCGTACACATTTGGAACAACGAATGAAAAGCTTTGCATGCTTTGCCGTGAAAAATTGTAAAAATTAACCACTTGCAATTTTTATGAAAAAACCAAAGATTTTGTGAAAACCTACTCAATTACAAGAAAAGGGACTGGTGTTGGCACCTCATATTAAAGAATTTTAAAACTTCCCGACCAGCAACGATCTAAGAACTTTCTTCCTATTAAGGCCGCAAACACATGTTGATTGTTCAATGCTTTATGGAGTTGGAAAAACCTTGTAATGAACCATTAAGCGAGGGTTTGATTACCTAAATTTTGACATAGAATACGTCTTACATTTCGAGATTAGGATGCCACGCTTAAATCGTGAACATCACGAAAAGTGTTGATTACGAAATCTTTAATAATGTGAAAACTATTAATGATAGAAGAATGATCCATATCGCATTCGATAGAGTATAGAAGAAAGCTTGTTTTAGATTGTCACTGATTTCATGCTGACCTCATTGGCTCACGCAATCGCAGTGCAAAGTTGAGTCAGAAAACCTGCTCTATGGCAGATATTAAATTAGTCTAGTTCCAGCTTCCTTTGTGCTACCACGATGTTTGAGGTGTTATTTGTTTTATCTTTCTGCACTCTATAAAAGTGGCTTAAAATTTAATCCTCAACATTTAATAGCGCCTAAGATATCGGCCTTCGAAGTGTGGAAATTTCGCACAAAGTACAGAATATCCAAATTTATGCCTAATAAAAACTAGGAATATAGATCGAGAGATGGGGAATCCAAAAAGACCCGGATGTTCGATGTTGAACGTCAATGGGCTCAACAGGAACACCTCAAATTTGAGGCGCTGCACCACCAAGATGAACTATAGCTCAATACGAATGCGCCAATAGCTGAAAGTTCGACGTAAATAACATGTCTGATGACAATAAACGTTTCTACATGGAGTGATAGAATTCAACCAGTGGAAGTCCATAACGAGTCATTACCATCAACATTTACAGCATCTTCATCAACTATGATTTAAGTAAGGAGTGACATATATGCGAAAATTTGGGAGACTGAATTCATATTTCGTTTTATATTCATTAACAATGAATTTGGATATTCATGTAATGTTTATAATAGATTTCAGTTTGAGAAAGACTTAAAGCACCCACATAACGGTAGTGTGATATGTTTAAAAATAAAAAATTCCCTGACCATTCCCGGTCGCTAGTCACCATATAAAATAGTCCCACATGTAAGAGCATCAGGTCAAAGGTAGAAAAATATGAAAGGACATTGAAGAACATTGAAAAGAAGAAATAAAAGATCAGATAAAGAAAGAAGAAAAGGGCCCATAGGGCTTGCGACAAATTAAGGAATAGCTGAAGTTGGAAAGGGACATGGGAAAGGTAATGAGGGAATGGTGCCTTTGCTAAGGTTAATGCCATTAGGGGTGAGGGAATTGAATTTCCAAATAAAAAAAGACTCGAATTGCTTTCTTTCTTTTTTGTTATGGAAGTTACTACGAAGAATATAAAGGCTGATGGCCTGTAAAGAGCGGCCAGGGGAATTAAAGTGTTTAGCGACAGGGGTGTCAGCATTGCTAATGATGTCGAATTTATGCCCGGCAAATCTGGCACGTATGGTATTGCCTGTCTCACCGACATACTGTTTCTGGCATACCTTGCAATGTAACAGGTAAATTAGATTGTGAGAAGTGCAGGTCAGGTTCTGGTTAATTTTGAAAGTAAACGAGGAAGCACTGCTGGAAATGGAGGTAGCAGGGTTAAGAAAATGGCAAACGCCACAACGCTTTTCATTGCAAGGAGAACATCGCTTAGTGGAAGTGCGTGGTTTAGTAATAGCAGCATGGACCAGAATATCTTTAAAATTAGATGTCCGTTTGAAAGAAACTTTAGGTGGTTCTGGTAGAAAGGAATGGAGAAGTGGAGAGTTGTCAATTATATGTTGATGTTTCCTTAGGATATTTTTAATACTATTGAGGGTTGGATGATAAGGAAGAACTAACGTAGGTGTGGCCGTGGCTGGAGAAGGTTTAGGATTGTTGTTAGAACCGGAATTGCGGTGCTTATAGATTGAAGCGCGTATGACAGATTTGGGGTAGCCTCTTGCTTTAAGGGAGTGAGTAAGGGCGTTAGCATGGAAGTCCTTGTCAGACTGACTAGTGCATATTCTATGGATGCGAGTTAACTGACCTAAAGGGATGTTATCCTTGCAATGGCGTGGATGGCAGCTATCATAGTGTAAGTACTGGTGCCTGTCAGTGGGCTTCTTATAGAGATTAGTAGACAATTTGTCGTTAGTCATAGAGATAGAGACATCCAAAAAAAAACAGTTGTGACAGAATAATTGTGAGAAAACTTGATAGAGGGGTGGATGGTGTTAGAGTGGGTTATGAAAGATAGGAGAGAGTCTTCATTATGTGGCCAGATTAGGAAAACATCGTCAATATACCGTAGCCAGACTAACGGCTTCAAGGGAGACGTAGAAAGCAGTTTGGTTTCAACCTCCCCCATAAAAATGTTGGCATAGTTAGGAGCCATTTTATAAGTTATTTATTGTTCCTATTATAAGTCTATTGAGCAAATCCGAAAATGTTCGAAATCACTTTTCTAATGTTTGTTTATTGACCCTGTGCTTACTCCTGTAAAACATGTGAGAGGGATTAGTGTAGTAGGTTATGGTTGTGAGTTCGAAAAGAAAGAAACGCGTGAACAACATCTACACATCAGCAAAAACAATGCATCTCTCGTTTAAGGTTATAGTTGCCAAAAGAAAAAATGGGCACGAATCATATCTAAGCCTTTGATTTCCAAGTTCAAAGACAACATAAATGATGCTTTGAAATGGAAAGCGACCACTAAACGTACAGCAAACATCAATTTAGGTGGCAAGATCAAATGTAAACGTGAACAGTTCCCATTGGTGCCAACCGCTGAGATCACGGCACTTAAATCCCAAGGTGCTACTTTTGATCGTATCTTCTATGATTATGACATACTAGAATAAAATTATTGTTATTATTATTATTATTTTTATTATTATTATTATTATTTAAAATTGCACTCTTCTCTAAAGAAAAGGTGGTGCATATTATTTTATTATAAGCCACCTTTAATCTAGCTATGTATTAAAATCATGCTCTGTATTATTAAAATCAACTGTTAATGTATGGATTGAATAGAGTAACCAGTATAGATGGATTATATTTAACTAACTCAAAAGACTACTGTAACTGCTATTTCACTCCAGAGAGTCAAGCACATTCGATAAACAAAGTTCAGAGACGAATAAAAGAGATTGGAATCGCACATGCTGCTAATATTCACCAAACGCGTAAAAAATTTCATATTAAAAAAACAAACAACGATACTGTTAGCTACAACCTTGATGATGATTCCCTGGAAGAAAAAAATATTTTAAACGTTATAGTTACCCATCTCAGTATGTAGTAGCGTATCCACAGTACTTATTACATCTGATTACTCGGCAATAAGTGAGACTTGGATGAATGCAGGTGAACCTGTACATATACTTGCAGATGGATTTGAATTGAAGACACAAATGAATCAGTCTGGTTGTATAAGATCCTATGCACTCATCAAACATGGTGTAATAAGTTATAGGAAAGCAGGCGGTGTTGCGATCTTCAGAAATATTAACTCTTTAACCGGTAAACTAAGAAATAAAAAACTCTTTCACCACAACGATATTAGATTGAAAATATACAACCTGATACTGGAAGTACTTTTCGGAAGCAATTGCTTCCATCATTCAGCAGCCCAGGAGCACCTCAAAAAAAATTGAGAGAACTGCCTGTGTCTTGAAACAGCTGAGTATTTATAAGGAACAACAACCAATAAAAGAAAAGGCATAAGAATCATTTTCTCTGATTGGTTACTTGGGTCAACCACCGAATTAGAGGGGAGTCGCTGATCGGGCCTCTATCTAGGTTAAGTAATAAATTACTATCCGATTGTTGGATAGCAATGCTTTCAAAAGCATCCAGTAGGTGTTTCTTGTTTATTGACTTTATCAAATGTACATTGTTGCTAGGAAAATCGTGGCCTGTATCGATTGAATGTTTTGCTACGGAGGACTGGCTGCTTCTTCCATTCTTCCTGTGTCCCATATGTTCTTTATATCTGGTTTCGATGTTTCGCACCGTTTGCCCTTTGTAAAACATAGGGCATTGGGCACACTCTATTATATAGATTCCTGACCTGAGAAGTGGCGGTATTTTGTCTTTTGGGTTGGGGAAAATGTTCTTGGCTTGGTTAGGGTTACTGTAAGAAATAGAAAGATCAAAAGATTTAAAAACTGTGCTGAGGCCTCTGATTAGTTGTTTGTTGTAAGGTAATGAGATGGTTCTTCCCTTTTTCCCGGTTGTTTCCATGGTGGTGATATCCTGTATGAATTTTTTGTATCGTCTTTTTCTAAGTAGGTCTGTGATGGTGCGTCTGCTGTAACCGTTCTTTGTTGCGATGTCCTGAATAAGGGAAATTTCTTGATTGAATCGTTCTTGATTGAGTGGGATATTTATGGCTCTGTCCAACATGGAAATGAAAGTGGACATCTTATGGTTCCAGGGATGGCTCGAGTCGCTGGTGATGTAATTAAGGCTGTTTGATGGTTTCCGGTAAACTTCGAATTCCAGGTGATCTAGATTTCTGATGATTGTGACGTCAAGGAATGGCAGTTTTTGGTCTTTTTCCACTTGAGTTTTTGGTCTTTTTTTTTTTTTATTATTTAACTCTTTAACCGAATGCGAACATACACTGATAGACTGATCAAACTATAGATGACTGATTGACGCTGGTATCTGTAATATTTGTATGGTTAAAGTGTGGTGAGATTTATACTAGGCATTGTTTAATATCATCCTAATATTTGATATCTGATATGGCAATGTTGTTCTTCAGTTCGATGATGAAATTTTCACCAGCAACTACACCTATCAAAGACAACATGGAGGTGGATACTGATGTGCAAATTAAGATATTTGGAGATATCAATGTAGATGCTATATTAAATTTACAGTTCTTGGCTTTGTGAAAAAACGTTTCAATTTAGGTTACATTTAATGGAAGTACTATAGATTTGATATTGATTCTAGTATGTTGACATCTGTATCATGCTTCTCTTATCAGAGACCACTGATTTGTAAGTTGTGAATGACTTATAATTAAGGTTTGGTTAAAAATAACAGGTCTGGTTAAAAATTTATGATATATTGCAAATATATTAAACATTTTTTGTCAGAAATTAAAATTTTTAAATTGTATTATAAAAAATGATTTCTTATTCGCCATGTAGCCACAAAACGTATTCTACGACTTAACAAGCGGCAGTGTCCCAACACAGCCCTGTAAATTTTTTTTTCTTGAATGTTATTAATTTTTTATGAACCTTTTTGTGTGATCAGTGGACAATACTTCCAGTAGTAAAAGGATGATCAGTGTGTTAACTGTTTTACTTTCAACAACTAGAACGCTGATATGTAGTGTCACTAGTAATTGACATAACCTTTTAATTTTGATAAATTCTGTGTTAAAATATGAACAAAAATATACTAATGTGATATAGAGTGTAGGGTAATACTAAAGGAAACATGGTGGATATAATTGTAACTTCCTAATTTCCAGTATTTGACCTAGCAGTGTCAATAATAGGAAATTCAATATCAGTTCCTGGATAACCCACACTAACATAAACCTTTTAGGCCCTATTTCACCGATTTTTTTTGTTGGTCTCAGAGGCGATCAAAAGATTTTCCAGCACAAGTTATCTTCCAAGCAGAAAACTACTACTGATAGAAAAAAAGAGAAGAAACCACTAATCCGCAAAAAATATTTAATCGGATGATGGATGCACTTTTCGGCAGCCAAGCTGCCTTCTTCAGCATACAGGAGAGCTTCGATCAGATTAGACAGGCTATTCTGATGAATTGTGAATGGACAATCGACAATTGAACGATGTAGTGAAAAGAAAGACGCGAGTGGTCCAGGAGCCAAGCTCACTTTGCACGCTAGCCCAAAGAGTAAACCAGAAGAGGTACACTGAACTAGGAGGAAAGCCTGATGAACCTATTTAGTCCTCCAGAGAATAAGTCCCAAGAAGAGACGAGAGTCAGATTGTAGATTGACGAATAGATTCCTCAATAATCAGCAGGATCGAAAAGATCCAATATTTGGGGAAGATGGCCTTGTTAACGTCATCAAAGCAAACATCCAGGCTATGGCGAGGTCTTCGAAACCAGACTGGACCCTTAACAACGAGTGGGTGGTCCAGGATACCAGAAACCAGGGTGTTTTCATGCTTCTTCATCTTGGGTAGCATGTTCTTCATAAGAGTCTGGACAAAGGTGCCTATGTGGGTCATCCCCAAATCCTTATAGATAGAGAGGTTGTTGACAACTCTTCTGTCAAGTTGGGCAATGGATTGGAGAGCAAGGTCTGCAGATCCTTCCACCTAGATTTGCAAATAGAAGCCCAAGCAGGCATTCCATGAAGTAAAATAGTACGAATCACAACCTTGTTTATCAAGAGTTTGTTATCCTCACCAAGAGCGCTGTTTCGCCCCAATCAACCTGAACCGCACTTTCTTTGCTTTGTTGAACACGTACTGGACTTGGTCATCCAATTTAGTTTGCAGTCGATCATGACACCAAGATATTTGTAGCTTTTTACCCACTCAAGTTTCTTGCCAAATAAGAAGAGGGGCTTTGGAGGGTTTTGCATTTGCGAGTGATAAACATGACCTTGCACTTTTTGACATTCAGTTTTAATCGCCACTTAGTGAACCATCTCTCGCCATGATGTAAAGCTTTTAGAAGTCGAGTGATGACATTTCCTGGGTTTCGTACCCAGGTCATGATGGACCCGTCGTCAGAAAATAAGTAAAGATTACACTTTGCAAAATTGGAAAAGTCATGCATATAGAAGTTTAATAAGGCTGGCCCCAAACAGAGCCTTGGGGTACACCAGCATTAACATCGCAGGGTTCAGACAAGCAATCACCAACCTTAACACGAAAAGTCCTCTTTGACAGGAAGGAGCGAACCAGAGCAATTAGATCGTCAGGAAACCCGTAGGTAATCAGTTTGTAAATGAGCCCATCATATCAGACTTGGTCAAAGGCCTTTTGGATATCGAGAAAAATGAGACCACGAAACATAGAGAGGTTGAGAAGACCGTTTAAATAAGCAACGAGCCTCCATAACTGAAGCTAACAAGAGTGATCTGGACAGAAGCCAAATTGCTCAATATGAATGAGGTTGTTTGCCTCGCAGTACTCGTTGAACCTCTTGAGTATAGTGCGCTCAAAGACCTTGGAAAGCATGAGCAACAAGCTAATGGGCCTATAACTTGTGGGAAGAGCAGGATCCAGTCCTGGTTTAGGAATGATGATGACCGAGTCCACTAGGGAAATGGCCGCTAAGCCAGCAGTCATTCATGACTTTGGTGATGATGCAGATAATACTAGGTGGCAAATTCTTGAGAGCACTGTTGGTAATTGTGTCGATGCCGGCTGCCTTTTTGCTTTTCAGGCACATCATGATGTCCAATATCTCAGAGGTGCCAATGACATCGGGAAAGCCAAGAGGGTGCTGTGTGTGGCCATACCTATCGCACACTTCTTTGACCTCATGAGTAATATTGTCCCGGTCATCCTCTTTGGGAGTAGAGAATTGGCTCTTCAGTGAATCGGCGATAATTTGTTCTTCGTCCTGGTCATTGCTAACGAAATCGCCACCCTATGTAAGCGAAGGAGGTAGAACGATAGTCCTGTTCTTTCTAAGTGCCCTGACCATACTCCAGAGAGAATTATCATAGACGGACAGACTTTTAACTTTGTCGTTCCATCTTTGATTCCTTAAATCCTTAATCTGCTCACTTACATTTCGGGATAGCCTGTTGTACTTCGTCTTGAAGTGGAGAAACCTGGTACACTGCTAAAGTCTTCTGAAGGTGTTTTTTTCGTGGATGAGTTGCCTGATGGAGGGAGGAAGTTCCAGATGGTCTGGCCACTTGCAATTCACTGGAGTAGCACTTGCATTTGTAGCCATCTTGATGGAGTGAGTGACTTTCTTGATATTTTCGTCAATGTCACTGCTGGTGGCGGGAATGTTACTGTCGTTCATAAGTCCTCTAAAAAATTTCCAGTCCTGCTTATAATGAAGATTTATTCTCAGGTCGATATTTATCCCCTCAAAATTTAGTGCATCAGTATTGGTAGGTGATCAGATGATAAGGCATTTACTGTAAAAATACTGTAGGGTTTGAAAAAACCCTTGAGAACAGCAATGTCGAGTAGGTCACTAGCAGGTGAGTAGTCAAAGTAGTATGTATCTTCAAGAGGGTCAATAACGGAAGTGTCGATCTGATCTACCATGTACCTATAAAGTACTAAGCCACTTTGATTTCTGCATCTGGAGTTCCAGTGTGGGTGTTTCGCATTCAAATCACCCGCTATAACGACTGGATTGGGGCCAGACAATAGTTCATTTAAATCGTGAGGGTCTAACTTGTGCCTGGGTGGGTTGTATAGGGAAGTAAACTTGACTTCTCCAACATCAGCATCTTTGATGACATGGAAACTGCTTCCATATTGACAAGGTTAGCTGTGACAGTCTTTGTGTGATTAATACCTTTTCTGACAACAATAACTACCTCACGAGAGGCTGGATCTGAAACTTTGTTAGGGGGGTTATCTTTTCGGCAAACATAGTACCCTGGTAGATTGAAAGCCTTACTCTGCTTGAGATGGGTTTTGCACAGGAAGGCAACATCGATGTTCCAGCTTGTGAGGAAATCCCCAGCTCCTGAACTTCTTCTTCAAATGAGTTCAGGAGCGTCTTCTAGAACTCATGACACTTGCAAGGGATGCCCCTCGCATTCCATATAGTGCAACGTAGCTTACCTTGATTTATAACTTTGTAGGGATATCTATCCATGGTTATTGTCTTGTCTCTGTTTGAGTGGTCTGTGGCAACAGTTTGCCACACTCTTTTAACATATTCATTAGGTTACCCAGATACCTTTGAATTTTAACCAATTTGTCGTGGTCAGCGACTCCCTTACCAATACAATCAGACGCAACCGCAGCAAAAGTTCTTCCTTCAGCCACTATGGAAGTTCTATACCTTTTAACTTGTGGGTATTTGGGACACTTATTATAACTCGAAGTGTGCTGGCCTTCACATCGAATACATTTAGGAGGGTATTTACCTTTTATACTGGTGCACTCCCTTGACTGATGGTCGCCCGCGCACTTGTTGAACAGACTGATCCTGCTATCCATTAGGGTGTCATCCGTCATCTTATACCATCTGTTGTTGAACACAAATACGTTGTTGAACACAATAAGCCTAATCACACGTATGACATTCATCACTACACCCAATGGCCAATCATTGTCGTACATCGTATCCTCAAGGGTATCAATGGCTTTTCCCAGCGATATACTCGTATACAGTGACTCAATGTCAAAGGAGATTTCCCTGAAAACAAGATTAAAGAAATCAAAACTCTAAAAGAATTTGCTATACAAAATGTATTCCATGAAACCATAGTTGACACCATCACAGAGAAGATAACACGAAAATCAGCAGTAAAAGAATTGACCACACTAAATGCAAATAAGAAAACAGAAGCGAGATTCATATTACCTTATAACCGGCAAATTAATATAGGTATGGACAAGATAGCTAACGACTTTGGTCTGGAGATAACCTACAGAAGCACGGATACTTTGGGAAGACGATGGTGGAACCCCAAAGATATGATACCAACAGATCATCGACCAGGTGTTTACAAACTTCCTTGCGCCATATGTGAGGCAGTGTGCTATGGGCAGTCATGGAGAGCTGTGCTCACCCGAATTAATGAACACCTGACTTATATAAGGAACGGAAAATACGATATATCTAGATTTGCGGACCATATCTTGGACCAGAAACATGATTTCCGACGAGAAGATATCGACATCCTGCACAGCACAAGAGACCCAAGACTCTGAACTTTTTGGAGTCCTACGCGATTAGCTGCAAAGACCATGCAAGACTACTGAACAGTGATGGAGGCCCAGTTGATGTTACCCAGCTGAGAAACATTGGAAAACTGATTAGCATACCGAAATTGACCAATAGCAGAAATACGCGAACCGAGGATGACCAGCAAACGACGACCAATGACGACCATGGACGACCAGCCAATCATAACCCTGTTTGACTTTTCCAACTTGTTGTTTGTTTTTAATGTTTTCGTTAAATTTGTTTAATTGGCTACGATTTACTATATAACATCTTGTAACTTATTCACAATTCATGAAGTGAAGTTCGTGGTGCTCTACAATTCAACTAAACATTATCTTGACATTAGTGAGCTTGATGAACTCTTCAGTGGTGACACTCCAGTCGTCCTAACTGGTGACCTAAATGCCAAACACCCAAGCTGAGATATTCTTAAGGAATATGGCTGCCATCCCGAAGTTGCTTACTGTACAGAGGACATCAATCAACGTGTTGAAGACATCACCAGATGTATTAACAGTGCCATAGAAGCTAGAAAGTATCCATCAGAGAATAATCCTCCTCATCGAATCCAACTCACTCCTGGACTCCAACGCCTAATTTCTGAAAGAAACAGGACTCGTAGACTATGGCATTTCTGTCGTGAACCTTGGCTCAAAACCAAGTATAACTGGCTAGTGCGTAGAGTCCAAGAGGATATAAAAGAGCTTCGCGATGCTAGATGGAATGAAAAACTCAAAAGCTTGTCGGCTCGCGACAATTCCATTTGGAGTATGGTCAGAGCTTTACAGAAGAGGAAGAATGATACGCTTCCTCCACTACGTACTCCACAAGGTGACTATGTTCAAACTGATCAGGACAAGGCCCAAGTCATTGCAGATTCACTGGAAATGCAGTTTGTTACTCATACCAACAATAAGACCGAGAGCCAAATCATGTCTCAGCGTGTGGAAGAAGGTACTGTCAACTTTGATGAAGTCCCGCAGCATTTAACGAAGTACAACATCGAGTCTGGAGAGATCGCCAACATCATAAGTAAACTGAAAAAGAAGAAGGCTCCAGGAAAAGACAAGGTGAGTAATAACGCCCTTATGAATCTCCCAAAGAACTTTATTGACTTTCTCACCAATATCATTAGCGACTGCTGGAAATTTTTTTATTTCCCTGTGGCTTGGAAGAAATCTATTGTGTTGAGTATCCCCAAGCAGGGGCAAAATCCTGCAATTCCGGCGAGTTACCGACCTATTAGCCTGCTACCCAAGATGTCCAAGGTGTTGGAGAGAACGATCCTTGTCAGATTCTAAGATCACTGTCTAGCAAATGACATTTTTCGGGAAGAGCAGTTTGGCTTTCGTGCTGCCCACTCTTGTCCGATGCAGATATGGAGGCTCGTTGAAGACCTGAGCACCCCCCTGAACCTATCCAGGTACTGTGGGGTGGTATTTCTCGATGTCAGTAAAGCTTTTGACCAAGTGTGGCATGAGGGCCTTGTCTACAAAATGATCAGAGACGGGTTCCCTGCCGATTTGATGGTGAAATCCTTTCTTGATGGCAGATCCTATCAAGCCAAAGTTGGAGAAAATCTTTCCACACCCTGTGTTGTAAAGGCCGGTGTCCCTCAGGGTTCTGTCCTCGGGCCTGTGCTATTTAATTACTTTGTACATGATTTCCCGAAACCCGATAATTGTAATCTGTATTTTTATGCGGATGACACTGCCATTATGATATGGGCACACCAGCCGACTCATGTTATCAATCGGCTGCAGTGCGCCTTGAAGACTGGTTTAACTGCTCGAAGTTGAACCTTAACGTCGGAAAGTGCAAGGCTTTGTACCTCAATAGGAAGCTCAAGCATCCCCCAGATTCTCTTGTTCTGTTCAATAAGAAACTGGACTGGGTGGACAACTACAAGTACCTGGGAGTTATCATTGACTCAAGACTCTCATGGAACCAGCATATCTCCTATGCTCTGAATAAAGCAAAGAGGGCTATGTACAGTATCATAGCTCTCATGGGTCGCAACAGCGCCCTCAGCATTGACAACAAGCTACTTCTGTACAAATCCCTTATCCGGACCATACTCCTCTATGGCATGCCTGCGTGGGCGACTATCTGAAAAACCAGATGGAGTGAACTACAGTCATTCCAGAATGTTACCCTGAGGACCATTGCCCAGCTGGACAGAAGGACGGTGAAAAACCAATCTATCCACATGGATTTAAACATGGCCCATATCGGAAAGTTTATACAGGATCTCCTTTTGATTATGATACAGAAGATGAAGACTCACGACAATAAGCTTGTGAAAGGGATTCTGAAGAACTCAATGATTATGAACTGGCATACGAAGTATCATAAACCGAGGCACGTTCTTGACATCAATTTTGAAGATATTTGCAACGTCTCTTTCCCAGACTACTGGAAGATGTGATAATCTTATTTCAACTTGTATTTTTTTTATTTCGTTTGTTTTTTGTTTCTGACAATCGTCAATCTTATTTTCTTTTTTGTATAATATGGAAGACCGCTTGGGTTGGTTAGGCTTCTTGACTACCTCAGTGTATTTCATTTGGAATTTACTCTGGTTGGATGAGCTTTGTGAAAGCGCTGCTTTCGTCCTATCCTAACAAATGTCCACTTCACTGTTCGATTGTCGATTGTCGATTCACAATTCATCATTATCAGGAGGACAACGGATCAGGACGGACTAGCACTTCAAGGTATCACCTCTCCCTCTTTTTTCAGGTATCATTTCATTACTCTCATTTCATGGTGCGTCCTTTTTAGGGCGATATTCACCTTCTGTTAAGTCTTATGTACTGGTCCCTGGCGTTGGAATTAATTTCCTCGCAAACCTAACTAAGGGCATCTTTTCATATCATCTATTATTATTCTAATCATTAATGAGTGGGTCCCTGGCATAGAATTAATTTTCTCGCAAACCTGATTTGTTCTTTTTTCTCAAAGCCAGGTGCGTCCTTCTTAGGACGGCTTCTTTAGCACAAACCTAGCTACAAGGTTATTCTCCCCCCCCCCGTGGTTCTATACAACTATATTTTAAGAATACTATAACTTCATCCAAAGTAGCAATGCTGAAGTCGGCAACGGTGTCTTTGCTGGCGCATGATGGTAAAAGTGTGTCATGCGAAAGGGCCTACAGGGATGCTTGTTTGGATCCTAGGTTTGCTGCATTTGATCTAGTATTTAATGAAATGCTGGAATCTCTCAGGAATGACATAAACACCAAGTACAATGCACTGGAGGTGAAGGTCGATTCCTTACGAACAAGTTTTGATAAAAGATTCATTGGAATCAACACGGAAATTCAAAACTCTCGAACAGACGTCATCAACAAGATAAATGATTTTAGAACAGTCTTTGGAAAATGTTCCGGGACTCCAAAGGTGGGAAAGTCCAAGGAAGAAAATAAGGTAAGAGAAAATTTTCAACTTATCTCCATTGATAAGAAAGTGCATGGACTGGAGTCCATGGAAACAAGTGATGAACATGACTGTTCGGCAAATGGTGGCAACAAAAGAAGCCATTCCGACGGAAGTGATGGAGAAGTGGAAGACAGTGCCTGGCCAGTTGTTCGTAACAAAAAACCCAGAAGGGGACGAGGACAGAAATTCCCCGATTAAGGTAAGTGAAAAGAAAGCTATTTATATTCCCCCTATTATCGTTAGACATCACGAAAAACCGATTAAGGAAGTGCTAAATGAGATTTAAAATCACGTAACGTTAGATAAGATTACTGCACATACCGGACGCTCAGACATTATCAATATAAAATGCATTGATGAGGAAACGCACAAAGCCATCGTGTCAGGAATCAAAATGAATGATGTGCTTAAAATCCAGCATCATCAGCTCAAGTCTGAGAAGCTGTTAAAATACGTTGTCCATAATGTGGATACAACCTATAACATGGAAAATTTTTGCACAGACCTTAGAAACGCTAACTACTTCCCTCATAGGGCAGTTAGACTCAAAAAAGCAAATGGTGCAGTTGAGCTGCCATTGGTTCACTTGCTGTAACAGTTGAATTGTTTAGAGGAACCAAGAAGCCCTTACAATGTTACAATTGCTTACGTCTTGGACTGCATCGAATCAACAAGTGCGCAGGCGGCCACCAGTCAAGGGACTGCCCCAATATTATAAAATATAGAGACCATCCTAAATGTATTCGATGTGAAGGCCAGCACACATCGAGTTATACTAAGTGTCCCAAATACCCACAAGCTAAAAGGAATCGCTGCGGAGTAGCTCAAGGAAGAACTTTTGCTGCGGTTGCTTCTGATTCTATTGGTAAGGGAGTCGCTGACGACGACGAATTGGTTAAAATCAAAGGAATCTGGGAAACCTAAAGAATATGTTAAAAGATAGTGGCAAAGTGTTGCTGCAGACCACTCAAACAGACAAGACAATAATTGTGGATAGACATCCCTACAAAGTTATAAATCAAGGTAAGCTACGTTGTACTATATGGAATGCGAGGGGCATCCCTTGCAAGTGTCATGAGTTCTGGGCATTCAATCTACCAGGGTACTATGATTACCGAAAAGATAGCCCCCCCCCAAAAAAAAACGTTTCATATCCAGCCTCTGGTGGGGTAGATATTGTTGTCAGAAAAGGTATTAATCACACAAAGATTGTCATAGCTAACCTTGTCAATATGGAAGCAGTTTCCATTGTCATCAAAGATGCTGATGTTGGAGAAGTTAAATTTACTTCCCTATACAATCCACCTAGGCACAATCCCTCACGATTTAAATGAACTACTGTCTGGCCCCAATCCAGTCGTTATGGCGGGTGATTTGAATGCGAAACACCCAAACTGGAACTCCAGATGCACTAATTAAAGTGGCTTGGTACTTTAAAGGTACATGGCAGATCAGACTGACACTTCCGTTATTGGCCCTATTGAAGATACATACTACTGTGATCACTCACCTGCTAGTGACGTGCTCGGCATTGCTGTTCTCAAGGGGTTTTTCAAACACTACAATATTTTTACCAGTTGCACTTAAAAGCAACAGGACTATTGTTCTCCCTCCTTTGCTTACAGAGGGTGGCGATTTCGTTAGCAATGACCAGGACAAAGCACAAATTATCGCCGATTCACTTAAAAGCCAATTCTCTACGCCCAAAGATGATGATCTAGTCAATGTTACTCGTTAGGTCAAAGACATGTGTGATAGGTGTGGCCACACACAGCACGCTCTTGGTTCTGACGATGTCATTGGCACCTCTGAGATATTGGACATCATTAAGCGCCTGAAAAGCAAAAAGGCAGCTTGCTCTCCACCATTACCAGCATTGCTCTCAAGAATTTACTTCCAAGTGTTATCTGCAAAAATCACCAAGGTCATGAATGACTGCTGGCTTAGCGGCCATTTCCCTAGTGCCTGGAAGGACTCAGTCATCATCACTATTTCTAAACCTGGACTGGATCCTACTCTTCCCACAAGTTATAGGCACATTATCTTGTTGCCTGTGCTTTCCAAGGTCTTTGAGCGCACTATACTCAAGAGTTCTACGAGTACTGCGATGCTAACTCGCCGATTCAGACTGATCATTCGTACTGATCAATTTGGCTTCCGTCCAGACCACTCTTGTCAGCTTCAGTTATGGAGGGTCGTTGCTGATTTAAACGGTCCTCTCAACCTCTCTATGTTTCGTGGTCTCGTTTACCTCGATGTCCAAAATAAAGTCTGGCATGATGGGCTCATCTACAAACTGATTACCTACGGGTTTCCTGACGATCTAATTGCTCTGGTTCGCTCCTTCCTGTCAAAGAGGACTTTTCGTGTTAAGGTTGGTCACTGCTTGTCTGAACTCTGCGATGTTAATGCTGGTGTACCCCAAGGCTCTGTCTTGGGGCCAGCCTTATTAAACTTCTATATGCATGACTTTCCCAAGTTTGCAAAGTGCAATCTTTACTTATGTGCTGACGACAGGTCCATCAAGACCTGGGCACGAAACCCAGCACAGATCATCACTCGACTTCAAAAAGCTTTACATCAGTGCGAGAGCTGGTTCACTAAGTGGCCGTTAAAGCTGAACGTCAAAAAGTGCAAGGTCATATTTATCACTCGCAAATGCAAAAACTCCCCAAAGTCCCTCTTCTTATTTGGCAAGACACTTGAGTGGTTAAAAAGCTACAAATATCTTGGTGTCATGATCGACTCCAAACTAAATTGGAACGACCAAGTCCAATACGCGCTCGAGAAAGCAAAGAAAGCGACGTCGAGTTTGATTGCAGGTCTAAGGCGAAACAGCGCTTTTGGTGTGGATAACAAACTCTTGATATACAAGGTTCTGATTCGTGCTATTTTACTTCATGGAATGCCTTCATTGGGCTTATGTTTGCAAATCTAAGTGGAAGGATCTCCAGACCTTCCAAAATGATGTTCTCTCGTCCATTGCCCAACTTGACAGAAGAGTTGCCTAGAACATGCTACCCAAGATGAAGAATCATGAAAACACCCTGGTTTCTGGTATATTGGACCACCCACTCGTTGTTAAGGGTCCCCTCAGGTTTTGAAGACCCAGCCATATCCTGGATGTCTGCTTTGATGACGTTAACAAGGCCATCTTCCCCAACTATTGCATCTTTTGCATCCTGCTGATTTTTTGGGGATCTATTCGTCAATCTACAATCTGACTCTCGTCCCTTCTATAGACTTATTCTCTGGAGGACTAAAGAGGTACATCAGGCTTCTCTCCCAGTTCAGTGTACCTCCTCTGGCTTAGTCTTTGGGCGAGCGTGGAAAGTGAGCTTGGCTCCTGGACCACTCGCGTCTTTCTTTTCACTACACTGTTCAATTGTCGATTGTCCATTCACAATTCATCAGAATAGCTTGCCTACTCTGATCGAAGCTCTCCTGTATGCTGAAGAAGGCAGCTTGGCTGCCAAAATGTGCATCCATCATCTGATTAAATATTTTATGTGGATTAGTGGTTTCTTCTCTTTTCTTCTCACGTCTGTCCACAGTACCTGGCTCCATTTATTCAGTGTACTACTGATAGTCTGTTTACTATGATAAGAAGTAACATACGAAGAATTAGATGAATTTTGCAATTAAGGATATTCATTTAAAAGGTTGTCTTCAAAATACAGAGCATATGTCTGCGTTGTAGCCATAATAAAATTTGATTTTATAATATCATTTTCATGATGTTTATTCGGCTTGTGTTCTTGTCTCTTGACGTTCAAGATTGTTTGTAGCAGATCTAGTTAACACTCTATTGTTACGTCTCTGATGTATATTAAACAATTGTGACTTTAAAATGCAGTCTATGTTTCGATCAGGGGCTCTTTCCCGAGTCTTTAAAAGTGTATCAGACTGAGGCATATATAGAGTGTTAATCACACATGGGCTCTCATGGGCATTCAAGAGCCGACTGTATTTATGGTCTGTTAGCAGCACAAACTCTGGCAATATCTAAACAGATCAATTTTTTCAGTATCGGTCCTGTCACAGTGCCCAAAAGAAGTGGTAAAAGGAAGCCTGAACCTTCTTGATTGTGAAATGCCTTCTTAATATACTAAATCCATCATAAGTTTGCGTGTGATGTCAACAAAAGCACGTGGTGTAGTGCAATTCTATTAACTAAACAGGTGGTGGCCTTACAGTATAACAGAGGGACATCAGGAGTTCCAAATAGTTTCGCCATTTATTCCCGGCTTTGTCAAGGATATACCTTGCTGTATATACCTTAAAAGCCTCTTGCTGTATATCCTTGATAAAGCCGGGAATAAATGGCGAAACTAGTTGGAACTCCTGATGTCCCTCTGTTATACTGTAAGGCCACCACCTGTTTAGTTAATAGAAACAGTATTAAGATCCATCCTTCCACCGATGCAATTCTATTGACTGATTGAGCCTTGCCACTTCCGTATTCCTGGGCGCACATGAAAATGATGTTCACAAAAGAAAGCTGGAAAACTGACTTAAAACTCTAACGATCATTTCTGAAAACAACTAAAATCATTTAATGTTTTTAATTGGGCCAAAAAACATAATAAATTACACATAAATTGATCATTTCTTAAAGAATTATATTAAAATTATAAACACGGGAGAAATCGACAACTCTGGTGCCAAACGACAGGACAGAAATCACCATCATGGGATTAAGAGATTAAATGAATAAATTACTCTTTGGAAAAGATTAAGAATGTTTTGCAGGAAAGAACATGTGTCTGGGGTCTCCAAACACATTTATTTCAGTTTTATTCTTCATGTGATTTATTGAAAAATCAACGATATATATAAAATTGATAATGATTATTCTGTGGGACCCCGGGATTTCGGAACCCCCC
>JAHWFO010045083.1:883421-895425 GCA_023313115.1 Rhysida immarginata | reverse complement strand
GCAGGAAGTATCTCTTAATTAGCTATAATTAAAGAAAAACCGTTACAATACTTACATACATACATACATACATACATACAGGGTGACAATTACAGGGTGACATACATACATACATACATACATACATTCAGTCAATTTCTGACCATTTCACTCGAATGACGTGCATTAGGGATAAACAATTCGAATGACGTGCAATAGGGAAAGAATATGAGCGCCATATCGAATTTCTAAATCGTTGGAGTTTGTATTGTTGCAACGACGTATTATTGAAAAATGGCGCCCGCTTTATCAACAGAGCAGAAATACAAGGTTGTCGAATGGTATTTCGAGACAAAATCACCTGTAACCGTGCAAAGAAAGTTCCGGAAGGAGTATAAGTATCGAGACGCACCAGGCAGACAAGTAATCATGGATTTTCTCAAGCAATTTCGTGCCACTGGATGTGTTAAAGGCAAGAGAAAAGACGGGAGCGAAGCTCGTGTTCGAACGGCCGAAGTTGTCAAAAATATTCCACAAGGTTGGTCGATTCCCCTACCAAAAAATGTGTTCGCCGCCTATTCATTGAAGAAGGGCTGTCGTACACCACGACGTGGTGAATTTTGAGAAAAGATTTACACCTGTTCCCGTATAAAATCCATGTTTATCAGGAGTTAACAGACACTGGAAGACAGAAGCGACAACAATTTGCGATGGAGTTTGGAGCAGAAATGGAAGCCAATCAGGACATTGTGGACAAACTGTGGGTGTAAGATGAGGCCTTCTTCCATCTGTCAGGTGACGTTAATAAACAAAACGTTCGTTTTTGGGGTTCCCAGCACCCTCATGAGATCCATAAATCACCTCTTCATCCACGTAAAATTATGGCTTGGTGCGCGATTTCCAAAAGAGGCATCATTGGTCCGTTCTTTTCTGAGGGCACCATAATGTCACAGGCTTACCATAACATGTTGGAAACCATCTTCATCCCCGAGCTGCGAAGGAGACGTATACCGCTTCAACATCAATGGTTTCAACAGGATAGGGCTAGGCCTCACACCACTAATGAAGTGCTAGACTTTCTCAATCAGAAATTCGGAAATCGTGTCAATTCAAACAGGTTTCCAGATCGATTCGAGGGTGGCTTTCTTTGGCCGACTACGAGTCCTGACCTAAACCCATGTGATTTTTATCTCTGGGGGTTCCTTAAAGACAGTATGTTCACTACAGCGCTAAGAACCCTAGACCGGCTCCGACAAAGCATCATCGACTGCTGCACCCTTGTGGATGCAGAAATCCTGAACAACTTAACCATTCGGCTGCGAGCAGTTCAAAACGTTCTTGGTGGCCACATTGAGCATATCATCAAGACTTTTCCACTGGAATAAAAACTCCGAACTGCCTAAAATACCATACTGAAATGCTAAGTTTGTAAACAGTAATGGGTCAATAAATCATAGTACTGAAATGGTCAGAAATTGACTGAATCACCCTGTACATATGTACATACAAACACACATACACACACTTATGAAATTTGGCATATTTGTTTAGAAGCCAACAGATATGAATATTGTGCAATTCTAACAATATTACACACATACGCATCGAATTGATAATCTCGATTTTTGAAGTCGGTTAAAAATTGTATCTTTTACAGCATTTTTATTCAGTTTTATATCACTTACAGGACTATAGTTCCAGAGAGGTAAACCTTTCAACGAAGTAATATCTACAGTGTGAGATCTTTGTATCAAAGCACGGAGTAATTAAAGAGGATGGGAGTATATAGTAAGAAAAACTCACTCTAGAGACATAACAAATACTTGCTATAGAATTATTTGGATAGTGGATGGGACTTGAGGCTTGGGCTTCAGAAGGGCGAGTTTTCTGCTATTTATTAGACGGTGAAAGGTGGAGGGAGAAAAACCATTCTTAGAGGCAAGGAATCAGATGATGCGAAATTCAGAGGAACGGGAAGAAAAGTTGAGAGGTCGCTTGAGGGCACGATCTTTGAGTAAACAAGGGAAGCATATATATAGGAAGAAGGGTTTGATGATGTTTAAGATTGGTAGATTAGCTTAGAAGATGTGGTAGGTTTACGGTAGACAGAGGAGAAGTGATGGGTGATGGGGTCATTAGTGATGAGAACGTTGAGGAAAGGGATAGACATTTTAACTTCGATTTCGGATATGAACTAGATATGGGGGAGAAGGAATTAAGAATAGTAGAGATAGCGCCAAGGAATGTTGTGCGGGAATCAAATATTATTAGGATATCATTAATGTTACGGTGTTAAGAGATAATAGTGTAATTAGAAAATCGGGGGGGGGGGGAGGAGTCACGTAGAAATTATTAGGTATAGTGGAAGCGATAATTAAAAAGACACATTTAAGCATAGGTAGGATAAGCTGTCGGTTTAATTAATATTTAGGGTGAATACACACAAAGCTAGAGTCTATTCGCTAGCTGATCGGAAAGACAGAACCCTTTCAGAGCCACCACTCTGAGAGTCTAGTTACTAAAAACTAAATGGCAAAAAGAAAAGTTTAACTTAATCCAATACTTAGTTTCTAACAATATCTGTCTTTGCCAGGTTACAAAAATATTTAATACTTTCACTTGGAGGTAAACCAGGAATGAAGGATTTTATTAAGACCAAATGACTGGAACCTAAGTTCCGAGAAGACACTGGGCAATTTGCTCAACGCAGAGGTCCCTACAATATCACAAAAACTCAAGGCCTGTGGAACAGGCTAACATGAAATTAACAACGAAACTTCTATTAGTCCGTCCAGTATGGTCACTGGTCACCGTCGATTAGGTTGAAAACCGACCTTTGGAAAACAGCGCCGACTAGGCGTTTAATGGGTATCAAGGTGAAGATACTTATAAGGATAAAATAAAGCCAAAATGACTAATGAGCATTGACAATTAATGAAGACAGCACGCCCGTCTTTATCATAAGAGCAAGAGCACACAACCAATAAACGATTCATAAATTCTCAGCAAAAAATATAATGGACTACGTATAATTCAACTTATTATGCCTAAAATATACCTTCTATTTATTCTGCTATTTATTCATGGGAAGGAGCTGTATGAATAAATGGCTCCTAAGTCCTCGAATACGAATGCAGAGAATCCCCAGAGCATTATGTGCATATACTGGAACCCATCTCCATGCATTTGCTTTCTATCCGACAGCACTAAGCTCAAAATGTGCATCCTATAGCGTACTGTTACTACCATAAGTATGCGGCAAATAAGAGAGGCGCCTAACGAATAGCCTAGCTAACTAGCGCTTAATTCTGCCCGTATAACGAAACGCTGACCACGCAATTCAAAGGTAAGGCAATACTCTTTAAGTTGTCTGTAGAAATACCTTACCACGTGCTCTGGCTCGCGGGTGGCTTGCAGCTATGCTCTGTAGAACAAGAAAGGGCTCGCAGCGCTCTGTTGAGGCCTGCTGATTAGGAAATGATTGCTGCGCTCCCCGGGACACTGCAATGGACGACAATGGATTCTCGCGGCCGCTGACTCTCATAGCGACATGCTGCGAAAGCCTACGATCCTTCTCATTGCTGTCAGAAGTCTCTGCCTGGCTTCTACGAACACTACGCCTTTTTCCAATGCCTCACATAAACACTGAAGCTCCCTTCTCGCTATTTCTCTCTTTGAGGGGTTAATTCGGCAAAGCGTTTGGTCACCTACGTCCGTTCTGCTCGAAATCTCACACATAATTGGCCAGGAAACCACGTTCAAATCCCCTGCTCTGGCTTCTTTTTTCATTAACTTCCTGTTCGCCCTCTTTTTCTCTTCCTGTCTCCCTTACTCTTGCTCTCTGCATCAGTAGATGGCGCCACAAGCAGATTCTTTATCTCCTGGTCTTTCTCTCCCTCCAAATCGCTTGTTGCCAAATTATTACATGATATCCTCACCGTCGCCGATCGCGAACTTTCACCTTGTTCTAAGATCGGCGAATTGCGCTTGTGAAAGTATCGCTTGCTCATAGAAGAACCAACAGCTTGTGACGTTCCCCGAGCTTACCTGTTGGATGCCCTAAATGATTTCGGGAACTCGCTACCAGCTTCCTTAAATTTTTCGCGATTACTATTTATTGCATTGACCGGGTTAACAACCCCGGTCCTGCGCCTTGCGCTGCTTGTAGGCAAAAGTTCTAGCCTATTCTGCATATGCCGACCTCTACCATAGCCTAATGAATAATAGCCTCACCATCGTTTATGTTCATCGCTTAGCTCATCCTGAGAGCCTTGCTTCGCCCTCTGAACATACATTATCTGCTTAGTCTTGGCAACTACACACCACTCACTATCGAGGTTCGTGCGTGTACCTTTTTGGACATAAGGATCAGGAATCCCTATTCGCCCAATATCATGCGCAATTTGAGCTGGCTTTTTTTGTTGCTGCTTTCCTTGGCACTCCGATGTCCATCCTCTCTTATTTTTATAACTACGAGAGCGAGGATAAGCCATACTTGATTCCCTACAACTCCCATTTGGAGGGGAATTCTCTTTAACAGAACTTTTATGTCTCTCTGACTTTGCGCCCTCGGCTTCTTTCTAATACCCACGACTTGCCCAATTGTAGCATGGAGAATATTAGGCACCTTGGGAATTATGTTCCGCTGCCTATTCTGACCTCGCTCCTCAATGCGCTGAGAATTGCTGGAGTGCTCCTCATCTTTTTCGTCGAACCACAAGTTTTCGACGCTCGCAAGTGGCTCACTTTTTATAGTTCTTGCCTGCTTGCTGTTAGGCACTTTTGCTGAGGCACCCTGCTTACGCGCATCAGCTTTTATGCTCTTTTCCATGCGTTTACCAGTCGTGAATTCCATTGCCTGTCGAGCATTTATGGGCGCTGCGGACATCTAAAGGGCATTTCTAGGGACTTTAAATATTCTTTAACTATTTTATTTCAGGTTCTGCCGACAATCTAAGAAACAGGCAGTTCATTAATGTGACTTTTACCTGAAACTTTGCAAAGCTGAGGTTTCCTGTTTCCTTATCATTCTTCACATCTTTGCGAACTATTGTAGGGTGCCTAGGCTGCCCTACCTTGATCAAGATATCCAATAGTATACTATAAGTTCTCCAGAGCTTTTGAAATCTCTTCCAACCTACTGTGGACTTCTAACGGTTCATCATTTCCACACTCGGTTTGCGAGACCGCATTCGCGAGAGGGACTGTACTTTGGCTATCCTTATCAGATATGCCAATAAATCCCCGCACAGGCAAAATTGCAAAACTGGTCTGTGCGTTCTGGGGAAGGACCACAGATTTACTATTCGCCCTGACTTCAAGATCCTGCTTCTTTATATGTTGAGAGCATGAGGGCTCTGCCATATGGTGCTTTGACCCTCCTTTGGCCGAGCTAGAGGTATGCTGCTTTAAATCACCATGCAGCGCGGGCATCAAGCCCTGCCTCGTAATTTTTGCATTCGACCCAGGTTTTGCACCAGCTAATTAATGAAGCACGCCCATCTTTATCATAAGAGCAGGAGCTTGCAACCAACAAACGATTCATAAATTCTATCAAATAATAAATGGACTAAGTATAATTAAACTTATTACGCCTAAAACATACCTTATACTTCATGGGAAGGAGCTGTATGAATAAATGGCTCCTAAGTCCTCGGATACGAATGCGGAGAGTCCTCAGGGCATTATGTACACGTACTGGAACCCATTTCCATGCATTTGCTTTCTATATGATAGCACTAAGCTCAAAATAAGCAGCCTATAGCGTACTGTTACTACCCTGAGTATGTGACAATTAAAAGAGGCGCTTAATGAATAGCCTAGCCAACTAGCGTTAAAGTCTGCCCATATAACGAAATGCTGACCACACAATTCAAAGGTAAGGCAATACTCACAGTTGTCTGTAGAAATACCTTACCACTTACTCTGGCTCGCGGGTGGCTTGCAGCTACGCTCTGGAGAACAAGAAAGGGGCTCCCAGCGCTCTGTACAGGCCTTCTGCTTAGGAAATGGCGGCTGCGTTCCCCGGGACACTGCAATGGACAGGAATGGATTCTCGCGGCCGCTGACTATCTTATGATGCGAACACCTACGATCCTTCTTATTGCTGTGCGAAATCTCTGCCCGGCTTCTACGAAGTTTACGCCTTTTTCCAAAGCCTAGCATAAACACTGAAGCTCCCTTCTCGCTATTTCTCTCTTTGAGGGGTGAATTCGGTAGGCTCTCTTTGGCCGTGGTGGGTTGGTCACCTACGTCCGTCCTGCTCGAATTCTCACACGTAACTCGCCATTTTAGCTTCCTTTTTCATTAACTTCCTGTTCCGCCTCTTTTCCTCTTCCTTTCTCCTTGGTGAGGTGAGTTTTATAAATTATAGGTGTTACGTAATATATTAAAGTTGAAGAGGAAAGAGGAGAGAGATTTGGTGGCCACATGGGCAGGGGCTGGAGGATAATTAACAACAGGGCGTATGGGCATATTAGGCTTATGAATTTTGATAGGTGCATTAAGAGTAGGGGGTGGTGGTTGGGGGTAATAAGGTGACGAAAGTGTTAATAACTGAGATGATAGCTCTATGGCAATTAGGGGTGGCAGTAGAATCGGAGATTTGCTATGGCAGAGGTAGGAGGCTTTAGCGGCGTTGTAGATCTCCGGTTGGTGATGGTACGAAATGGAGGGCGATCAGCTGGAGGCAGAAAAGAAATAGGATGTTTTGCACTTGAGATTATGGAATGGAGGTCTGCTTGTTTGGACTTCTTCTGGACGATGTGCTTCAGGCCTTTGTCCAAGAAAAGTGATTCGCAACCATTTTTGAGATATACATATTTTGGAAAATTGCTTTATGGCCGATATCTCAGAAACTATAGGTCCCATTAAAATTTGGATGCCATAATCATAACCAATGATGAAATTGTCAGCATGTATGAGTGATTAAAGAAGATTTTGAGTGAGATATAAAAATGGACGTATATGAATAAGCACAATATTGGAATTGGGTGAATAATGTATAAGATCGTATTTAAATTGTAAAATATTATAAAATTTACCTCCTTGCACTAGGGTTTACGGTGTTAAATTTAAAAGCTATATTAAATAATGAGTGAATACAGCAGTCATCATCCTTTTGAGAGGCTTTATCTCTGTAACAGTTGATCCAATTTAGAAAAGTTTTCAAACTTATATTTAAAATAGTCTGCTATATGCACGTACACAAGTGTCATTAGTATCGGCTGCTAAATCTTGAATATCAATTATCAATAATTATGATTTCTGGATTGTGTCTGTCAGTATATTGACCACTTGTCAATACAAAAATTTATTGGTTTTAAGTGTACGAATAAACTGTTCTGATTCCATTATGCTCTAACTAGCAAATTTTCAAGATAAAGCATTTTTCGGAAATACGAATTTTGCCCAATATCTCGGGAACTACTGCCCCCACAGAAATTCGAATGCGATATTCGTAATCAGCGGTGAAGAGACACATTAGTTTCACATATCCTATCTCCTGCACCTTAAAAAGTGCGGACAGACAAATATAGAATTTAGTTACGAAATGTTGAATTCGGTTCGACAGTTAAGGATGAAGTATGTTTTTTATCCAGTCAATGCTGTTTATGTTGCTTTTACTTTCATCCAGTAATCTCAATTTTCATTGTACCCAAACTAAATTATTGATTCATTTTAACCTAGGTCCATGTCGCCAAACTCTCCTCCCACTTTTGAATCTGACAATTTCATATATATCATTTTTCGGGCTTTGTTTGTGCTGGTTTGTGTTGTAAACCCCAATGTTTGTGTTCAATTACATAAAGAGTTGTTATAAAAAATACATTTTGGGGGAGCTGCTGACATGCCAGGTACCCCCTCCCCCCACTTTCGGATGTGACAATTTCAAATATCTCATACGTTGGTGCTTCGTTTGTGCTGTTGTGTGTCCTAACCCCTCAATTACGAATGAAAGTAAAAGTAATGAAATAAATAAGGACTTTTGTGGGGGGAGGAAGAAGTCGGCGATATTTACCTATTCATGGGATTTCAAATATATGATTCGATGTGCTGAATACAGCATTACAAGATGAGAAATGAGATAGACAGTCCCATAAGTTAAATTATATGCAACGCCAAGCATAACGTTTTGGAAATTCAGCCTGAATATTTTTTAACAATCCGCTTTCTTTCTAACATAGCACATAAATTTGATTTGATTCGAGGAACAGAGAATTACGTATTAATCATATTGCATCAAGTTACAACAACAAAAATATAAAATCATTTGTATAATTCAAAAGGAGTTTGTAAAAATCATAGTAATTTCGGCTGGAGAAATTTATTTGTAAACTTGCGCATTAAAGACTGGCACATTCAAAAGATTTTGACAAACAGTTAAAAGATTCCACTATAATAATGACGCACAAACGATGGACAAACAAATGATATGTTTGAAATCGCAGATTCAAAAGTGGGGGTGGGGGAAGCAGGCATGTCGCCAGCACCCCCAAAAATTTATATTCTTTATAACTTTTTATGTTGTTGGGCACAAACTTTAGGTTTAAAACACAAACAAAGCAAAAACGGATGATGTATTTGAAATTATAGAATTCAAAAGTAGGGGGTTGGCAACGTGGACCTCTTTGTCCTGCCATTCATTGATTTCATCCAAACATTCCTCCATTTTAGCATGTAAGGGCGAGAAGAATCCACAGAGTGTTCCAGAAAGTCGTTTACAAATTTTCTGCTGGCTGTCAAACAATGGCAAACAAGTATTAGCAGTTGTGTCTGAAAATAAAAGAGTGAGGTGCTACAGCAACGTGACCGACACTCAAAAAAGAAATACACAAAAATGTTAACATGAATTAATTGAGAAAAACAAACTTAAATTGTTGTTACAAAGAAAATAAATCATGGATAAACAAAATTTTCAAAATTTCATCCATCCACCATAATGCCTGCAGCACAACCTCAACGCAGGGAATCTCAGACTCGTTCAAATTGCTCAGGTTAGTAAGGGACACGTGCCGCTGCTTCCACAATTCTGGAGACGAGGTCGATGGTATAAGTTACGGGTATTCGTGTACCAGGGATATCTTTTGCACCAGAGGAAAAAATCCAGGTGAGTGACGTCAGGGAATCCTGCTTCCGCTCTCTAATATACCTGCGTACTTCGCCCTCTAGTGATGGCTGACCACATTTCCCAACTTCCTATGTAAAACGATAATAAAAAAGACAAATATGGATAATTGGAATGCAAAACTTAAAACTAATAAAAAACTCTTTCACCACAACGATTATAGGTTGAAAATATACAACTTGATACTGGAAGTACTTTTCGGAGTTTTTTATTAGTTTTAAGTTTTGCATTAAAACTTGATATTCATGGTCTTACAGACCAAAACGTAAAATATGTGAACGACCTTTCGGGGTGTATTCATGATAAAGCTGGTAATAAATGTCGAAACTAGTCGGAAACTCTGTTCTCCAGTTATTGTATTGAAAATTGTGTACCAATTTCATTGTTAGAAGCCATATTAAGGAATCCGAATATAACATGAATAATCATCTATATTAAAACGCAAAATACTATTTCAAGAGCAAAACCAGCATGCAGAGCGTCGTTAATTGTTGTATGTAAATTTGATCATCAATGCTAACAAAGTTCTTGATCATGATATCCTTGTAGAGAGGATTGTTTATGATTGTTTATGAAAACACACAGTTATTTGCATCGGCTTCGATGGGTCAGTGGCTGCGTGATAGCCTCTGCTGCCCGAGGACACGGGCTCGACCCCGGCTGAGGAAGACGAGGATATTTTCAGGGGGAAAATCCTGAGATCACGCACTTCGTTCAGAAGGGAAGTAAAGCCGTTGATCCCGTGTAGTCGTTTGCCGGCTGCACGTTAAAGATTCGCGTGTAGTCGTTTACTGGCTGCAGGTTAAAGGTTCTCGTGTAGTCGTGTGCTGGCTGCACGTTAAAGGTTCTCGTGTAGTCGTTTGCCGGCTGCACTTTAAAGAAACCTTGCGAAGCAAAATTTGCGGCCCCTGTAACGATGTCATGAAATGACCATAACAGATAAAAAGGACGTTAATACCAAACAAACAAAACCAAACCAAACCAACACAGTTATTTGCGGTCAAATTTTGGCGGGTTCCATCTAGTATTATTAACTTATAGCATAGTCATATAAAAAATCACCTGTTTCATATTTTAATGTAAAATAATATAAAATTATGAATATAGGGGAAAGCAGCTTAATCAGTATATACATTTAATAAATGCTAAAATAGTAATCGGTAGTTAGACAATTTAATTGTTTGAGCCTAAAGAAATGGTTGTGGTGAGAGACACGAATTCTCGAATTCCACAAACAAATTATTATTATTAGATATAACTTGGAGCTGAAGGCGCAAAATGACCTTAGTAGTCGACGCCAAAAATTCTAATAAACCAACCAAACAAAGTATTAAAGCGTTTTTAATTGGGGTACATACTGATTTTAGCTGGGGCTGAAGGAGTTTGTTTGTTTTCCTACATTATGGAGGAGGCCGCGGTCTGGTGGGCTTCCACTGAGCACACAAGTTCTGTGAAGTTAAGCAACACCAGGCACTGGATGGGCGACCATTATTGAGACGCGATTCTTCACCCCCATGGCTGCCGCGAACATCTTACAGCAGTCGTCAATCCAGGTCCATCCAGGGACCCAACTCGTACAGGCTCTGGATGGGCGTATTGGATCCAATTGTAATAAATAAAGAAAATACATAAATAAATATTTGTTTTTAATATAAATTATGTGCAAACAAAACACGATAGTCAGGTAGGTGTTTATGAAGAAGGTAGGGAACAGAAAACGCAAGTAAATAGAAAGAGTAGTGTTTCATGAACAGTAATATACAGACATTTTTCAAAGAAGTCACCCACGTTGATTATGCACATATCCCACTCTTTGGGAATATGGGTAAATTCCATCGACAAAAAACGTATCGCTATCAAAACCAAAAGACCCGCCATGATATTTCAGTAGTGATCATTCTCTGTGACAGTCCATGCTTGCAAAAGTTATGGATGGACTAGCCAAAGAAATGGGACATTTTTGAACATCCTCCAGGGAGCACCTACATATCTTCTTGTGACTTTCATTTCTTTGGGCCATTGAATAAATTCTGTAATTTAAAACCTAAACATTTTAATTAAACTGCTAAGCACATATTAACTAACTGCGTCAGTTTAGTTGGTATACCATGACGAGCTATTTATCGTGTTACTCTTTGTGCTCTTTTTTATCCTCTGTCCAGGAACATTGATTCAGCCATGAAAAGGTGCAACAAAAGTTAATGACTCCGCAAGCCACATCTTTTTTTCATGGATCGTATTTCGTGTCACCCCAAACAGTAGGATGGACCGTATTTCTTTTCAGCCTAGCCATAGGTGAATTCTTTAGAAAAATGTATGTTCAAAACTTTTCATAAAATATTACTCCTTTCATTTGTTTGTGTTCCCTGTTCCCTGCCTCCTATAACCTGTCTCAGCTTCAGATGAGAGTTTGGTCGCCGAAAAACGTCGCTTATCAGACATAGTTCACAACAGCGTGTCCTTCTGCCGTTAATTTTTGTTTAAATTTCTGCAAATGGCTTTTCTATCTGCCGAGTTTTTATTATATCGAAGAGAAAAGTATGAAATATGATTGCAAAGAGATATAATAAACTTTTTATACAGAATTTTATTCAAATTATTTCCGCTTCAGTTGTGATGTTACTCTCAACTTGAGACAGATTATATTTACAGCACCTACTTTTGACACAGACCTGCCTCATGCATTTGTAAAATGAGATTAAGCAACTGACGTGCGCCCAACCGTTTCAAATGAAACATATAAGCAATTTGATGAGTGTGAATGAAATTCTTTACAATGGTACTCTTTTAATTAATCTTTGATATTAATTATTTTTCTTACTTATTTCGTTCAATTCATGGTCGTACAAAGCAAATCCACCCTCTAACATTGCCATATTTCTAAAAACAAAAGTTGAA
>JAHWFO010045083.1:826732-879315 GCA_023313115.1 Rhysida immarginata | reverse complement strand
AATAATAATAATAATAATAATAATAATAATAATAATAATAATAATAATACAAGATCATTAAAACAAACAATTGATATAATACAACATAATTTATTCATAAAATTAAAACAAGGCATAATATTTGGTTTTAATACTTTCACAGAAGAAATTTGCATGTTAACTTATATTTATTAAGCAAAAAATTCTCTCTATTGTCTCTACTTGTTTCGTTTTCTGGATTAGTTAGTAATTAAAAAAGATATATAAATAAACACATGTTCAGCTCTTTCATCTTCTTCGCATGCTGCCATTTAGCTCATGCTACCAAAATAAATGCTGCCATATCTCCATATTCCCGAACATCGAATATGTAAGTAAATCGCTGAAGAGAGTGAGGTTGTTTGAATCAACCATAAACGGACTTTGACGTGTATGCCATACTCAACTCGTTATCAGATCTCTTATAATTTCATTTTGTAAATCCTTTTTTATTATTCTGTTATTGTATATTTTCCCTCTTGTGTATTTCATTGATTTTATTTAATTTAATTTATTTTATTTTATTTTGTTTTTCTGGACTTCTTTGAACTGTTTATATAGATTTTTTTATATATTATTTCCTTGTAAATCCCCTTGTCTTCTAGACAACCGGATATGTCTTTTTTTGGTCTGCGATTTACGCGTACCTCTTTGTAACTTATAATTTTGTTCATTGGCTACCTTCTCATATTTCTGTATTGGTTCCCCCTATTTGTATCTCTTCTCGCCACGCTCATTGCTTACTCTGTACCAAAACCTCTGCATATAAAAGCTTGCAAGCCTCTTGTCGTGTATCCTTGATAAAGCCGGGAATAAATGGCGAAACTAGTTGGAGCTCCTGTCGTCCATCTTTTATACTCTAAGGCCACTACTCACTTTGTTCAACCATAAAGAATAAATAAATAAATAATTAACTTTGATTGCAAGGTATACAAATAGGCGGTATCACATGACCAACAATGCAAGGCAAAGTTTGTGCAATAACAGGTACCAAAACTGGTATCAATACGCAATTCACAACAATGGTATCAACACGCAATTGACTAACTATTTATGACCAAAAATGGAAAGCAAAATTTGTGCTGTATAAATAAGTTTCAATATGTAACCATGCATAGTATTCCTGTTTTTCAGGCTTTTGTTAGAAATCATAGTTCTTAGAACTTAACATTTTCTTGAACAATAAGCAGTAACTGGAGATAATGGAGAGTTACCAGAATATTGAGAAACTTGAGCAACTGGTGAGCGAGTGAGCAAGTTCCCAGGAGGCCTTCGATGATACTAGCACGTGAATTGAAGAAACTGTAAGAACACACAAAGTAATAATTGGCCAAGTTATACTTCAGGACATGGAGACCACAGTGCATGGACAACAATACCAAGTGTATATCTACAGTAAGATTACGTGACCAAGAAATTCTGTAGGCTAGCTGTGCCAAACATGGATAAATTCATCCATTGTGAGCATTAAAATTTTTTTTACGAATTTTCATTATGAGTCTTCATTGTATGTGATAAAGCATTGCGACTTATTCGGGCTCTGATATTACTAGCAGACGATCCCTGCTAAGTAATAATGTCGGAGTTCGTATGGTGCCACCCACTGATAAAGTCAAGCACGTTGGCAGACTGGCTAGCGATGAGCACTCTTGGAAAGAAGGACGAGGGCAGAAGCGCAAAGGCATCGAATCGGGCGGGAGATTAAAATTGTGGAGAGTGAGACGGGGAACGATGGACGAAGCTTGGCCATAGAAGGGCTCCAAAAAACTATTAGAAGACGAGCGTTTTCTACAATCTTGTCTTGCTACAAGCCCGAAAGGGGGAGAATAATTTCTCCAAGCTAAAACTAAACTAATTAATTTTGCCAGAGTCTGTGCTTCCAGTGACTTACGCTAAACATCCCTTTCACCAGCAGAAACCGTCTCGCCGGAGTCTGACAAGGAGTTCCTCGTTCCGCCTGAAGTTTCCTCTGCCTCTCGTCAGCCAGACCATAATTGCACGAACAACTATAACGAAGAAGCCCGGAGTCCCGTCGTGTCGTATCGCATTTGTCATGAATCCCCCGCGGAGAAAAATACTCTCCTTTCTTTGGTCGTTGTTGCAGGCATAAATCCGTGGATTTGTCCCACACCACCTCTACTCAAAGCCTGAGCGCGAAAACATCATACACAGTTAAATCACCGACGGTAGGGTATTGTTAATCACATTTCTAGCAATAATAAGCCTGATATTTTCCCTAACGTAGGTGATGTAACAATATATGAATTTTCCGAGAGCAGGCTTTCTCTCTAGGCAGTATTGATTTGTCATGCCGAGATAGAAGTAACCGACGAGAATTGACACATGCGAGAAGATTATTGGATTGGAATTTTTCCGTGGACGATTACCTCCTACATACAGGAGAGTCTCGCGGCTTCTGCCAATAAGACAGGAAAGCCCATTTGCCGAATTTTTCTTCTTGGCTCTGTCATATCATAGACAAGATCCTGAAATCTCCCGCTTGTCGTTGAAGCTACAGTTTCTCATATTTTGCACGAAGGCTTAGTTTTCATTGCAGCGAGAGCTCGTATGGAATTTTCCGGAACGTTGACGTGGCTAAGTTTTAATGATAAGGCTCAAAATTAAAGTTATGATAATTTTCATATTGGGCGTTTGAAATTTTCTCTGTGGCATATGGGCGTTCGAACTTTAATGCTCTGTGAATTTTCTTTTATTATTAGATTCCCTGTGGGATCGTTCTAGGGCCTAAATGCCTAGCATCGCCACTTCTACTGAGTCCTGCGGTATGCTCAAGCAAATTAGACGAGCATTGTGTAAGCCCCAGCATAGAATTAACCCACCCTACCATTATATTACAATTACTTATAAATTTATTTTCACAGAAATGAAACATATGTCTGGTGATAGATATTTTTTTTGTACTAAGTATCCCCAAGTATTCCAGAAAAAGAACCCGAATTGGTTTATTAGAAATGTATTTTATTCAACTATACCTAGTTTTCTAATTATCTTCATTTAATAACAGTGTCAGTTGGTCATGTCGTTATCCACAGTCCTTTCCAGTTTCTCAACAGTGTTAGTGTCTGCGTGTTAGCGGAAGTCACTGGAATAGCAATCTATAGTTTATTTCTTTAATTTTCTACTATTCCGTTTCATTGTAACTCTAGATTTAGTGTTCAATGAAAAAAAAACATTGTTGAATAATATCCTAAAGTGTATGTTCTGTGCTCTCTTGAACTTTAGAGCATTATTTCCACTGCGCTCATAACTTATTCGTGAGACTGTAATAATTCTAAGCGTTTTCTTGTGTTTATTTTTCAGATAGTGCAAAATTTAATCAAATAAAAAAGTTCGAGCCACGCTAGGGTTGTCACCTATCTTATTGGTAGCACAGCAGATCAAAACGTTACCTAAAAATTCCCTAAACATTTTCACTCTACTCTGTGTGCTTATGAATATTTTGGAAATCAAGATGGTGATAATGCGAAGACTGAACGTTCGTTTCCAAAAATGATTAATCTCCATAAGATGATGATGTAATGACAGGACATAGAGAAGGCAGCGTCTATCGAGGAGGCAACGGAGACCCATGTCCAGACAACTGGCAAAAACTTTTTTCTGGAAAGAAAGGAAAAAGAACTTATTGTTCAGAGAAACTCTCCAGCTGAAAAGGAAAAAGCAATCTGGGCTTTGGTAACATCTGAACAACGGGAGCTTCGACCAGAGGAAGAAAGTATAAGAGCTTTTATGCGAACGAAAAGAAAACTTCTAAAGAAAGATGGGTCTAAAGTATCCAGTGATGTTGCCCGGTGGAGAAGATGGATATCGTTTTATCCGAGACAGGTCAACAAGAGTTTATGTAAAGTCCCTGGTGATGCCGGTTTATCAGCTAGAATTCCATTCATTCGGATATTTCTTAGAATTGATAGTTGAATTTAAAAACTTTAAAAATGCGCACTTCCTGGAGATAACATACAGTTAGCAGACTATTGAGTATGACTGGACAGGTGGCAGAGGAAGCAGTCTTTTTGCTCTGTGTTGAATTGATTGAGTTATTATTTAATTTTTGAGAAATGTTCTGTTTACCTGCAACTGTAATTATCCCAGATAACGCCGAGTGCTTCTGCTAGTAAATAAATAAATAAATAAATAAATAAATAAATAAATTTATTTCTTCTCTTTGGAATCAACGTGCAAGCAAAGATATTGAAGAGAGCAATGGTTGATGGATTAGAGGCAGGAACTGAGGAAGGTGATAATTACGCATGCACAGAGAGAAGACACGTTAGCATGCACAGAGAAGACGACACTCCTACATTTGCAGATGGATGAGTTAGCGACAAACGGAGACAAGTTATGTCAGCAGTGTGACCTTCAGGAACCCCCACCCCTCGACTGCTAGCAGCAACGGGCGACAAACTGTTGCTATCGACCAAGTCGCTCGTAATTTTTTATTTGTGGTGGACTTTAGGGATAATACCAGTACTGTGATAAAAGTGAGGAGCATTACTTTTGTTGTTGAATTTTCTAACTGGAATTTCTGTTTTCGCGGTGATGTTGGGTACCGCAATTCTATGCTCTGTCGTGTTGTTTCTGGGTCATATTGACAGCGCCAGGTTTGGTCATAACTGAATCCAGAAAAATCAGTTTGAAATCTGCAGCCGCAATGAGTTCCTTGCAAGTATTAATTCTGTTTCTTTTTTGCTTATCTGTAAAGAAATGAGGCACTCACCTAGTATACAGTTTTCTTTTGCCCAAATCATCTGTCAATATTAGGTACAATCTTTCTCTTTTAATGTTTAAGACTTATTTCATCATTTTCATCTTCATTCTTCGATCACATAATAGAAGTTTTGTCACCTTCTCAATCGTTTCCTATGTTCGAACAGCTTTTTGTTAATTGCGCTCGTCATCTTTTAGCTCTGCCATGCCATCACAAAATGTGGCAAAGCATTCAAAAACATGTGCACGCGATATTGCATGATCTTGATACATTGCTTTATCAGTTTTTAAGTTTCTGTAGTGGTTTTTCTTAGTTTAAATGTGTGTCTTTGTTTCATGTTTATTATTGGAACATCAACTAATGACTGCATGCGGTTGAAGCTCGAGAATATATAGGCATGCGCAATTTTATTGTTGCAGCTTGTACACGCGACATCATAGATGGTGTATAGATAGAATGCTTCAACATGCTTGAACACGTCAATGCAAAAAAGCTTACGTCTAGTTTTTAATTGTCGAACCTTGTATTTACAGATAATCAGAACAGTTTATGAAAAATCATTTATCATAAATACATGAATATAATATTTTAACTACAACTTTTAAAAATTGATATATGAGTACCAATATTTCCAGTAATGTTTGCTGAGTGAGAAATTTCATTTTCTCTATACAGTCGACCCTCGATATAAGGATATCCTCCGTACCAGAAATAAGCAGAGTATCCTTTTATCCGGAGTTGGGGTTTTTCATCCAAACCTTGTCCTAAGCAAATTTTTCGGCAATGCTTACTTGAGTTTCATTAGAATCCACCAATTTAAAAACTTCAACACGATCAGATAGAGATAAGTTACGTTTTAGGTTTTCAAGAGGACAAGTTACACTAAAGCTATCTAAATGGTATATGTACACCAGTTTAAAAATATAAACAAATCAATGAAAGAAAAAAATTGTACTATACATGTACAAAAAACGGTCTACCTCTGCGTGGAAATTGGGAGTCTTCAGAGAGGGATAAATTCCAGTCAACACTCGAACAGTGAAGTGTATTGAATTCCAAATCACAATCGACAATCGAACAGTGAAGTGTACTAAGAAACACGAGGAAAGCACTATTCCACAAAAAATGGTGGAATAGTGGTTTCCTCGTGTTTCTTCTAACGTCCGTCCACAATATTTGGCTCCAATTATTTACAGTGAAGTGTACATAAGTTCAGTTGGGACGTAATCTGTGCTTATACGATTCTTACCCTTCCGGAATAAATTCCAGATGAAATAGACTGAAATAGGCAAGAAGCCTGACTAACCTAAAGAGGTCTTCCACATTATGAGAAAAAAAAATAAGATTGACGATTCTCACAAGAGTGGGAGAGGGGAGGGGGGTAGTATTACATCTTCCAATAATCGGGGAAGGAAATGTTGCCAAGGTCATCGAAATTTAAAACCTATGTGGATAATTGTAATATAAGTAGAAATAAAAAACTTTTTCGCTACAACAAATAGGAAAAATACAACCTGTAAATCCAACACTTAAATAGATTCTTCCCGTCAGTGCAATTCACTATGGAATTGGAAGAAGATCAGAAGCTTCAATTCCTGGATGTAATAATCTTTAGAAGGCAAAACCATTTAGAATTTGACATTTACCGGAAACCGTCGAATGGGCTGAACTACATTCCAAAGGACTCCAGCCACCCGTGGAACCAGAAGACTGCCACCTTTATTTCAATGCTAGATAGGGCTCTCAACATTTCATTGAGTCAAGAACGGTTCCAGAAAGAAATTACTTTTATCAAAAACATCGCGACCAGAAGCGGAAACAACGATTGTGGATTTATTCAGAAAAAGGAAATTCAAAAAGTTCATTAACGACATCACAAGGCTTGGCAGACACAAAAACCAGGAAAGTATGATTTCTTTACCCTACAATAAGCATCTTGTCAAAGAACTCAGCTCAGCACTTAAATCTTGTTGCCTTTCCATTTGTTTCAGCAACCCAAACAAAATTAGATTCCCTAAGGACAAAATTCCCAGTATACTCAAATCAGGAATCTACGAAATCAAATGTGCGCAATGTGACAAGGTTTGTCGAGATCAAACGGCGCACAATAATAAAACCAGATATAAAGAACACTTGGCACACAGTAAATTACGGAAGGAGTAATCAAAATACAGTTGCTAAGCACTCAATCGACACCAGCCACGACTTTCCTATTACAAATGTAAAAATGATATCTTCAATAAAAAAGAAACACCTACTACACACTTTTGAAAGCATTGCAATACATCGGTTAGATTAAAAATCGATTCCCATCTTAAATATGGGCCCAATTAGTGATTCTTCGTTAATTAAATGGATGGCCAGAATAAACAACCAATCACAACGAAGGAACACTTGAGTCTTTCGCAGTTTGACTGGGATTGGTCAACGTTCCTTATAAATTACGCTAAAGCGTCACTATACAGGCCTTACAAGGTCTTGGAGCGCACTATACTCAAGAGGTTCAACGAATACTGCGAGGCAAACAACCTCATTCGTAGTGAGAAATTTGGCTTCCGTCCAGGTCACTCTTGTCAGCTTCAGTTATGGAGGCTCGTTGCTGATTTAAACGGTCCTCTCAACCTTTCTATGTTTGGTGGTCTCGTTTTCCTTGATGTCCAAAAGGCCTTTGGCCAAGTCTGGCATGATGGGCTCATTTACAAAATGATTACCTACGGGTTCCCTGATGATCTAATTGCTCTGGTTTGCTGCTTCCTGTCAAAGAGGACTTTTTGTGTTAAGGTTGGGGACTGCTTGTCTGAACCCGGCGATGTAAATGCTGGTGTAACCCAAGGCTCTGTCTTGGGGCCAGCCTTATTCAACTTTTTTATCCATGACTTTCCCAAGTTTGCAAAGTGTAATCTTTACTTATTTGCTGACGACGGGTCCATCATCACCTGGGCACGAAACCCAGCACATGTCATCACTCGACTACAAAAAGCTTTACATCAGTGCGAGAGCTGGTTCACTAAGTGGCGATTAAAGCTGAATGTCAAAAAGTGCAAGGTCATGTTTATCACTCGCAAATGCAAAAACCCTCCAAAGCCCCTCTTCTGATTTGGCAAGAAACTTGAGTGGGTAAAAGGCTACAAATATCTTGGTGTCATGATCGACTTCAAACTAAATTGGAACGACCGAGTCCAATACGCGCTCAACAAAGCAAATAAAGCGAGGTTCAGTTTGATTGCACTTCTGGGGCGAAAGAGCGCTCTTGGTGTGGATAAGAAACTCTTGATATACAAGGTTGTGATTCGTACTATTTTACTGTATGGAATGCCTGCTTGGGTTTCTATTTCCGAATCTAGACGGCAGGATCTCCTGACTTTCCAAAATATTGCTCTCCGGTCCATTGCCTAACTTGACAGAAGAGTTGCCAACAACCACTCTATCTATGAAGATTTGGGGATAACCAACTTAGGCACCTTGGTCCAGACTCTTATGAAGAACATGCTACCCAAGATGGAGAAGTATGAAAAGTATTGTCTGCTTTGATGATGTTAAAAAGGCCGTCTTCCCCAACTATTGGATTTTTTATATCCTGCTGATTTTTGGGGACTCTATTCGTCAATCTACAATCTGACTCTCGTCCCTTATTGGGACTTATTCTCTGGAGGACTAAAGAGATTCATCAGGGCGAGCGTGCAAAGTGAGCTTGGCTCCCGGACCACTCGCGTCTTTCTTTTCACTACACTGTTCGATTGTCGATTGTCACTATACAGGCACTTCATACATGGTTATTTTCCGTAGAAAGACATCATTCAACCTCAAGTTGTGGGTAATGCATTGCACTGCTCCTAAAAATAATTCCGGTTTCGAAAGCTAGACAGGAAGTTAAGTATCAAACTTTTTATTCACCTGACTACCTTCCCTGAAGTAAAAATACATTGCCACGATTGAAATTGCTGTTCAGAACACGGCGATTTGCTCTAATTTATATCAGGAAAAACAGTTGTGAAATTACATTTTCATAAGAAAGTACCGTAGAGTGAATTTGGTTACTTTTGCACACTCCTCGACAATACACATAATTTGCTTCAAGATGTACGTTCCCCAAAAACCAAACCAAGAAGCCAATTTACATTATTGTTTAACTCAGAAGGGTAGTGGCTTTCCTCTGTTTAAAGGTACCGTGTTTCAGAGAAGTAATGGTATCGGCCCTGAATTTTTCAATCTGTTTCATTTTGCGACACAGTTACTCAAATCTATGGGTAAAATTCTTGGTCGCCATGCCTTAAGAGGTGGTATTTCTGTTTTTAATGATGTGATTCAATGTCAAAATCTCAAACAGTCATTGTCACCACGGATAATGGAGGCTGGTGGTAGTGCCCTCCAGGAAATGGGTGCCAGAGTTCAGAAAGGTACAGCCAGCACTAAAAGACGATTTTTTTCAATAGCTACCTATTCGTCCGTAAAAAGACCTAGAAGCAACAACTTGAGGTGATTTCTGGTGTCCGATCACAGACGCAAAGGACAGACACAACGCTCGACAAAGATGAAAAAAGCCCAAAATAAGAAGCAGAAGAGGCAGACAACGAAAAAGAAGTCAACATAAAGGAACGCAAATTCTGTTTTGAACATACATCTTTTAGCATCAATCTTTGCCTAATACCGACCAAACCATGGCTTCAGTGATTTATCATATGAGCACCGAATGCCTCAACAGCGACATTGACATTTTTTCGATTCCTGACAAGAGTGGTCAGCAGGAAAAACGTCAAGTCACAGGATACTAACCGAAGCCATCATCAGTCTAGATGGAACTATCGAATTCTTTGTACCTGGTTTAGTGGATTTTACATAGACCTCGTTGAAACTACCCTGAGTTTAGAAGTCGTTATCAATAAAGCTGATGGGCTACTCCAATCTGATGAGAAAACATGCCCTGTAAACTTTTCTTACTCTCGTTATTCTCTCAAGTGGATTGTCACCTGAGGGATACATTAGTCAGTCACAGCAGTAACTTATTCCCATACAGAGCTTACTTCGAAAATCTTTTGAACTGTGGTTGTACCTCTAAACAAACTCAACTTACAAGATACGGTCATTATAAAGTGGAAAATGGATGTTTATGATATAAGAATGGTCTTATGCTACGCAAAAAGCTCGCTTAAAATGGAGGGTTCTCTCCATTTAGACATACTTCGACAGAGTCATTTGCTGCTAAACTCTCTGGATTTTCTACTGAGGTTTTACAGAAGTAAACCAAACTTTGCACTGATGTCTGACGAAGTTAACACTAATTATCAGATCACAATTCGAAAAGCAACATTGAACGTCGAGAGAGTTACAGTTAACACGGCCACGTTATTAGCGCATGGAAAGACTCTACAAACCACTAATAGGTTTTATCCTATCGGCCGAGTAGAAATGAGATCGTCGAGCATTGCAGCCAGCACTAGAAATCACGTCATACAGAAATTAATTACGGGGCAGATTCAAACCCGCTTGATTTTTGCGTTTAGAACGAGTGAAGCTGAATGAATTTTTTACATCAAACCCTTTCAACTTTCAACATTTCAATTTGTCTTTTTTTCACTGTCATTAGATACTCAATCAATTCCTCTTCACCGTCTGAAACAAAATTTTGAGATGGGGTCTTATTTGAGAGAGCTTGTTCACTCCATGAAAGCACTTGGGGTTTGGAAAGAAGACAGAGATGTTGATGTCACTCAGTTTGATTATGGCGCTGGTTACACATTTTTTGCCTTTGACCATTCAGGGGACTGGAATTATTGTACAGATAGATACAATCTTATACGCGAAAGTATGCAAATCTTTGGAGTTCAGTTGTCGAAAGCTTCAGCTAATTCTGTGAACATGATTACCTATTGCCAGTATCAGAATCACCTGGAAATCAATAAAGACAAAAACGTAAGCTTTGATTTCACAAATTAGGTTCCATCTTGTCAATGACGTTATTACTTGATAAATCAGGGAAAAGTTTGATAAATCAACTCTCGTCTAGCATGCAAAACCGGAATAATTCTTAGGAGCGGTGCAAATGTGTTACCCACAACTTGAACTTCAATGATGTCTGTATACAGATAATAATCATGTATGCCTCTGGTAAGGTCAGTTGGTGTCAACCCTTTGCCAATATCAAGTTCCGTATCAGAGAGATGTGTCTATAAACCTTCTGTGCTACAACTAATGTATCGACTATACGAGCAATTGAAATGAAAACATTTGTTTGGGTTATCGTAATACCCTTCAGGAATTTTTAAGATGTGTTGTTCTGTAGTCTCAGGTGGTTCGTAAATAACACAGCTGATGAAACCTTCGACTGTATCATTTAAGGGTATAGACAAATGGTTTTCTTGTTCAGAAACCTGTCTGGAATAAATCTAACATTAGTATCTGCAGGGAATTCAATGAAGTGGTCTGAGTAACCGGTAAAAAGAACAAAATCATTAACCAGCTTTGTTTTAATATCGATGGCTCTAAAAGTGTATCTTAAAAAATTGAAGGCATCAAACCTGTTTCACAATTTGGTGCTCTTAAACTCAACAACTTTTTTTATAGAGAAGACGACTTGGGATACCTTAACGTAACAGTAAAATACAACACCCACTTAAACGATGCATTGTAATCTGAAGATAGAGAGAAACGTTCCTCAAAAAATGTATTTGTTGAAAGGATAATAACCTTGCAGAATCCAGGTGTATTAAAACGAATTCTGACATCCGGGGATCAACTCATAGCAATGTCTTGTTGCAAAGAATTGTTGCCATGGTAAAAGAGAACATCTTTCAACTATGTTTGTAAAACCAGTTCGATTTCGAATATTAAAGATGAGAGCATCGGTTTTCTATCAGGTGGTTTATTGTTAAATTCAATTTGTTCCTCGATTTGATCATCCATAAAACCAATTTTAAAATTATTGTTTACAACTGTAATGTTCTTGAAAAGGGCTGGAAATTGCACTTCCGTTATTCCAACCTCCCACCAGCCTTGAAAACGTAGCGTACACGGTAGTCGAGTGATAAAACGAGCTGACATGTTAGGTTGTTTTTTGTCATCTGTCGCCATATTCGAGGATAAATTAACGAAGAAATCCGTGTCTTGATACATGTTGACGAATCACAAACACAACAGACACTGATCATACCTTGTTAAATATTTAAAAGATCTTTCTCTCGACCCAGCTGTCCATGCTGTCTGGGTAACCCTGCCATTTCACAAAAGCTTCACGGATATCACGCCTTGAACTTCTACGAATAATTCTCTCAATGTTGAAGATTTCAGGCATTTTAACCTTTTGTAACTCCTTTTCATAGAATACACGTGCAATCTCAGCACCTTTGTAATCTTTTATTTTATACACAACAGGACTTCGAGAAACGATTTTTTAAACATCAAACACTTTCTCGGTCCACTCAGGTAGATAACCCTTTTCGAAACTGTTTTTCACTTTTGAAATAAACACGTGATTCCCAATTTGTAGTCTAGGTGTTCTTTGCGGCACAGCTGTGTAATTTCATCGCATTTTTAACCACAGTACCGGTGCATTCCAATCATTAACTTCATATGGTGTCATACCCAGTGATCTGTAAACACGATTGTTCTAGCTTAGCACGATTGTTCTTAGCTCAGCAGGTAAGTCATCGATGTAGCTACGTGTTGGCGCATGTAAAATACTTAATCAGTGTACGCTTAGTGTCTGGAGAAGAGAGGTCGGGAAATAGTCGACTCCAAACTGTCGGGGGAGCAGTGTGGTTTCCGACCTGGCCGAAGCACGACGGATCACATCTTTGCTCTAAGGCAAATCTTTGAGAAATCCTGGAAGTATGCAAAAGAAGTCTACGCTTGCTTTGTGGACCTCGAAAAAGCATATGACAGAGTTCCTCTCGAGAAGCTCTGGCAAGTGTTGCAAGAGTATGGAGTGGATGGGCAATTACTGGTTGCTATCATGTCTCTGTACGAAAGGTCTGAGATGTGTGTCCGTATAAATGGCAATAAATCAAGACCGTTCACCGTGGGTGTTGGACTCCGCCAAGGGTGCGTACTGTCGCCCCTCTTGTTCATTATCTTTTTAGGCTGGATAGACAGGGGCAGCCGAGGCGATGAGCGTGTTTGTGTAGACGACTGCCCGGTGGAGAGGTTGCTCTTTGCTGACGACCTTGTCCTCCTTGGGTCTTCTTGCACGAACCTTCAGCATGCACTAAACCAGTTTGCAGCCAAATGTGAAGAAGCTGGGATGAAGATCAGTGTGGCTAAAACCGAGGTACTGGTCCTTTCAAGACAGCCTGCTCAGTGCGCTCTCCTTGTTAGGGGAGCCTCATTGAGACAGGTGGAGAGATTCAAATATCTCGGGATTGGATTCACGAGTGATGGACGGCTGGAGAAAGAATTGGATGCTTGGATCGGTGCAGCAAGCTGTGTCAGACGTGAACTGTGGTGATCCGTGGTAACAAAACGCGAGCTGGGTAACAAAGCCAAGCTCTCCGTCTACAAATCTATCTTTGTCCCCATTCTCACCTATGGTCATGAGGCTTGGGTAATGACCGAAAGAGTTTGATCGCGGGTACAAGTGGCCGAAATGAGATTTCTGAGAGGTGTGGCAGGGGTTACCCTACTAGATAGAGTGTACAGCAGCACAATAAGGGAATCTTTAGGTGTTGAGCCGCTACTTCTCTGCAGTGAGAGATCTCAGTTACGCTGGTATGGCCACGTGATACGGATGCCGCAAACTAGTCTTCCTAGGCAGTTGTTATTTTCCAAGCCAGTGGGTAAGAGACCAAGGGGTCGGCCTAGAATCAGGTGGCTAGACTACATGGAGAATCTGGGTTTGAGTCGCTTGGATATTACCAGGGAGGACATGCGCCTGATGGCGGAAGATCGCGATCGCTGGAGATCCTCCATAGGGCTGCTGCCACTGCGACCCTAATGGATAAGCGGGTTTGAAAAATAAGTAAGTAAGTAAGTAAGTCGGATTTTTAAGGTATGGTTAAATCATTTAGCTGTTGCAGCCTTTACATGGGATTCGGTTGCAAAGAAATTAATGTTGAGTGCTTTAAAATAGTCTTGAATTTGTTGTTTTAAAAACTCCTTCCCTTTACCACTGTTCACTTTAAGCGGTACCTGACAATTAATGAAAATATGTTTAAAGGCTTTCTGAAAGCCTTGAGCTGTCTTCGTTTTTAGTGGGACAACTCATGCAAATCGAGAGAAAACATCGATACAGGTTAGGAGAAATTTATACCCATCGTTCTGTTTTGACAGACTCGATAGATCCATCTGATCAACTTGAAATTGGTCAAACGGTGCAAAATCTATCATTTGGTTATGTGAATAATAATGTCGAACAGGTTTATGTAGCGTGTAAGCCGGAACACCACTTAACCTTTCACCAGTCTCTTTTTCATAATGATTTGTTTGTAAAGCTAATCCCCACACACTGCAAAACCCAGCTGGGTTTCTAGCACTGGTAAATACTTCATCCATCACCTGTACTTAAATAAAAACGTTTTGCAGCGTACAACATAATTTATAAAAAAATTTTGCTATGTCAATTGTAAATTGTTTTAACCCCTTGAGTCACCTTGTCGAAAAAAATATACATTACAGTTACCTTTTTTTTATTTCATGTATATTACAGCTAGCGTTGTGTCCACTTGTATGAAGTATTATACATGTCTCTTCTTTCTTTCTAAAAATTATCAGCAGATTACACTGCTAATTGTAGCCGCCATTATTGCATTGTTCTAACGTGCATGCTGGCTTCAACAATCGAGAAATAGATCAGATTTCAATATTTTTTTTCGGTAAAATACTTTTCACACATGTTTTAAATAAATATGGAAGTAATTCTAATAATATTACAAATATGTTGAACATAACAATTCAATCTGTAATATTAAATTCATGCGAATAGGCCATGCTAAACTTTTGTATGTATTTTCATACATGGTGAACTAGTGTAGCAGGGAATAGAGCAGTTTGACAGAATGAACTTGAGTGGGCCAATTTGATATAAATTATTTACTCTTCACATTTCCTCATAATTTTTATTATCAGTAACTATGCGTGTGCAATTTCGATATAGATATGCGTAGAAATAAATCTAATTTTATTTGTAAAATGATAAATTAAAGTATCTCTGTTTATTTTCAAATAAATTGAACAGTATCTTGGCTTTTGTTTCACACAAGACATCAACTGTTTTTTAATTATTTTTAAAACTTTCTAAAATTAATTTATCAACTATTTTCAAACTCTGCAATTTAGCCAGATTAGCCAGACCCCCCTTCCACAGATTATTCGTGCAGTTTTGGTAGTGTAATATTTGTTGAATGTTTAGCTAGGACAATAAAACTTTCACAGGAAATTTATATACTGTCATTAGAATATTTGGCTCAACAATACCACATAATATTTCACAGTAATCTTATTATGACACTTAAAATAATTATTGTATTTGTAAAATAACCATTGTAAAATAATGGTAGAAATACTATAGCTATGCTTCAACTAATGAAATTATTACAGGCGACATGCTACAAACTCGGAATCCCTGGAAAAGAATCCAGGTAGCGGATTTTTTCCTTTTCTTTTTCTTCTGTTCATAAGTGCTGAGATTGTTGCATATTAAGGAAAATAAAAAATTCAGTCAACGGTCCCATTGTAAGGAATGTATTATACAAAAAAAGTTGGCCTGTGAAAAATGTAAAGTAGCTCTGTGTTTATGTACAAGAGCACAAATGCTTTAGATATTTTCACACAAAGTGAACTGATAGATAGTTGGCCTTTTTATTCTATATATTTAAGTTATAATTACTGTATTTTATGTTAATTGTATTTACATGAATATCAAGAAAAATTTGAAATAGTACAACCATTGAATCACGGTGTCGATTTATTCATACATTTTTATATTTACATTAATATTTTTAAAAAAATTATAATAAATATATAGAAATGTTTCTTTTAATACCAGAAGTTATATGAATGAAAAAACTGCTTTTTTTTAAATTAAAAAAATAGTGACTCAAGGGGTGAATTGAAACAATTCACCAATAAACAAACAATACACCTTGAAACAGAAGAAGTTTTATTTAGAAGAAAGTGTGAAAAGACATGGAAAAAATTTGGTTGCCCCAGAGACAATAGTTAATTAGTAATTATGCAATCAACTTGAGGTGCCAGTATGCCAACCACGTCCTGCCTGATGAGTATAAAAATGAATCCTTGCATGGTCACTTGTGAGACAAAATCACGTAAGGGCATTTTAAATTTAGCACCAGGACCCCTTACTGAACCACCACAAGTAGCAGCACGAGCACAATGGGTAAAATCAATAATTACGTAATCAACATTAATTAAAGGTAATTAACAAAAATTATTTAAAGTATATAGCTGTGGCATCAACAGACAGGTGAACGAGAACATTGGAAGTCAAGGCAATTGGAATGTGGGTGGAAGGGCCAGCGCGAATGGAATATGGCAATGACATCTTTGATATTTTGCAAACCTGTGGGTATGGCCGTTAAAAATTTGGTGAGACACCCCCTCCACATTCCAATGGCACTACAGATAGAGTTCTTCTGCTCTGGAAAAACCCCTAATGAAATCTTTTTATTATCATCAAAGTAATGTCGTGCCATTCAAATGTTGTAGATAAAGTGTTAAATTTACTCTTAAAACCATTACACTACGCTGGCTGTCTGGTTTAATTAGAATTTGTAATTAATAAAAAGTGAGAGAAGTGATGTGAATAATTTACTAAAATAGGTCTCTTTTATTCGTTATTTAGCTCTTTTTTAACCGACATCAAAAAAAGGAGGTTATCAATTCGACTGGTATGTATGTAGTATTTTTGGAATTTCACAATATATAGTAGTCTATGCGGGCTTCTAAACAGGTATGTCAATTTTCATGTGTGTGTTTGCATGTATGTTTGTCCAAGTATTTCTCAGAAACTAGAAATCGAATTGCAATAATTGTTTTTTGTTGGATTAAGTATCGTTCAACTTAGAGAATAGTCTAAGTTTCATCAAAATCAGTTCTGTTGTTTTCAAGCTATGGGCTGTTATGTGTGTAGTAACCACTGAAAGAACACGTCATCAGTTTTTTTTTATTCTTTAAATATATTCTGCTTGTTAAAATAAAAAATTCTATGAATATTTTTTAATATGTTATGTAATTTTTTATTTTGATTGCACTATATTTTGTTTTCCTCCGTTGGTAAAAAAGGCAGGTTAAACAGCACCATGGAAAAATTTAGAGATGCCAGAAGCAACAATGGAAATTATTCATTAAAAACAGGTCTGTTATAATAAAAGAGGTCATGCGCTAAAGTTCACTATAATGATAAGAGTACACAGAGATCGTTCGAGGTTTATGAAAACGACTTGCAAATGCATCTGCCGATTGTAGGACGATGCCATGAAACTGTGTCTCCGGGGTTATAGGCACTTACATAACTACCTCACTGCACTGTTGAATGTATCAGTTTATGCATGATGCTACCGAAAATCGCTCCAGTTTGGAAAGGGTAAATAACAGCACTTTCCAATGCAAAATATAGTCATTCCGCAATTATAAAGGCCTTCAATTAGCGTGGTTTTCTGTATAGAAAAGGGGATATGCAAGGTACTAAAGTCTAAAGGTTTAGATAGAAGTGGAGCAATTTCAGCAGGGGGAAAATGGCTCAATAACCGACCCTCTGTTAGTCATACACCAGAAGTGATCCATATAGTCTGAGCTCTCATCACCGGACCTAATCATGCAATGCAGATAAACCAAGGTAGGGACATCTGTTTACTCTATAAACACTATTAGCAACTGGAACAAAAACCTGCAAAATTGTAAGAGCCATGCCATCCCATGCCATGCCATGCCAGTGACCAGCACACCAACGGCCAGAGGCTCATGAGCACCAGCTAGTTGGTGCAAAATGGAAATACATGTTGTGGATCGCTCTTTGAATGTAAATGGGTAACTAAAAAATACTTGCAACAAGCAGAAAAATTGGAAAATATTTAATTAATTCATTCTAAGTTAAATCACTATAAACAAGAATACTATTGAGTTACATTCCTATTAACATAACACAAGGCCTTCCAAGAGCTCCTTGCTTTCATTAGAACACAACTAATAATGCTTCTATTTTTAACAACAATGGGGGGGAAAACACTTAAAAACTCTTACATATGTAACGCCATCTCTTGACATTACAAAACTTAATACGATAAAACTTAATCTCTTAACAATATAAAATTAACAATACTGCTATATCGAACTATCCCAACAAATCCCTCTTTTTCGTTCTTGCAGTATAACGAAATCATATAAAAGTTAATTTATTTCGTTTAATATAAAATAACGTGATGAGGCTACTGCATGAATCCTTCAATTCCGCTGTCGTTATAATCTCTTAATGACCGCGGGAAGAGTCCAATAACATTCTCTCCCTCGTGCCAATTAATTGCTTCGTAGGCAAAGAGAATGTTATGCAATTCTGTTTGCGCTTTAGGAACTTGTAAACTAAGTACGGATAGTCTTTCAGTAGCGGTCGAAATTTACAGACACTTTAAAAAGTACCTGAAAGATGGCCTACCGTAATTATAAGTCCTTGTTTGACGAATAGAGATGAATTCTGCTGGCACTGGACTAATTCCATTTGCTGGGGGTGGCCATGGCCTGGTTGTCTCGTCGGTTGGCTTGTCAATCGATGGAGTTCAGCAACTTCAGGCGCGGCCAGCTGCTGGTTGGGTGACGGCCTGGGCTTGAGGGCCACCGCTGGCGGGACAGCTATTTGGGGCACGGCTGTTGGGGGACTTTGGTCTGACCCATTTGCCGATTGACCATACCTGGTGTTCCAGCCTTTGGTGACAGCCTCCGGTTCGTTTACCCCAGCAGCTCTTCCATCATGAAAGCCCATCGGAGGGCACGTTAAGCCGTCGGTCCCGACTGCTACTGTCATCTCGTAGCAGTCGTTATTTATGGGATGGCGCAAAACTCCCTCGTAGGAGTAGGTACCGCAGATTATCGCTTGCGATAATCTACCCTCTGTACCAGATAAGATAAGATAATTCCATTTGCTGCTGCCTCATCTCCGCTGGTAACAGGTAGTTTTACCGCCTGCCTTTCATTGTCATATGGAGCCTCTGCCTTGCAGAGATTTTGAAGAAGGTTTTCTATGGCTCGTACGCACTTTTTATCACATAAGACGTCCACCGCTTCTACTTCGACGTGCGTTCGACATGGCCGAGATATTGTTGCCATTCTCGGTTGCGTGCCTCGCTGACCCCTTCTGCTGTTTCCCTGTCGTCTCCGACGTCGCGCTTGAGCTCACCTGGCTTTCTTAGAATTGGCTCCTGCCTGGCTTTTACATTCCCGTGGAAATTGTGGAAATTGCCCTGGCCTTTAGCATTCATGTAGTTGAATTCGGCTTGGTCGCTCCGTACGTCCTTCTTCCTTGATCTCCATTCTTTCTCCCTCTCTTGTGCTCTTCGCGTCACTTTACGAGAACTTTTTGGGATGACGTAATTTCTCCTCTCGGCCTCATCGTCGTCATCAAACTTCTCTCTCGATTTTCTTTGGTGATGCGAAAATCCTCGTGACATAGTCGCCGACCTTTTAGTCACCCAAAAAGTACCTTGAATCGCCGCTGTCCATATCGCCCACTGACCACCTTGACAATGCGTCAGCTATGAAATTATCTGTGGCCTTGATGGGCTTCAATGTGATGTTGGAGTCAAACAGGTCCTGTAACACCGTTGCCTGGAGTTAAGACAGCTTCGGTTGCGTTAACAACTTAGCTGCCGACTGATTGTTGGTGTATATCATGGCGGTTGTCTGCTTGAAATAGTGCCTCTGCAGCCTTGCTACATGGGCTATGGCTAGCGGTTCCTTGTTATAGGCCGATAAATGGAGTACCCCCTCTCGGAACCGTCGTGATACATACGCTATAGGGAACAACTTTGCCCCGTACTGTTGTGTGGCTACCGCCCCTATAGCGACCGCCGACGCATCACACGTTATGTGCAGACTCTTCTTAGGATCAAATATCTTAAGAATAGGCAGGCTTATGAACACTCATTTAAGTTCCTCGAATGCCTGCTGTTGGGCACGTCCCCATACAAACGGTTCATCTTTGCAGAGCAGTTGAAATAATGGTTCTGTAGTTAATGAGTACCTTGGGACAAAGGCCCTGTAGAACTGAGCTGTCCCCAAGAATCCTCTTAGCTGCGTTAACGTCATCAGCGTAGGCCACTCTCTGATGGCTCTCGATATTCTTTCTTCGCAGGCTTTCCCTTGGGTACTGATTTTGTAACCTAAATATTGCATCGTCTGGATTCCGAATATACATTTGGTCTTGCGCAAATAGAAGCGGGAATCTTTAAGCCTCTGTAGTATCTTTTGTGTTAGAGCCTCCAACTGCCTTTGCAACTGAGCATATATAAATATGTCGTCGAAGTAGTATACAACTCCTTTATTTATCAAATCTCCCAGTATTTCGTTCATAGCTTTTGAGAATGTAGAGGTCCTTTACAGTTCGTCCTTCTCATCCTGTGATAAAGGATACAGCCGTGAGTGGAACGGGGAGGCTATCTGTTCCAACTCTATATGGTGTTGGGTAGCCTGTTTAGATGAGAGCCCCATGGGCAACTCTTCCTGAAATAAATCGGCAAACTCCGACGGAATGGCACTGTCGTTACAGAAGCCCTGCTGCTCCCCATCCTTGATTAATAACAAATAGGTACTCTGATAGTCTCCTGACCGCAATAGCTTTTTCGTTTCTTGGACTGTCATGACACCGTTACAGGAATCCTCCTTCCACTGTGGTAACCAATGCCTCTTGCCTTTAATGTATACTGCGCACTGTCTTCTCTTCCATTTGAATATGGGGTCAATCTTTTCAATCCATTGGTACCCCAGTATGATATCAAAGTTGTGCATTGGTAATAAGTGTAGATTTAGTTTATCTTAATATTGACCACTGCCAACGGGTACTTGGAACGCTGTTTCGACGACCTGTTGTTTCCGTTCGTCAGCAAAACCTACAGTTCGCCTACTGGATGTTTTTGTTGTTTTGAGCTTTAGTGCCTTCGCATGCGGCACACTAATATGATTTTCTAGAGCTCTGGTGTCGATAAGCGTTTTATAATCTCGTTCACCTATTTTTAGCTTAATCACACATAAGTCTCTCCTCCTATTGTGGAAGATAGCGTTATTGGGGCTGCCTTTAGCTTTTCGTGGCTTTATTTTAACTTTACAGTCCTGGCTAATATGACCTCTTTTTGGGCACCTGTAGCAAATAACATCCTTTTTGGCTTGGGTCCTTTTTGTCTTGTAGGATTCCTTTCTGAAGGTCCCCAATTGCATTGGTTCTGGCTCTTCTCCTGATGGTGTCATATCGTATGCCTTGAAACGGGTTTCAAGATAGGTGATACCCTGCTCCAAAGTTGTGCAGCCGTGCAGCTTTACTTTCGCCTCAAACCTTGTATCAGAAAAATAGTTTATCTGCCTCGGGTGTATCCAACAAGCCGTTGATCAATTTCCAGTACTTTGAAATATAAGATGTTAGGTCGTTATTCTTTAATTTTAACTTTAATGAGTCCATATGCCTCGAGAGCTGCACTTGCTTTCTCGAAAACGCTCTTATAAATTCCGTGCAAAACAGTGTCCACGTGAAGAAGTGTTAGCTGATGTGGCTATCAAACTAGTCCTTTGTGGCACCCTTTAAATAGCCGTGAATAAAATGTATACACTCTTCATCTGGCACCTCTTTGTTGTTAGCCTCATAGAGTTATTTATGAACACCACTGGGTTTTTGCCTGGAAGCCCTGAGAATGTAGGTAATTCGACCTGATTTGCCAACCTCTGTGTCGGTGACACAACCAATTGTTTCAATACCTCCGTCTGTTCTGTTAGAGGACTTTGTGTAGCCATGAGGAACAGTTTTTTTTTTTTTCAAACTCCTTGAAAATATGAAAAACGAACAGAAATAATGACTTCTCAAACGTTCCACTCGAACAAATAATGACAACCCTTTCTGTCGGGTGGGTCTGGGCGGGTAAAAAACACCGTTGAAAATAAGAAGCGAAGCAATGACGCTTGACGGCACCGCTGCTGACGCAAATTGCTACCCCCAAGACAGACACCAAACATTACACACAGTCTTGGGCCACGCTGGGCAGGTAAATAACGGAGAAAAAATTATCTACAGGTGAAAAACTCTATGACCCTTGTTGACTACCACAAACGTTGGGTGAGTTTGGGTGGGTAAAATATAAGTCCACAAATCCGTACGTCGGTAAACCACGCTCGATACCACAAACGTTCCACTCTTGTCACGTGGATTAGGCAGAGTCAGATACAAGAGGAGGGAACAATATATGAATGAAAGAAAAATATTTTACTGATTCTTAAAAATTTCTTTTTTAATTGATGAGTTTTCAGAGTTCTTGAAAAAAACATTAGTAAATAAATTTTTTGGCAGTGGAAGTTCTTTTAGAATTATTATTGCAAATAAATAGCACGTAAATTCATAGTTCAGGTAAGTAGACACAATTGCAGGGTCGTAATCGCAAGCCAAATGTCAGGTAAGTAAATGTTCGTTGACACTTGAATGATGATGTAATTTCAGGTATGTCGTCCGCTCGAAGACTTTTGATGCTGGATTAAGGATGGGTCCCCTTGCTGTCTCCAGTTAACAAGTCCCCGACGAACAAGGGTAGGATCCTGAAGTTTAGCTAGATCCAAGTCTTGGAACGTCTTGGTTGATGCGAACTCAAAGAGAGCTGTCGAGATCGGGTAGCTGAACCTGATGACCGATGACTTGATGTCGCAGTACACTCGATGGGCTGCTTTCTATTGGCAGAGGAGCAGACGAAAAGTAGATGCTGCGTAGAAGTAGCTGACGCACAAAAGCACTGATGTCGTTGTTAAGGCAGATGACGGTCACCACACTCATGAGAAGCGACGAAACGTAAATGAAAATACGAATAGCACAGTCTAATTAAAAAGGGTTACGATCGTAGCACAATTTCGTTTCATAGACACACACACATGAAACGCCAATTGCATTTAAACATTCACCTTGATAACCATTTATCATTTGCGAGACACACATCGCATCGTGACTGCTGAATGCCTTGCTAAAACTTCGTAACAGTATCCACAACAAGTAGAAGCAGTGACTTTAGCTCGCCGATTCCGAAATATCGTGAAGCACTACCTTTAAAAAACACAAATACAATTGTCGCCTTTTAATGACATAAACAGAGGTTAATGTCTAACCTTTTAATGAAGCAGACACATACACTTCAATTATTGCACTAAATATTTTTAACGGAGCTTGCACAGATGAAAATGATGAGCTACATGATGACGTTACATTGTCGTTTTCCACTGTAACTTGCTTCGTACAGCATCCACTGAATATTTAGTTTGTTTAATGGAAAATAACGTGATGAGGCTTCTGCATGAATCCTCCAATTCCGCTGTCGATATAATCTCTTCCAACAACATTCTCTCCTTCATGCCAACATTCTCTCCTCGAACAGGCTCTTACGGATAGTCTTTCAGTAGCGGTCGAAATGTACAGACACTTTAAAAATTACCTGAGATATGGCCTACCGTAATTATAAGTCCTTGTTTGATAAATGTAGATGAATTCTGCCGGCGCTGGACTCATTCCATTTGCCGCTGCCTCATCTCCGCAGGTAACAGGTAGTTTTACCACCTGCCTTTCGTTGTCGTTCGAAGCCTCTGCCTTGTAGAGATTATGAAGCCTCTGCCTCGTACGCACCTTTTACCACATAAGACGTCCACCGCTTCTACTTCGACGTGCGTTCGACATGGCCCGAAATATTGCTGCCATTCTCGGTTGCGTGCCTTGCTGACCTTTTCCGCTGTCTCCCCATCGTCTCTGACATCGCGCTTGAGCTTGCCTGGTTTTCTTAGAATTGGCTTCTGCCTGGCATTTCCATTCTCATGCGCTCGGAAATTGTGGAATGCGCCCCAGCCTTTAGCATTCATGTAGTTGAATTCGGCTCGGTCGCTCCGTACGTCTTTCTTCCTTGAACTCCATTCTTTCTCCCTCTCTCGTGCTCTTCGCGTCACTTTACAAGAACTTTTTGGGATGACGTAATTTCTCTTCTCCGTATCATCATTGTCATCAAACTGCTCTCTCGATTTTCTCTGATGATGCGAGAAAAAATTACATCACTCTCTCCTGACACTCTCTCCTGAGTTTTTTTTTTCTGGAATTCCAACCCTGCATATCTTTTCTTTAAACATTCCCATGTGTCCTTTACTCGAATTTTTCCCCTAATGGCTAAGGCTTGATCTGGAGGGATCGAAAGAATAATGGCTTCATAGATTTCATCATTTTCCTTCGACCAGAGTTCCCATCTTTTCAATTCTGCTTCGTCTTTAGAATCCTTGTCTGGCTCATCTTCCTCCAGTATATGAAATAAATTAAATAATTTTGCGTATTTAGCGTCTCTATTCTGCTTAAGCCTTGTGTATCCATTTTCTTATAAAGACGCAAATCCTTATATTTATTTCTACTTAGAGATAGAAGGTCTTGACGATTTTCTTCTAAAAACATGTCTCACCAAAAAGGAAGAAATTTTTCTATTTTTCTTGATAACCACGGATCTCTGCTAGCATTTGTTGTGGATTGCTCTTTCAATGTAAATTGGTTACTAAAAAAATACTTGCAACAAGCAGAAAAATTGGAAAATATTTAATTAATTCAATCAGAGTTAAATCACTGTAAACAAGAACACTATTGAGTTGCATTCCTGTTAACATAACACAAGACCTTCCAAGAGCTTCTTACTTTCATTAGAACACAACTTATAATGCTTCTATTTTTAACAACAATGGGGGGAAAACACTTAAAATCTCTTACATAAGTAACACCATCTCTTGACACTACAAAACTTAATACGATAAAACTTAATCTCTTAACAATATAAACTTAACAATACTGCTATAGCAAACTATCTCAGTAATACGTTTTGACATTGGAAGTGTTTTTAATTCAATAAAAAGTCCTATCAAATTCCTATATTTTGAATTCTATATATTTATTGTTATTTTTCTGTCGTTTTTTATTTTTAGATGCATCTATCATTTTTTTTTAATCCAAGATCTCTTATGTTCGTTGAATCGCTCTCAAGAAAGACCTTTTAGTGGATCATAAATAGTAACATACACATATGTGGCATGTGAGTTTATAAACTCCGCATGCTGTGTATATATTCTTAGGGTTACCCTGCTCTTTCAACGTTTTGTTTTTGTTTTTCTCCTAATTAAATTCTCTCCCGCTAATATTTGCACACAGTTGATGTCGAGCTGTTCGCACGAGGCCTAATAGCGGTGTACAGCGACGGCAGTTGCTACTTTCGACGCGCAGGCTAATTCAAGCTAAAAATGTACGTATCTGACATTCAGGGTATTTGAAATACGTATGTTTGTGTTGCATTGACGTTTTCACATTGCTTTCAGAGTTTTTTATCTAATTAAAATCTGTCGTATTCACAAAACAAAATAGTAAGTACGTATTTGTTATCACACAATTCGGCAGAGCAAGGCTTAGCGTGTTCGCGAGGAGTACAGCACCGTTTGACACTACGGTCAGTGTTCAAGCTATTCCGGGCTAAAATTCCTTGCATTTTCTAGCACAGGTATGCGATATACGTTTTGCTTATGATGCATTGGTGTTCCCCAATTCGTTTTCGTGCTTTTTCCCCGACTAAATTAAAGCCTGTCCTGTAATTCTTATCCCACAGGCCGTACGAAGCCCAGCGTATCCGAGCCATGAACAGCGGCGACAACAGATGTAATCAAGGCTCACGCTAATCTAAGCTAAAAATCCTTGTCTCTTCCATAGGGTTGCCGCATTTTGCTAATGTAAAATGCAGTGTTTCAATTTTAATACAATAGCATTATTGTTTCATATATCTGGTAGGACAGTTAACGAGCTTTTGAAAAAAAACCCGTTAACTGAAGTCCGCCTTAGTGTTTCCAAACATTCGAGGTAGAAACCGGTTCATCGGTCTGCCTGTGACACGACCCCAGACCGTCGCCCTGCTCGCAGGATAGCTAGGTTAACGCTCGTTTGGGCCAGTCAACCTCGAAACAAAGCGCTGCCGACGTTATTTTATGCAATGAAACCCTCTGAAACCTGACTTGGTATAACCATCTGTAATATTGATAATTATGCCAGTGGTTAATTGAGTGCGGCATTTATTATCTACTGGGTAGCACTAGTGTGATGGTAAACAGGAGGTAGCAACTATTTGGTGAGTGGTACTTGTTCACTCTTTTACGGTAAGTTGTTCTTGGTGAATAATGTTATTATTAGTGTTCCTAAACTGTAGTGCGTCGAGTCAATGCATGACTGTCTGTCTGTTTGTGTTTTATCTCTGCCATTTTTTGGGTACGTCAAAATACGCAAAGACAAGAAATTGCATTTGCGGATTTACATGTTGGGAAGAATTTCCATTCACGAAATTACATCGCCGACCTTTTTTTGTCTTCATGAAATTAGGCGCTACCTAGAAATTGTGTATGCGGCTTTACATGTTAGCATGAATTTACATTCACGAGATTACATCTCCGACCATTTTGCGTACTGAAATTAAACACGACAAGGTTACTAATGCAACAAAAAGTTACTTATACAGCGACAATTTACTATCGCCACGTTCGGATGAATTGATGATTATATAATTTTTTATTAATGACATGAGATGTTACACCGAGTGTCAAATGATGGTTTCTTAACCCTTAGAAATAATTTATGGATGTTGAGTACTAACCTTACCATTGATAATTAACGCCTTGGATGAAGATGTGATTATTGCAAGTACTTTGCTTTATTTATGAAAGTGATGACTGCTGATTTTGTTTGTTTGTTTGGAGTTTGGTTGAGTGCCTGAATTTGCAACTTTTACAATGTTGAAACTCTTAAACGTCAAACTCTTGAACAAATACATGTGGTACCAACGTCAGATTTGAATTGTTGGTAACGAGTTTAGAATGTAAAAGTTAGATAAATTCGAGATGGTTTTCTGTATTACATTTCAAACCTTCACTATGGCTGAACAAATGACACCATATTTGAAAGTATGAAACCTGAGTTTGTGCAAGAATTGCATGAGATGACTGCCATAAGAATAGTTTGCAATAAAGAGGCAGACCGTATTTTGCTTACCAGTTAAAGGTATCTTTTTTTTTTGTTTATATACTTTTAAACCGAACGTAATTGTGATATGCACCATAAAATGAATACCTGTCGTATTTCTTACTGTCCATTCACCTGTGTTTGGTCTTGTGAACGAAATCATGTTTTTCAACTGTGACGTTGACGTAGTGCATGTTAAAACCTTAACTACGCTGTTGTGTAAAAATTTTGAGACGTTTAACTTTGGAGAACGTTTGCTACTGTACGACACCCGGGCTGTCAAAACAAGATATTTACTTTGTCACACACCCACGACTACCTCAGAACGTAAACGGATTAGAGAGTTTGTAGCTAAGCATTTCCAATAGTGTTTGTTGGCGTTTTCACATCAGACCTGTGTTGCATAACCTCCAGAACCGTTGATCTGGTGTTGAAGCATTCAGAATAGCAAGAATTGCTATCATTTGGTCATAGTTAGTCATAATTATACAACATTTTGGATAAATGAGACTTTGCCATAAAGGAGTTCTACCAGCCCTGTCGTGAATAGATTCACACTCGGGTGCGGAATTACAACCGTACAACACCATAACAGTAATGTGTGACAGTGTTTGGCAATTTAAGGAAATGCATGTAATGTTTTCAATCTTTAGATAACATATCGGTGGAAGGATGGATCTTAATACTGTTCCTATTAACTAAACAGGTGGTGGCCTTACAGTATAACAGAGGGACATCAGGAGTTCCAACTAGTTTCGCCATTTATTCCCGGCTTTGTCAAGGATATACAGCAAGAGGCATGCAAGCCTTTATATATACAGAACAGTGGTACAAGTTAAGCAATGAGCGTAAATACATACAAGAACCAATAGGATATAAAGCAAGGGGGCCAATGAGAAAAAGGACGTAATGGCCAGTAGAACAAAATAGAATAAATACTATTTCCAACCCACAGGGCTAGGAATGGGTTTCCCACTCAGCAGTTTTCTGTCTGAGGTTTTCCTACAGCACCTGGAATTAACACATGTCACCCCCCTCCTCAATAATTCCTCCGTTATCGCATATTTCCGATATGTCGATGACATCCTCATCCTTTTTGACTCCCGATCCACTACTCCCACTAATATTGTTAACACCTTTAACTCCTTCTCTCCACATATCCAATTCACTTTTGAACTAGATACTAACCGGTCCATCCCTTTCCTTGATATCCTGATCACCAACAATCCCCACACTAACCGCTTCTCCTTTTCTGTCTTCCGTAAACCGACCACATCCTCCAATTTAATACACCATTCCTCCTCACACCCCGCCACCCACAAACAAGCCTCACTGAGATTCCTAATCGACCGTGCCCTGAAGCTCCCCCTCTCCCCCCTATCCAGATCTTCAGAACTCAGCATAATCCGACACCTCGCCCACTCCAATGGATATTCGACCTCCACGTTCTCTCGCATTCTTCACCGCCGCAGACGGGCCCTTCTCTCCCCCCCACCTCCTGTTTCACCCCAAACTAAAAAGTGGACGTCCTTATTATATCTGGGACCTAATTTCTCCCAGCTTTCCGATTTCTTATCGTCCCTTGGCCTCCGAATATCATTTCGTACTCCAACCCCAGCTGTTCGCACCCTGAACCCACCCACCTCCGTCACCTCCGACAAATATTCCCAATCCGGAGTTTACCGCCTGAATTGTGCGTTTTGCGATAAGTTCTATGTGGGATTATCGACCCGCAATCTTGCATTGCGATTCAAGGAACACCTTGACTCGTATAAAAAACGGGACCGTGTCTCCCACTATGCAAACCATCTCGCAGATTCCGGACACACTTTGAAGACAAAAGAGTAGGTTATGTCTGTCATGCACATCTGTAATAAACTTGAAAAAACTGCTACCCTCGAAGCGATCGAAATATTTAAGGCCAAGAGGTCCACCCCACACTTGCTTCTCAATTGCCAGACGGACTTTAACGTGTTTGCTATACTTAGTTCTTTATCTGATCTACTATGATTTTCTCTCGTTTTCTTTATTTTATGTTTCTTCTGCATTTTGTAAGTTTCTTACCCCTTTATTTTAATTTTTTTTTTATGTAAATTCTCTTGTCTTCGGACAACCGGATATGTTCTCTTTTCGGTCCGCTTTAAACGCACCATCTCTGTACAACTTCTCTTTTGTGTATCTTAAAAAAAAAATTTTGTATTTATTCTATTTTGTTCTACTGGCCATTACGTCCTTTTTCTCATTGGCCCCCTTGCTTTATATCCTATTGGTTCTTGTATGTATTTACGCTCATTGCTTAACTTGTACCACTGTTCTGTATATATAAAGGCTTGCATGCCTCTTGCTGTATATCCTTGATAAAGCCGGGAATAAATGGCGAAACTAGTTGGAACTCCTGATGTCCCTCTGTTATACTGTAAGGCCACCACCTGTTTAGCTTTAGATAACAAGCTAATCCAACAAAAAACCAACCAACCAACCAACCAACCGACCAGCCAACCATCCGAGCGAAAAACTTTTAAATTTTGAGAACATTTTGAACTTAATGAATTAATGAAAAATTTTGGGCTGAAATATCTGTATATGTATGCATGCAGAATCACTGAAAAATCACAAAAACTTTTTAGCGTGAACATTTATTGTATCAGCTGCCGACTTAGGTACCGGTGGCTGCAGCGTATGTGGTTACCCCTACCCCGTGCATGGTTGATGAAATGAAAGGCCTTAACGAGGCGAAATACTAGTGAAACTAATGGAGAAACGTATTTCACATAACCCGAGCGGTAATCACAAAGACGTTATAGCGTGGATTACCGCAAAGGTTTAATTTAACAGATGACGACTTAGATGTCAACCAACTCGGTAAATGTACTACTTGAATTACGGGCATAAAACATGGTGCTGGACACGAAGACACTTTAGCGCAAACATTTATCATATCAGCCGCCGATTTATGTGATGGTTACTGTGGTGAACGTTATACTCGAGCAATGTGGTTACCTCCTGCCCACTCAAATATGTCGAAATGAAAGACATTAATGATGCGAAATACTAGCAAAACTAAAGGGAAACGTATTTCACATAACATGCCTGGAAACCATTGAGTATGCTTTTTGGCGAAAAAATAAAACACTTTTATGAGTCGAAAACCCGTCGGCCAAATTGGATAGTATTTTTTTTTATTTGGCTTAGCGTGGCTTAGTGCGAACGTTTTATCACATCAGATGCCGACTTAGATGACACCCAACGCGGCCAATGTCATGTTTGAGTTATGTGGAAACCATTGCGTACGCGTTTTAGCGAAAAATAAAACACTTTTAATCAGACGAAAACCAGTCAAACAAATTGGACAGCTTTTTTATTTGGTTTACCGTGGGTTAGTGCGAACGTTTATCGCATCAGATGCCGACTTAGATGCCATCCAACGCGGCTAGTGTAATACTTGAACAATGCGGTAACCATTGCATACTCATTTCTTGAAAGAGAAACACTTTAACGAGGTGAAAAAATCAGTGGATCTAAAGGTGGGGCAACTCGTATGAACCAAAAACAAACGTATTTCATACCTGTCAATCATAGGTCAGAATGACAATCATCAAAAATTGTAAAAACTACGGTAAAAAAAAGAAAAGGAAAACTGGTTTTGACCTTAACACTATGTATAAAAAAGGTTAAAAAAAAGGGGCTTGACCGAAAAAATGTGGACCCTAGAGTCACAGAGAAATGAGCTCAGATTATCACTCAACCAGTGAATGCTAACCTGATGTTCTACCCACTGGTTGAACAGTAAAAGGTCATAGTGATATTTTAACCTAAATTTAACTTAAAGCACGTATAGAATAATACCTATATTACACTATCCCTGTACGCCCTAAAAAAAAGAGTAAACATTTAGTGAATGGGATATAATTATTTAAAATACAAACAACAAACGGAACAATCAGAACACAGAAATCATAGAGAGTAGAAGAAAATTAAACATACATAGTGAGAAACGGTGTTTATAAAGTTTGCGATTTCAATCCGCTAATTTAGCAGCCCGGGGTTATCAGTAGTCAACTGAAACAATGTGCCAACAAAATTTACGAAGAGGCAGAGTTTAATTAGTCGAATAACCCTTGAAACTATTCAGGCAACATATTTCACATACCCTAACTGGAGGGCACGACTATTTTTTAACACGGATTACCTCAAAACGCAGTTAGTAGGGGATCTGCAACCCTGTTCATGCCAAACCCCGTACACACAACCCGAGTGGCTGAGAACAGTTATGTACAAATTTGTTTATAGGAACCCACTGCTTACACCTTTACGTATACTGCTGAAATAACAACAGCAAAGAAGATAAAATATCAAAGTTTCGGCCCAAAAGTAAAAAGAATAGTTGAATTGAAGAATTGACAACTGTGTTTAATTAATTTCAGGAGAGCAATCTTTTAACATTATCAGTTAATCTGCTGCTGCTGTCGAAATGTATAGACAATGTTAGTACGAATGCACGCGCAAACCTCTGGTGAACCGTAACGGTAATAAACGTATTTGAACGTTCACCAACGCCGAGAGTAAAAGAAATCATCATAAAAAATCGGAGAAACTTAAAAGAAGAGGTGCGGATGGTTGTCTTAACCCGTGCGGACCCCTAACATTAATAGGAAAACATGTATTTGAACTATGCCTCAGCTCACGTTACCCTTACTGCTCCCTGTTGATGGTAAGAAATCAGCACAGAAAAACAGAAAAAAAAATAAATAAATAAAAATACGTGCAAGTGTGACTTGTGTCAAAAGAGAAACGGAATTGTAGCATAAACATTGTATAGTTGTATGCATTGACAAATACCCCAGAGGAAAAGATGTCATTAGCATTTGTATTTACGATATATTAAGGAAAAAGAAACCTTGAAAAAGAGAGAGAGAGAGAGAGAGAGAGAGAGAGCTGAAGCTAAGGTGTTAACTGTATGGAATTGAAACAATGAGAAATGCTGCATTTTTTGAACGATCACAGCAAATCATTTCAGACATATATTAGTAACGAGAAACCCGTATAACCTCGATAGTGTTGAAAAACAGGAAAATTTGTAATTTTAAACGCAATACCATACGTGCCAGATTTGCCGGACATAAATTCGACATCCTTAGCAATGCTGACACCCCTGTCGCTAAACACTTTAATTCCCCTGGCCACTCTTTACAGGCCATCAGCCTTTATATTCTTCGTAGTAACTTCCATAACAAAAAAGAAAGAAAGCAATTCGAGTCTTTTCTTATTTGGAAATTCAATTCCCTCACCCCTAATGGCATTAACCTTAGCAAAGGCACTATTCCCTCATTACTTTTCCCATGTCCCTTTCCAACTTCAACTATTCCTTAATTTGTCGCAAGCCCTATGGGCCCTTTTCTTCTTTCTTTTTTCTCTATCTAATCTTTTATTTTTTCTTTTCAATGTTCTTCAATGTTCTTTCTTATTTTTCTAACTTTGACCCGATGCTCTTACATATGGGACTATTTTATAGGGTGACTAGCGACCGGGAATGGTCAGGGAATTGATATTTTTTAAACCAGGAACAGTCAGGGAATCATAAAATCGCAAATTTTGAACAATGTCAATAATATTCTTTCATGACAGCCCTTTTTTGTCTGCTGATAATCAGGAATAATTTTACGAAATCTTTTTGCTAGGCACCCTATCATTCCTGAAAGTTTTTATAATTTCACTTTCATATGTTTCATGCTATTACATTTTTCTCGTCACCCCCTTATTATTTCCTATTTGTCCCCCGTCCTGTCCTATCCCAACAGTTCTTCTAATTAATCTCATTTGTTCGCTTCTTGTTTTTCAGCCAATACCGTCTTACTATTCCCTATGCAAACTATACAGGGTGATTTACATCAAATGTAAAATACTTAAAGGGGGTATAATAGAGGTTAAGATAAACACAAAACGTCCTATTAACATGGGTCCGAATTTGAACGATAACTGAGATATGAACAGAAATAAAAATGCAAACACCAAGTTCAACAAGTTAATAACTCAGGTTCCGTAAGGCCTAGATTAATGAAATTTGGAGAAATAACAGGGTACATAAGACTGTGTAACCGTTAAAATTTAATCTAATTCTAACAAGTAGTTTCCGAGTTACTCATTCAACATCATAACACGTGCTCACTTATGAGTACTAACTAGCACTTGTTACAATTTTGACTGTGTAACTCGGAGACTTCTCGTTGGAATTCAATCAAATTTTAACGGTATACACAGTCTTATGTACCCTGTTATTCCTCCAAATTTGCATGAGCCGAAATACATTAAAAGTAAAGTCAGAATTTTGTTTTATTTTATTTTATTTTTTAGCACGTCAGTTAAAATTATAGGGAATAAAAGGCAATCAGTAAATAGTAACTAAAAACTGAAAACCACTAAACTTTTCATCATCATCATCAATATTATTTGTAATTATTTTTATTCAATGCAAAACAGAAAAAACAGAGATATGGAAATGTGGAGATAAATTTTCCAAGGTAACGAATGACCGCAAGAGCTAAGAAATCAACAAGTCCTACCGGACATGTGAAATAATAATGCTATTGTATTAAAATTGAAACACTGCATTTTACATTAGCAAAATGCGGCAACCCTATGGATGAGACAAGGATTTTTAGCTTAGATTAGCGTGAGCCTTGATTACTGCTGTTGTCGCCGCCGTTCACGGCTCGGATACGCTAGGCTTCGTACGGCCTGTGGGATAAGAATTACGTACAATTTTATAAATAGGACAGGCTTTAATTTAGTCGGGAAAAAAGCACGAAAACGAATGGGGGAACACCAATGCATCATAAGCAAAACGTATATTGCATAACTGTGCTAGAAAATGCAAGGAAGTTTAGCCCGGAATAGCTTGAACACTGACCGTAGTGTCAAACGGTGCTGTACTCCTCGCGAACACGCTAAGCCTAGCTCTGCCGAATTGTGTGATAACAAGTATGTACGTTTTTGTTTTGTTAATACGACAGATTTTAATTAGATGAAAAAACTCTGAAAGTAATGTGAAAACGTCAATGCAACACAAACAAACGTATTTCAAATACGCTGAATGTCAGATACGTAGATTTTTAGCTTGAATTAGCCTGCGCGTCGAAAGTAGCGACTGTCGTCTCTGTAAACTGCTATTAGGCCTCGTGCGAACACCTCGACATCAACTGTGTGCAAATATGTTAGCAGGAGAGAATTTTATTAGGAGAAAAACAAAAACAAAACGAGGAAAGAGCAGGGTAACCCTAACAAAGTACAGAAAAACATATCACATATATCTTTGGCTGAAGACACAGTGTTTTTAAGCAAACACAAACACGTGAAAATTGCAACCATGAACGAATGCGCTGCACAACAACGCCCCAGCATCCGTGGCCTAGCAGCCAGCACCATCCATGCTTGAGCACACACAGGTGCTACATCTATCACCTTGCAGCACATGGTAAAAGGGCAGTGAAACGAACATACACCCCCATTACAAACCTTTAAAAGTAAAAATCTGTGTAATTAAACAGAAAAACAAGCCATCGAGGATGCGCCATTGAGAAAGCATGCCCGAGAAGCAACTTGGACGTGAGTATCTACCCCCGGAATCATGATGCTCGCATACGCGAACGTCATCAACTCGTGAATTGTAGAGTGACGCAAAACGAAACCACAGTCCACGTACAGCCTTTATTAACCCTAGAATACTAACCATGAGCAACATAACCTTGTTACTAACTATACGTCTCCCAGACGTACATCATATTGAAATGCAGTTATGATTACTTGTATTGATTGAAATAAGGAGTTTTGTGTATTTATTTATTATAAAAAATTAACAATACATTTATTATAAAAATTGTTCAATAACTATTTAACAACTCTGTAAAATAGCAATATTAAAAAAACAATCGATATAAGAATATTCGAAAAAAATATATGTATTAAAACGAATTTTATAGTCTAAAATGTTTTAAAAGACAAACGAAAAGATATATTTCTAGAATTTGGAAAAAAATTGAAGTTAATATTGAGCTTTGAGGAATACCATTTGTGATCTCAGAAACTGAACTTTCAGGATTATTTATCTTTAGGCTTTACATTCTATTCGTATGCATTCCTTTCAACAAATTTAAACATTGTCCTCTTATACCATATTGTTTTTATTTTAAAAAACAAAATATCACGATTAATCAAATCCCAAGCTTTATTTATATCCAAAAAATAACTGCTGAATTAGACCATGATGAAAGCATTTATTTAATTTTTGTGTCATTTCAAATTTCGGGTTGACTTCTTTTTTCTATAATTATATATTTCTTTACCAAAAGTATTGTTCTTTTCCCAAAATTCGTCAAGTTTTTTTTAATCCAATGTTTAAAAATATTTTGTAATAATAGAAAGTATGATATTGGTCGGTTATTTAAATCTGTTTTTACCTTTCTTATAGATTGGCCAAATCTTTGACATTTTTATTTCTTTTGGCCATTCATTTGTCTTCAATACTACATTATATAAATGAGTTAACAAAACCTTTACCATTATTTCTAATGTTGTTTGCCTAAATTTCATCTATTCCTGAAGACTAATTTATATTTAGACTTACAATAATTTTTTCAATTTCTTTTTCTTCTACTCAATCCATAACAATAGAATTTTGTATTAATATAAGCACTTGTAATTAATAATAACTAATACGCCTCAGAGGGTATAAATAAGCACCGTCATTCATTACAACACGTCCAAGAGATGTACAAAAATGTGTGTTGAATACTTACTCTACGTCCATTAGACGTACAAAAATATGCCTTGAATACTAACTCTACATCCAAGAGACGTACAAAAATTTACGTTTAATACTAACTCTACGTCTAACAGACGCACTATGTTTACGAAAATATGCAATACACGCTGGTGATATGCAAGCTGGACAACTGAAACACCACTATTCGAAAGAATACATGCTTGATGAAGCATACCTGGAGTTACAGGGCGCTCTTTCAAGGCCAAGTGCAGCAGCTGATGTTTAAAATTTTATCTACGTCTCCAAGACAGATGGTTAGCATTCTAGGGTTAAGTAAAAATTATAAAATTCCAACTGTAAAACAAACCAACAAGCTCGCGACTTTGAGAACTTAACGACTTGTGACAAGTGATGTTAAATCATAGCATGTGACCATAGCCTTAAATTGAATACAGACTTTTTGCACTATAAAGAGTACGAAGCATATCACTCTCGTATCCTAATACCATAAGTGAACAGAAAAGTTGTATACTGTATGAGAGAGAGAGAGCGAAAACAATTTTTACAATACAATTTTAACCCTAGAATGCTAACCATACGTCTTGGAGACGTAGTTAAAATTTTAAACATCAGCTGCTGCGCTTGACCTTGAAAGAGCGCCCTATAACTCCAGGTATGCTTCATCAAACATGTATTCTTTCGAATAGTGGTGTTTCAGTTGTCCAGCTTGCATATCAACAGCGTGTATTGCATATTTTCGTAAACATAGTGCGTCTGTTAGACGTAGAGTTAGTATTCAACGTAAATTTTTGTACGTCTAATGGACATAGAGTTAGTATTCAACACATATTTTTGTACGTCTAATGGACGTAGAGTTAGTATTCAACACATATTTTTGTACATCTCTTGGACGTGTTGTAATGAATGATGGTGCTTATTAATATCCTCTGAGGCATATTAGTTATTATTAATTACAAGTGCTTATATTAATACAAAATTCTACTGTTATGGATTCAGTAGAAGAAAAAGAAATTGAAAAAATTATTGTAAGTCTAAATATAAATTAGTCTTCAGAAATTGATGGAATTTAGGCAAACAACATTAGATTGAATGGCTAAGGTTTTGTTAACTCATTTATGTAATGTAATATTGAAGACAAATGAATGGCCAAAAGAGATAAAAGTGTCAAAGATTAGGCCAAAGCTATAAAAAAGGTAAAAAAAAATTTAAATAATAATCGACCAATATCATACTTTCTATTATTACAAAATATTTTTAAACATTGGATTAAAAAAAATTTGAGGAATTTTGGGAAAAGAACAATACTTGTGGTAAAGAAATATATGGTTATAGAAAAAAGAAGTCAACACAAAATTTGAAATGACCCAAAAAATAAATAAATACTTTCATCATGGTCTTAATTCAGCAGTTATTTTTTGGATTTAAATAAAGCTTGGGATTTGGTTAATCGTGATATTTTGTTTTTAAAATTAAAAAATATGGTATAAGAGGATAATGTTTAAATTTGTTGAAAGGAATGCATACGAATAGAATGTAAAAACTAACAATAAATAATCCTGAAAGTTCAGTTTCTGAGATCACAAATGGTATTCCTCAAAGGTCAATATTAAGTTCAATTGTTTTCCAAATTCTAGAAATACCTCTTTTCGTTTGTCTTTTAAAACATTTTAGACTATAAAATTCGTTTAAATACATATATTTTTTTCGAATATTCTTATATCATTCGTTTGATTGTGTTTTTAATATTGCTATTTTACAGAGTTGTTAAATAGTTAATGAACAATTTTTATAATAAATATATTGTTCTAAAGTACTTATTATATAATAAATAAATACACAAAACTCCTTATTTCAATCAATACAACTAATCATAACTGCATTTCAATCTGATGTACATCTGGGAGACACATAGTTAGTAACAAGGTTATGTTGCTCATGGGTAGTATTCTAGGGTTAAACAACATTTTGCAAACTTTTATTGGTTATGTAGGAGGAGGGAGAAAGAGAGAGAGAGAGAGAGAGAGAGAGAGAGAGGAGGTGGGTGACTGAATATCGCGAGGTTGGGGAATCAAACAACACGTTTATCAACCTCTGTGAGCCAAAGTTGTGCAAATTTGTATAGAGAGAGAAAGAGAGAGAGAGGGAGTCAAGTATGCCTCAGCAACATTGAGAAATGTGAAATTTGTATTTTTATTTAACATTTCAACCAGGTTCAACCCTGAGAAGAAAAAACAACCCTTCATGCGAGCAAAGGCATCAGTGAGAGAGGCAAAAATGAAAATAAAACAAATTTCAAACAGCCCAGCTTTAAAATAAGCTAAAAAGTTAGTGAATATGACCCCTTCATCAGTTTGTGTGACCTAGTTGTATTTATAAGCAATTATATGAGAGTTCAGACAGCATTAGTCCCTACTCAGATGCACACTTGTCAATTGAAACAATGTAGCCATTATTTGAAAATTAAAAACAAAACAATACACCTTGAAACAGCGGTTGTTTTATTTAGAAGAAACGGTAAAAGAGCTTGGAAAAAATTTGGTTACCCGAGAAACAATAGTGAATTAGTTATTAGGTGATCAATTTGAGGTGCCAGTATACCAACCCCTACCCATTTAAGTGGGTATTTAAGGGTTTCAACAGGTGTTCACTTGCAAGACAGAATCACCTAAGTGGATTTTGCTGTGAGCACCAGGACCCCTCTTATCTGCCACACTGGTGCTGGTGCTCAGCAACGGCACCAGGGGTACATCAGAGGATTATGAAATTAATTTTATTTCAGCCTTAGGCCACCTGAACATGGCTGCCATCACGTGATTACCTTACCATCAGAGAAGGGTGTGCACAACGAGCTGTGTCACCTCTGGTGTCAAAACCACCAAAAAAGACCACACCCAAAACAGAGGACCAACGCCCAAAACAGGGGTGGGTGGTCACGTGACACGAAATCTGCACGCTGATTGGTTGAACGCCTGTGACATCAGGAAGGGGGGATGGAGGGGGTTGGGTGGTCACGTGACACGAAACCTGGGGGGGTGGAGGGGGTGGGTGGTCACGTGATACGAAACCTGGGGGGTGGAGGGGGTGGGTGGTCACGTGATATGAAACCTGCACGCTGATTGGTTGAACGCCTGTGACGTCAGGAAGGGGGGTGGAGGGTGGTCACGTGACGCGAATGCTGCACGCTGTTTGGTTGAAATCGGGCCACGCCCACCTCATTAATATGCGACCCGATCAAGTCCTTATCTACTTAGCATTAATACAGATATATAGAAATAACAGGTAGAATAGCAGAGATGAGTAAATAAGTGAAAGTACAGGTTATTTGTAGCACGTTTCATGAATTATATAAAATGCTGCACATTTCAAGAACTGTGGAAGGGTATTTTAATGTTCAGGAAATGAGCAAAAAGTAGCGCTTTACTTGAATTGTGCGATTTCATGATCTGTGCATAACATATGTATTAAAAATAACTATATCATTTTATTAACTGTAACTCATATTTTTTTAATCAGAGACTTAATCCGGAGACTTCACTGAACCAAATTTGCGTTAATGCCAGTTGTATTCCTCACTAAGACCTATAATCATTCGTTCTTTATACACAATGACAGTTTAAAAATTGTGTCAAGGACAACACCATACATAGCTTCTCATATAGAAAACATAGAAATTTTTACTTTTTTCCGTTTTAAAAATCATATTATAATTTATTGTGACATATACCATAAACAATCAAATCTCAAAACAAATAATTTTCCCTGCACAATAACTGTCCGCAATAAAGCGGGAACATTTCAACATGGGAGGTGCACAATAGTAACCAAATCATTACAAACATAAAATAACGTAGGATCTCTGCTGCGAAAAAGTACCAAAATATTGCTAGAATATGCAAAAAATATACCAGATATTATATACGTATATTTGAGTGTAATAAATTGTATATTTAAGAATACTGTTAATTTAAGACTGTACCAAAAATATGAATCCTACCAAATTTAGTAAGAAAGTTTCAAATTCGGCAGCCATGAACAGGATAAAATTATAAAATAATAATTCAAGATGAGGATTTTATTGTATTGCATATGTTAAATTATTGATGAAAAATATAAAAGAAAATTATTTTTCTTTCATACTTATTTAAACAAGTGAGTTATAATAAAACGACATAGTTTCTTAAAAATGAGATCTTGAATAGAAAAAACTATACAGGGTGTCTGAAAAGTCTTGCACTATGATGCATATTACAGTCCAAAAGCGATGCATTAGATAGAACAAAAACGTGTTATAGTAAGTGGATTGTGGGCTTTCCATTTCCGACCTCAAAAGTGACTTGCCAAGACCCCGTAACTTTTTCCCTATCAGAGATAGAAGAAAAATGCTAATTACGAACTTGTAGAGCACCCCAAAATTAGTCTAAATCCATGATTACTTTAACCCCTTGTATGTCGTTAACATGACATCCATGTAAAAAAAAAAAAGTGTTTAATGGTGTCGTTAACATGACATCCATGTAAGGGGCAGCGAGGAAGTAGGGGAAAATATTCAGAAGGGGAGACTGGATGGTAGACAGAGGGAAACAATGAAGGGGGGAAACAACAATGGATGAGGGCGGAGCACACACCAAACAAGAGATGGAGGGGAAAATTAGGGGAAAGAAATGAAAATGAGAAACTAAATATAATTTATTTTATTGCAATTTTTAGAAAATAAATAGTTATAAAAATCCTTATTCTATTATTGCTATTTTATAATTTTAAACATTAGTAAAAAGATGAATTTTATAAATATTGTGATTGACACAAGCACAGAACAAGGAAGTAGTAGGCTAAAATTCCCTTTGCTAAGAGAACAATAGATGAGGGTAAGCAATTCAATGATGGTTGAGGACAACAATAGATGAGGGGAAAACCAGGAAAGGATTAGAGAAATTACATGCAGTGAAGTGGCAATTTGGGTATAAGGAGCATGACACCAGCGGGATATAAAGGGAAAAAATTCCTGACAAGCAAAGGGTTAACAGATTCGTAGGAAAATTATGTGAGCTAAATGAGGATGAAGATTGCTACTCGTCCTCCCCCCTCCCCGACACAAGAATGGCACCGTTTCTCACGCGAAACTGTAAGTTATTCAAAGTTAATTTGTATGTCGTTTCTTCATGGTCTCCATAAGTTGTCCTGTGAGACCTTTTTTGTTGCTCTACATAGAACCTGAGTGTTGCTGCCACTTACTGTTCTGTATTAGTTTTATCACATTTTCGTCAAAGTCGTTGAACTCCAATTCCAGTGTTTATTTGCTTTACGTAACTGCGTCACATTGATGTCTTGACCCGTGTACCTGTAACAGAACAGACTTATTACGTTTTAATTTATTCTTTTTCATCGTAGTCCTACTAAATACGTTACACATCTTTGTTCGTTTCTGTTCGAGCTGTGCTTCAGCATTCGGCAACGAGAGTATGAACATTTGTTGCGTATTTCTGATTACATCACCATTTTATTTTTCGTAAGAACTTACGCACAGTTACCTGTAACATGATGATGCAATATCCACTGCATGACATAGTCGAAATGGTTTTATTCTATGGTGCAAGTAATGAGAATACTGCTGATTCAAAAAGACTTATGCAGAGCGATTTCCGACTCGACGCCATCCCGCACTACAGAGCACTCCAGCATATCAGAAAAGATTCGAAACCACAGGATCTGTTCATCAGCTACTTCAAGAAGATCCGAGGTCTGCAACAAAGGATGATGCCAGGCTTACGGTCCCAGCAGCAATTATAGCTAATACTCATAAAGTCTCCAAGCAAATGCACATTTTTGGGTATTAGCAAATCTTCCATGTGCGACATTTTCTCGACACAAAACTTCTACCCATACTGTTCAGAGGGGGAAGCAATAAATAGAATAGAATTTAAGAAGTGATACTTAAAAGAACCCCAAACATAAGAATAGACGTGGTTCATTAAAAAAACTGTTATTCTTGTTTCAAGAATGAGATATTTATTTATGAAATACAAAAATATTCTGTACAAAAGAATATTCTATACCATATGATTCAATTGAGGAATTGGAATTGTGGAATTCAATTGCAATATAAAATATTTCTCGAAATAAATAATAAAAAAATATTTAAATGTACGTTAATACAGCAAAATACTGTAATGAGAAATACTAATATCGCTACATTGTGCGAATTGAGTTTTAAATAATTAAACATTTAAATATACATTGAGACAGACTAATTCCCTAGAAGAAATAGGAAAAAAAATTTCAAATTTCTATTTATGTCTAAAGAAAGACTACGAAATAATAATCAATTAATAATGAAAAAAACGGAAATGTGCACATGGCGTTCCTTATACGCGTTATTGTTGAAGAAGTATCAATAAAAATTTCATTATTACCTTACCAGTAAACCCGTAAAAATGCTACTCGATAGAGAATCATGGATGCCGCGAGAAAGTGAGAATTTCACCTGCCTGAGTCAGTAGTAAAGAACTGAACAATGAACAGCAGGGTAGGAGCAATTTACAAGGCATTGGAACCTCTCGCCTAGTTATCGACTGGACCCAAAAAAACATGGTCGGTTCCCATTTTAAAGAATGAATTGAATGCCTAAGGAATGAAATGAAAGTTGAATGCCATGGTTAAGCTAGAAATGACGTGGAGGACCAAAAGGGAGTAGGACTGGTCCAGCCCGAAGCTGGAGGTGATCTGTTTGAATGAAAAAAAAACCCAGTAATTACGAAAAGAACACTAACAATAGTGCGACACAACATCCTCGTGGTCACGAAAATTATTCGCGAGGGACAACTGCAGTAGACAGCGACTATCATGTGGAGATTTTTATTAACATTTATTTAAACAATACAAACTCAAAAATCACTTTCTGCAAAATAAAAAACTTAAATAAAAAATAGAAGAATCATTTACAAACAAATATCATTATATCTATTTTTATAACTAAAAATTTGAGTTTTCCTGAACAAAGCCCCCCTGTAATTTTCTTGAATATGACAAAAAAAATGTTCCATATACAAGTTCGGATTTAAAACATTATCTAAGTTACAATAAACAAAGAAACATTTATGCCTTTTATTATTTTTTTTAATTTTGTGTGTGCACACAGTATGTCTTGTTTTTAGCAAAAGTAAAATATGCAAAAGAACAATATTTGCATTCTGGTATACCAAATAAAATACATATTAAATGTATAATACATTAACAAATGAAAAAAAAATATGGTTACTGCCTTCACGGAATGTAAGAAAAAGCCTAAAGAAAAATCCTTTTGTGATTTCTAAAGCTAAAGTCATTAAACAAAAAAATATTGCGTTTAGAACCCCTCTCCTCCCGCGAAGTAAATAACTTTGCAGTTATGAACTTTACAGGAACATGATAAACATTGTAAATACCCTCGTGTGGGCTAGGAAACCAATGAGTTAAGTATTTAATATAAACAATTAATTATCCTGCTCAGATAAAGATAACTAATCCAGAAATCGGCGATAAGCAGGGCAGGTAAAGGTTTAGTAATTACGTCTGACGGCAAGTTGGGGGAAGAACAGTAGGTAAGAATCACATTCTGAAGTTTAATTTCTCGTGAGAAGAAATTATGCATTCTCAAGATGTGTCTTGTCCTACTCTTCGATTCTAATGTTCCCAGACAGACGTTGATTCAGTATAAATGATTGTGGGGAAAGAAATAAACTCCCCTCGTCCTAACTCGGTTATGAGGTCCCAAAGACATTTCAGTGACTTCACGCTTTCGTTTATAGCTATTATTTCTGCTTAGCAGATGCTCAGGGCGACTAAACGTTGCTTCTTAGAAGATCAGGTTATGGTATTCTTCCCCATTTTGATCAAAATTCCAGAGTATCCTTTACTCTGTTGGATGACACACCAGATAGCGTCAGCGAATGCGCTCAAAGGAGCCGTAGATGGGGTAAAAATGAGTGATGTGTCGCAGGTGTGTTTAAGATAAGAAGCGACGCCCTTAAGAACAGTCATATGCAAGTGTGTAGGCGATTTAGCATATGTCCACAGCCTAGTGATTGCGTAAGCTTTATCCAGTCGCATGCAAGTCATTACATACATTAAGGAACCGAGAAGAGATTGGTAATGGGTAGAAGCGACCGGTTGTGAGTCCGCAGTATCATCAAGGTTTGCATGAGCACTTGGTGGCATGGTTTTTGGTTTGATGTCTTGAAGGCCATTATCATGCAGGATTGCTTGATATAATCTGTCTGTGACAGATGAATAGAACCGTTCGCTTCTGACATATGCATACCCAGCAGATGTTTTACCACTCCCAACTCCACGAGGTCGATTTCTTGTTTCATTTTGTCCATGATGGAGGATAGGATGGTTACATGTTTTGTTGCTGCCACGATGTCATCCACATAGACTGTTAAGAGAATACTGCACTCAGCATTAGTGTAGTAAAAAAACAGTCGTCTGCTCTGGATGGAGTGAATTAATATCGGGTAAGAAGTTGACACAATGTTACGTAACAGCATCTTTCACTTTGTTTGAGGCCGTAAAGTGATTTACGCAATTTGCAGACGTGATTGACTGGCGTTCATAATCCTTTGGGTGGCCATAGATATATGGCGTGGTCTATTGGTGCGTTTAGATATGCACATCTGACGTCATACTGGCGCAGTGACATCCCTGTATTTGCAGCTATGGCAAACAGTAAGCTAACAGATTCCTTTCTGATGACAAGTGGTAAAGTTAACTCATACCTGCTCCCGTAGACTTCTGATGAGCCAATAGCCACTAATCTTGCCTTGAATCTGGAGACTGAACCATCAGGGTTATATTAGATGCGGTAGATCCATTTGCTTTTTTACATTTTTTCATTTGTTGGTGGAAGCTCCAAATCCCAGACGTGTTGAAGTGTGAGTGAAATCAATTCATCTTGCATGGCCTCTTCCCATTGATGATGTTGAGTAGAAGCGAGTGCTTCTTCATAACACTAGGGTGTGATTGGCGAAGTGATTAGCAAGTCGGAGTCAGTAGTCTTCATAAATGTATACATTTCAACTACCAGGTAGTCATCGTCAGGTAGTCATCATCAATGAGTCGGACAATCTTAGGACTACCTGGTAGTTGAAATGTAAGCATTTATGAAGATTAAAATTTTTTATGGAAGCATCCTTCCTTCATCTATACACAAGTATCCACAGATCATAAGGTCAGTTATTTTTATATTTTATATATATTTTAGTTTTAAGTCTGAATGACATAAGGCGGCACGTTGTTTTTCTGCCTTCTCTTTTAGCCTTTGTGAACGTTGCAATACCGGTTGTGGGATTTCAACAGGCGGATGATCCACTGATGATTTAGACGTTCTGGTAATCAGATTTTGACGATATTGAGATACATGTTATACAGACCATGGGGAAGAGAGTTTTGCAATAAAACAATTAGTTCACATTTTGACCGCTGCGTCAAAATATGGCGCATGAATAATAACAAAAACAAGTTAGAAGCAGAGAAATTTATAAGATCAGAGCAATGGTTCAATGTGCATTCCATTTGTGTCAATGACATATTCAAAGCGCATTATTGCATGTTCCACAGTAGAGCGAAGGGTTTCCTGAGAAATCGCAGTGTGCTTGCTTTCAGTTCAGGGACAATTCGTATTCTTCCTCAATAGACATTATCTTTAAACTATCCCACAACCGGAAGTCACAAGGGTTTAAGTCCAGTGAACGAGGACGCCATGAAGTTGGAAAAGTTCTCGAAATCAACCGATCACCTCCAAAAGTGAGCATGAAGTAGTTCCTTTACTTGTCGTGCAATGTGGGTGTTGCACCATCTTGCATAAAGACAGCAGTATCTGAACATTGTCTTTCTTTTAAAGCAGGAATGACTTTCTGCTGCAAAAGTGCGCAGTAACGAGCACCAGTGATTGAACATCTTTTAGTGCCTTGGGGAAAGTAAAGAAAAAGGAAGCAAGAATGAAATGTAAAGTGAATCCGCACCATATAGTCATGTAATCAGAGTGCAAAAGCTTTTCATGCGCAACGATCGGCTTTCAGTACCCCAGATGCGACTGTTTTGAGCAATCACCACTCCGTCTAGTGTGAAAAGCGCTTCATCTAACCACAAAATGTTCCACGGCCATGCATTATCGACAGCTATTCTAGCCAGAAACTGGCAAGCAATTCAGTGCGTTTTTCTGGATCTTCATGATGCAACTTTTGAGTCACCTGGAACTTGTTTGGATACCGCTTTAAAATGGATTGCAAAACTTTTTGTACCGTTGACCACGGAATGGACAAATCACGTGATATGGCTCGAGCACTTGCTGAAGAATATTGGGAAATTGAAGCACTCTCCACTACAGCAGCAGAACGTCTTCATTTGTAATTCGTTTACGTCCTCTCCCTGGCAGCGCATGCAACTCACCAATTTCTTCAAATTTCTTAATCATCTTTTTTAAACCATTAATGGACCTAGGCCCATTTCGCAAACGTCGATATTCTCTTAGTGCAACAGAAGCAAATACTACAGTTCTGGTTAAATAACTTCACCAATAAAGCTCCATCTTTTTTAGATAAGCAATCATGAAAGAATGACTTTACATTTAATCTCACTGTCATTTTATATATCTTCTAGTATTACTTCGCTGATTGTGTAAAAATTCTCATTTTTTTTACATGACCAGCGCAATTTATTTTTTTTTGCAAATTTCTCTTCCCGATGGTCTGTGTACCATATATCTCAAGTTTCGTCAAAATCTTATTACTAGAACGGATGCTAGAAGGGTCTAAATGGTGTCACTGTAATTATAACTACCCTGTACATTGCAAATGGATTTTTTTAAGTATTGCCGAGGGATGAAGCAATTTCTAGCCCTAGCAATTTTGTAAAGCAATGGGATTAGCTTTACAAACAAATTCTGAAAAAGGGACTGGTGAATGGTTAAGTAGTGTTTTAGCTTACACACTACATAATTCTGTTAGACGTCATTATCCACAAAACTGATTGCGTGTTTTTTCTCCATTTGACCAATTTCAAGTTGATCTGGTGGATCTATCTAGTGTGTCAAAACAGAACGAAGGGTATTACTTTCTCCTGGGGGCAGCCATAGCCCAGTTGTCTCGCCTTGCTTAATGCAATGGTGGAGTTAAGCAACCTTGTTCGCAGCTGATCACAGGTTGGTTGACCACCTCGAAGTTTCCATCCCCCCCCCCTTCCCCGTGCTTCGGAGGGCACGTAAAGCCGTCGATCCTGGCTGCTGCGACCATCATACAGCAGTCGTTAAGTTTTAGGGATGGCGCAAAACTCCCTCGATGGAATAAGTGCCACAGATTATCGCTCCGCGATAATCTACCCTCTGTACCAGATAACGATCACGATTACTTTCTCCTTATCTGCATCGATTTTTTCTCTCGTTTTCCATAGGTTGTACAACTAAAAACAAAGACAGGGCAAGCACTTCAAAAAACCTTTCAATAAAGTTTCACTGAATGTCAGGTGCCACTAAAAGTGAACATTGATAAAAGGAATTAGTTTTTAAATAAACACGTACAAGACTATTTTAAATAACTCAACGTTAATGTCTTTGCAACCGAATCAGTTGTGAAGGCTGCAACAGCCGAACTATTTAACCGTAATTAGAAAAAACAGGATATTTAAGTTTTTTACGTATGCCAACACACAGATGTACATCGACTTCTTACATGAATTTTTGCTAAGCTAGAATGATCGTGTTCACCGATCACTGGGTATCGCACCATCTGAAGTTGCTCAAAATACACCGACACTGCGGTTGAAAATGCGGAGATATAACACAGCGGCTCCACGAACAATACCAAGGCTACAAATTGGTGACCATGTGCGTATTTCAAAAGTAAAAAACATATTTCGTATTGGTTATCTAACCAATTGGACCGAGGAAGTGTTTGATTTTTCAAAAATCGTTTTTTGAAGGCCTGTTGTGCATAAAATAAAAGATTACAATGGTGCTGAGATTGCAGCCATATTCTATGAACAGGATTACAAAAAGTTAAAAGGCCTGAAGTCTTCATCATTGAGAGAATTATTCGAAGATGTACAAGACTTGGTGTCGTGAAGATTATGTGAAATGGCAGGCTTACCTAGACACCATGACCAGCTGGGCTTGAGTGAGAGACCTTTTAAACGTTTAGCAAGGTATGATATGTGTCTGTTGTGTTTGTGATTCGTCAGCACGTATGAAGACACGGATTTCTATGTTACTTTACCATAGAATACAGCGAGAGATGACAAAAACAATCTAATACAACGGCTCATTTTATCATTCGACTACCATGTACCTACGTTTCCAAGGCAGCTGGGAGGTTGCAGTAACGAAAACGCATTTTCCTGCCCCTTTTAAGACCATTACAGCTGTAAACAACACTTTTAAAATTGTTTTTAAGGACGATCAAGTCGAGGAACAAATTGAATTCAACATTATACCAGCCGATAGAATTCCGATTTTCTCATCTTTCATATTTGAAGTCGAACTGATTTTAGACGCATATTTGAAAGATGTTATCTTTTAATATGACAACAATTTGTCAGCACAAGACACTGTTATGAATTTGCCCTTGAACGTCATGATTCGATATAATACACAAGAATATTGCAAGGTATTTAATGTTTCACCAAATATATTCTTTGAGGAACGTTACTCTATATCTCCCGAAAACAATGCATCATTTAAGTGGGTGTCATCTTTTACTGTCACCTCAAGGTTTCCCAAGTCCTCTATACCAAATATTTCTTGAATTTAAGGGTACCAAATTACGTAACAGGTTCGATGGCTTCAATTTCTTAAAGACAGTTTAAGAACCATTGGTATCGAGATAAAGTTGGTTTATGGTTTTGCTCTGTTCACTGGTCGCACAAATCACATTATTGAATTTCCTGCAGGTGCCAATATTGGTTTTATACCGGACAAGTTTCTGAACAAGAAATTAAAAACTCCTATGTCTATACCCTTAAATGATGTAGTCGATGGTTTCATCAGCTGTGTTATTTATGATCCACCTAAAACTCCAGAACAACACATCTTAAAAAGTACTGAAGGTTGATACGATAATCGAAGAGATGTTGTTGAGGCGTTCGTTAAATTCATCCCTCCGAAAGAACAGGCGTTTTACACCATCAATCTCAGACTTAAAAAATTGTTTCATTTCAAATGCTCAGAGGGTCGTTACATTACTTTTAGCAAAGGTCTGTGCAACACATAAGGTTTACAGACAGTTCTCTCTGAGATGGTACTCAATTCAGGTGATGGCTCAAAGCCAATCAACCTTACAAGAGAAACACATGGTTATTATCTGTATACAGACATCACACATCCTCAAGTTCCACCACTCTTAAGAATCATTCTGGTTTGCATGCTAGACGAGAAGTGATTTATCAAACTTATCATTCACCTGATTACTTACCCTTAAGTAAAAACGTCATTGACATGATTGAAATTGATGTTCATTCAGACCACGTGGATTTGTTCGCGTTTATATCTGGAAAAAGAGTTGAAAATTACATTTTCGTAGGAAACTGCCATAGAGTGATGTCGGTTTCTTTTGCACACTCCTGGACAATACACATAATTCGGTTCAAGATGCACGTTCCCTACATACTAAAACATGAAGCCATTTCACGTTACTATTTAAGTCAGCAGGGTAGTGACTTACCTGTGTTTTGGGGCATCATGTTTCAGAAAAGTGGTGTTTCTGCATTTAATGATGTGATACATGGTCACAATCTCAAACAGTCATTGTCATCACGAACGATGGAGGTTGGTGGTAGTGCTCTCCTGAAATGGGTGCCAGAGTTCAGAGCTGTAGAGGTAGCACTATAAGACGAATTTCTTTAACACCTGCTCATTCGTCCGTAAGAAGACCTGAAGTCATTTCTTGTAGTCATTTCTTGTGTCGTATCACAGACGAAAAGGACATTCCAATGATCAACAAAGAGGAAGAACCCAAAGGAAGAAGCCAAGAGAAAAGGAAGAAGCAGAGAAGAAGACAAGGGAAAAGGAACAAGGACTCAAGGAATCTACTAATCCACAACAAAAGTTTATTCATACGAATGCGCATTTCGGCAGCCAAGCTGCCTTCGTCAGCGTAACCAAGACTTGATCAGGACAGAGAGTTCTGTTCAGATGAAGTATGAGAATTACATAGAGGTATATATAGTAAAAAATGAACTAGTTACAATCCAATCAAAAGGCAAAAAATAGATGCAACGAAAAACAATAAATCTATAGGCTAGCTGAGATTAACCAATCAAGTGTCATCAGTGTTTCTTATACGGTTATTTTTCTTATTGTTCAGTGTGGGTAGATGTAGAAGTTTTGCCGCATCTCTTAGTTGTGTTACGTCCAGGGGGCCTGCGTCACTGTTTAGTAAATTAGTTGAATCTTCGTTGGTGATTGCGTAGGATTCCAGAAAGTTTAACAACCTGGGGTCATTCGTGCTGTATATAATCTTGATGTCTTCGCGTTTATAATCGTGTTGGAAGTCTAGAATATGGTCAGCGAACCTAGATATTGCAAAGTTTCCGTTTCTGATATACCTCAAATGTTCGCCTACTCTCGTCTTAACTGCTCTCCGCGATTGACCGTAGTAGATTGCGTCACATTTGGCGCATGGCAACCTATAGACCCCACGTCTATCTTCTTGTGGAACTATATCCTTTGGGCTCTTTATGAATTTACCGATATGACCCCAGATTGTTAAACTTTCTGGAATCCTACGCAATCACCAACGAAGATTCAACTAATTTACTAAACAGTGACGCAGGCCCCCTGGGTGTAACACAACTAAGAGATGCGGCAAAACTTCTACATCTACCCACAAATGAATAATAAGAAAAATAACCGTATAAGAAACACTGATGACACTTGATTGGTTAATCTCAGCTAGCCTATAGATTCATTGTTTTTCGTTGTATCTATTTTTTGCCTTTTGATTGGATTGTAACTAGTTCATTTTTTACTATATATACGTCTATGTAATTCTCATACTTCATTGGGCGGAACATTCTTGCCAGCTCCAAGTTTGGAGACTTATAGCGGATGTTAACACTCCTCTTAATCTTTCGATGTATTGCGGCGTCATCTTCTTAGATGTTCATAAAGCATTTGATCAGGTCTGGCATCAAGGCCTTATTTATAAAATGATAACTGATGGTTTCCCACATGAATTAGTTAGTCTAGTTCACTCGTTTCTGTCCAACAGGTCATTTCAGGCCAGAGTTGGAGATGAATTATCTGATACCTGTGAGATAAATGGCGATGTCCCACAAGTATCAGTGCTGGGGCCAGTTCTGTTCAATTACTATTTAAGTGACTTCCCTGAAATCTCTTACTGCAAGCTATATTTTTATGCGGATGATGCTGCTATACTGACATGGGCACGCCAGCCTAGTGTTGTTGTATCACGTTTGCAGAAAGCCCTTAAAGAATGTGAAATCTGGTTTAGAAAGTGGCGATTAAAACTGAATGTAGACAAATGCAAAGCAATGTTTATCACTAAGAAGAAAAAAAGAAATCTTGACACCTTAGAGTTATATGACAAATTCTTGGAATGGGTTGAAAATTACAGATACCTTGGCGTTGTTATTGATTCAAAACTATCATGGAATATGCATGTGACTTATGCGATGAACAGGGCCAAAAAAGCAAAGTTTAGCTTAATTGCTCTGTTGGGTCGTAACAGTGCCGTCAGTGTTGATAACAAACTACTCTTATACAAAATAATTGTTCGTGTCATCTTGCTATATGGCATGCCCGTCTGGGCTATGATTTGCAAGACAAGATGGAAGGAACTCCAAACTTTCCAGAACATTACCCTAAGGATTATTGCACAGTTAGATAGGAGAATTGCTCGCAATTACTCCATTCATAATGATTTCGATATGACCCATGTCGGGAAATATGTTCAAGAGCTCATGAAAAACGTGCTGCCTATTATGGCAAATCATGATAATGATCTAGTCTCTGGCATTCTAAAACATTCTCTATATAGAAAAAGGCATCGTAATCCAAGACATATCCTTGATGTCAATTTTGATGACATTGATAATGTAATCTTCCCAGATTACTGGGTTTCATAAATTCTTTTGTTTTTTTCTGTGGCTTACTATGTAATATACTCCTAGTTCTGACAATCGTCAATCAAATTTTCCTCCACCAAGAGGAGGCAATTTTCTTTCATACTATAGATGACCTTTGTGGGTACATCAGGCTTCTTTTCTAGTTCAGTGTATTTCCCTTGGAACATGATTATGAAGGGTGAGATTATGGAAGCTATGCTTCAAGTTCCACACGAATACCGATACACTACACTGTTCGATTGTCGATTGTCTCATACTTCATCTCAACAGAACTCTCTGTCCTGATCAAGTCTTGGAAACGCTGATGAAGGCAGCTTGGCTGCCGAAATGCGCATTCGTATGAATAAACTTTTGTTAAGAATTAGTAGTTTCCTTGAGTCCTTGTTAGTATTTGTCCACAGTTTCTGGCTCCAATTCTCTCTATTTTCCGAGGTTATACACACCATGTGCCATCTAGAAGAATTAGAGACGTCTATTGTAAGTAAACAATTTTTTAAGCTTAGTTACTTAGTCAAGGCCATTAAAGCCGATATTTGGTTTTTACTATGTTGCAGAAAACGTACAATGTTCCCGAAGTTCATTGATACTGTTAAGTGTAAAGTACCACACAAAGTCTCAGTTAGCATGAAAATAGCCTATGTAAATTCGGATACAGAAGGGATCATAATACTGTGCTTATTTACAATGTGTGTAGTGGCTGACACCTTTAATTCTTTCTCTACCCACATCCAGTTTACAATCGAAATCGAGTCCAACAGATCCCT
>JAHWFO010045083.1:682423-826722 GCA_023313115.1 Rhysida immarginata | reverse complement strand
TATAGTTTTATATTTTAATTATTTTATGCTTATCTCGTTTGTTTCTCTTATTGGCCATTTCCTATGAATCATATTTTTACGCTCATTGGTCCATCTGTACCATTTTTCTGTATATAAGGCCTGCAAGCCTCTTGTTGTGTACCTTGACAAAGCCGGGAATAAATGGCGAAACTAGTTGGTAATTCTATTGTCCATCTCTTATACTGTAAGGCCACTACACACATTACTATGTAAATTACTCTATTGCCATCCTTTTCTCTAAATTAAGCAATGTTGAAATACAATTATACCACATCCATTTGTTTTTGGCAGATCATTTTGTCCCTTTAGAGTTTACGTATCTCTCCAGGAAAGTTCATGTGGTCAATTGTCACAAAATTAGGGTCAATTATTACAGATTACACAACAAACTTAATAATTTGCAGAACCGATTTCGCGGTCCTATGAATAGTTCTGTCTACCGACGCAAGTGTGAGTTGACAATTGGCCAGCCTGTACAAAATGTAATCATTAACAAATCTAGTATTGCCCTCACTCCTAACGAAACGCGCACGTTGGAAAAAGGATTTAAATTCGCGTTTGAGGATTTTAAACCTGACTTGTTAGCTTCCATTTCAGCTACCCTTCGTTATCACTCTGAATTAGACTCCAATAAGAACTTAGAACTAAAAAGCTTACTCCAAAAGCAGTTGTCAAAAAACGCGTTAAACTATAAGTTCAAAAGGAATGATAACAATTATCAATCAATCATCAAACAACTTAATGAAAGAGATATATTCTGCCTTAAAGACGACAAGTCGAACCACATTGTGGTTGTAGATAAAGTAGACTATTTTAGTTATATCCAGGAAATGCTGAATGAAGGGCCTTATGTTGAACTCAATAAAAATCCTTTAATAGCTTAGTCACCGAATTTAAGGAAGCCATTAAAAAATGTAAGATAATTTTTAGAGACACAAAATCGCATGAATTACTACCTACTAATCCTGTCTTACCTCAGTTATATTGCCTTCCCAAAACTCATAAGGAAGGTAATAAGTGGAGACCGACTGTATACAGTATCAACTCTCCTACTGACCTATCAGCCAAATTTATGTTAAAAAACTTCCTTATTAAATTGAATCTAGATGGACAAGATTTCTTCATAAAAAATTCAGTAAAAAATAATTCAGTAGAACTATGCCAAAAATTGAAAAACATACGGGTATCTAATGATGACGTATTAACTTCTTTTGACATAGAAGCACTATATCCGAGCATTCCGCTTATAAGAGCCATAGAAGTTCTGGAATACACTATGGATGAGAATGAGTGGCCTTAGGAGTTGTTGTTGAGGTTATACGTATCATGAGGCTTATTCTATTCAACAATATTTTTTCCTTTAACAACAGATATTACCAAATGACAGAAAACCAAATGCTAATATCTATATCCGGAAATTAGAAAACCAAGCAATGAATGAGTTTAAATACTTTTCGAGAATGTGGCTAAGATATGTCGAGGATATTTTCTCAATTGTTAATAAGAAAGAGGAAGACGTTGAAACATTCTTGTCCAACCTTAAAGGCTTGTGTCCTAAAATAAACTTTACTAAAGAAATAGAGAACAATGGAACCCTATCCTTCCTGGACAGTAGATTAAATAGGTACCACTAGGAACTGAGTTATGACATCCACCGGAAAGCAAACTTTGTCCCTAACTTCATAAAACAGGACTCAAACCATAGCCAACATCACAAATTGGCAACCTTTCGTCTTATGGTCTATAGGGCGCACGTCATCCCCCTGAATGCTGAAAGCAGGAATAAAGAACTCAGAATGATTGAAGAATTTGCTACTCAGAATGGATACCAGAAAGAAATTATTAGCAGCATCTCCAAGAAGGTAAAACAAAAGCTATTGCTGAAGATTGTTACCACGCTGCAAAAAGAAAAAACACCGGGAACTATTTTAGTCTTACCCTACAATCTACAACTGAATAGGGGCATGAATAGAATCACTGGAGACCTTGGCCTCTCTATAGTCTACCAGAGTCCCAAAACAATCGGTAAATTGATAAAGAGCCCAAAGGATATAGTTCCACAAGAAGATAGACCTGGGGTCTATAGGTTGCCATGCGCCAAATGTGACGCAGTCTACTACGGTCAATCGCGGAGAGCAGTTAAGACGAGAGTAGGCGAACATTTGATGTATATATGAAACGGAAACTTTGCAATATCTAGGTTCGCTGACCATATTCTAGACCTCCAACACGATTATAAACGTGAAGACATCAAGATTATATACAGCACGAATGACCCCAGGTTGTTAAACTTTCTGGAATCCTACGCACCAGCGAAGATTAAACTAATTTACTAAACAGTGACGCAGGCCCCCTGGACATAACACAACTAAGAGATGCGGCAAAACTTCTACATCTAACCACATTGAACAATAAGAAAAAAAACTGTATAAGAAACACTGATGACACTTGATTGGTTAATCTCAGCTAGCCTACAGATTTATTGTTTTTCGTTGTATCTATTTTTTGCCTTTTGATTGGATTGTAACTAGTTCATTTTTTACTATGTAATTCTCATACTTCATCTGAACAGAACTCTCTGTCCTGATCAAGTCTTGGATACGCTGACGAAGGCAGCTTGGCTGCCGAAATGCGCATTCGTATGAATAAACTTTTGTTGTGGATTAGTAGTTTCCTTGAGTCCTTGTTAGTCTTTGTCCACAGTTTCTGGCTCCAATTCTCTCTACAAGGGAAAAGAAACAGCAAAAAGTAACGCAAAATCTGTTTAAAACATACGTTCTTTAGCATCGGTTTTTGCCTAATACCTACCAAGCCATGGCCTCAATGATACATCAGATGTGCACCAAATGCCTGAACAGCGATCTTCAAGTTTTTTCTATTCCTCACACGAGTGTTCAGTAGGAAACACGCCAAGTCACAGGATCAATTCCTCTTCACCCTCTGAAACCAAATTTTGAGGCGGTATCTTACTTGAGCGAGTTTGTGTACTCAACCAAAGTCTTGGGCTTTGGAAAGAAAACAAAGATGTTGTTGTCACTCAGTTTGGAGGTGCTGATTACATATTTTTGGCCTCGACCTTTCAGGGTACAGGAATTATACAGATAGATACAATCTTATACACATCAGTATGCTAAGCATTTACATTCAGTTCTCTGAAGATTTAGCTAACTCTGAGAATTTGATTACCTATTGCCAGTATCAGAATCTCCTGGAAATCAACAAAGACAGAAACGTAAGCTTTGATTTCACAAATTAGGTTCAATGGAAACACAACAGCTATGGAGTGTGTTCGAGAGAGATGCCTTCACAAAGCGTTTTACTCTCTGATTTGACTGCATTTCTCAATCCTGTTTACCCTTCATTACTAATTGCTAATACAGAGGATTCCAGTAAATCAGGACTCACTGGGTGGCCTTCTTTATACCCTCCATCAAACACGCATGCATCTTCGATTCTTTCAGAATGTTTCCCCAAGAACAATTCCATCCGTTCAGGGCTACACACCCTGAAAAATGGATCTACAACACGAGAATTATGCAATGTCAGACTTTTGACACATGTCTCAACACTGTTTACATTACCTGAAATTACCTGTAAGAAGCCATTCTAGGGAGTACATCATGAAGAACGTTTATACAAATGAAATGATCCTAAACGATCTACTCGAGAAATGCGAATTCCTTCAAGATAAGTTTAATAAAACACCTCATTTAAGACATGTCAAAAGTTCAAATGGATTCATTGTTGTCGATTATTAAATTATTCTGTATAATCATTACAATTTTTGTTTTAATGAATTTATGTATTGAATAAAATTTTTGAATTCAGAATGAATTTGTGTCTGTCTGTGTTTATATTTTTAGCATCTAATAAATTACACAACAACAGTTATTTCACGCATTTATTTGTTTTTTATTCAAATATTATTTACAGTTTATAAAAATAAATTTTTAACAAATTGAATTTTTTTCTCATTAATTTGTTATTGAGTGTAACCCAACCAGTAGTCATCATGACAATTTGAAGTGCGATGCCATTTTGCAAGGATGTTTTTTGCGCCCACAGTTTGATATGCAGGATTAACAATTATTTCTTCAGGGATGTTGAGATTTTGCAATACTGCAGGGAAGTATTCTCTCCCATGAGGTGGTTTCTTCATATCAGGAATAGATGATAATACCTCTTTTATTAAACGATTAATGTTTGAGCCACGTATTGAGTTGCCGTTAATCGACATTGTCCTTTCTTTAGTCCATCGGATAACACCAGTTCTCTTACAAAGTCTCTCGAGGAGCTTGTCCCATTTAGAGGTTTGTTTAAAAGGTAAAATCAGCACGTTATCTCCAAGTTCGACCTTGGAGGTTTCTTCACCCAAGAAACCATCTCATACAGGTTGAGTTTTTCTTTTAAGTCTGTTGGCAAATGAAATGTAGGTGTATAGACGAGTTGTGGTGGCGACGGATAACGGAGTTTGAGGATCTGTTTGACTTGAAAAGCTGGTTTGCTACGAATTGCCTTCAGGTCTCTTTCCTCTTACATATTTTTGATGTGTGTTTAAATAATATTTCTGGTGGGATTATTTATATTTCGAAGATTTGCGAATCCAGTGTTTATTACGTTTTTTGTTCTTCATCATCATCATCGACCCCACTTTCTTTAGTGTCGGTTTGTTGAGGTGGATGATGCGGCGGTAGAATTTGTGTCTGTGTATGAAGCAGTCTTTGATATTTGTTTGAAGGTAGTATTACGTTCTTTTGCATAAACTAATCAGTTTATTCAAAATTGGACCAGTGATGCTGCCTAACAAAAGGGGTAGAAGGATTCCATTCCCTTGTTGATTCAGATATGCTTTCTTTGCCCTTATTGAAATTTTTTATGAGCTAATCCTTTTATCTTTCTCAAATACTGCCTAATGCAAGGTGTCCAAAGTACTTTCTGATCTAGACTGTTATGACAGATCTCACACAGTGCTCTTACGTGATTAAGCGACACATCCTGCATTAACACTCTCCTATGACGAGGATCTGAATGTTTCAAAGCACCTAGAAAATGACGATGTTTTAGAGCAGGGGTATCATCGTTGTCACCGCCCGATGGCCGATAAATTTAAAAATGATTGACGTCTGCTTTAAAACTTCGTTTTATAAGAATAGATCAAGATTGGTCTTTCATGACAAAAAATCTTACTATGCAATCTCAGAACATCTTGACAACTCTGAGTGCAATCGAGTAGCAAATAAGTACAGAGCTCCTGCACACACATGATTATACAAATCAGTAGCGTCTTTGCAAAAACCGTCCCATGAGAAATTTCATGTTTGTAAAATCTAGACAATGATAAATTTTTGTTTTGGAAAAGATGTCTTATCTGTAATTCCGTCATGTCAAATAGTTCATCAAATAATTTCGCAGAACTTGAATTATTAAATAAAAACTGTGTCAAAAAAGAGGGATATCATTCATCCTTCAACATAGCACAAGTAAACCTTAGTGGAAACTTCCCCCTCGTCTGACTTTTCTTCATCATCCATATCATCATGGAGATAAATGCATCCTTTAAATTTATGCAATACTTCTCAATTTTTGTCACCGGTAGCTCTTGTGGCACAAATGTTAAAGTATAGAGATGAAGTAATGGATCCACAACTAATAGAAATAATTTACTGCGATCGAGCTTTAATACCCCCGGTTGTTAAAAATCTGAACCTCACAAAAGGTTACGTTTCATGCAGGAGTGCCCAATGAAAAGTTGATACAAGGGAGTATTCCCGAATAGTCTTTATTCATTTTAGACGATTTATTAAATGAGGTGAAAAATAACGAAATTGTTGAAAAAATCTAAACAAGTTACAATCGTCATCTTAATTTCCCCATATTACTATCAACGCAGAACCTGTTCGCCCATTCGAAAATCATCAGTACAATAAGTTTAAACACACAATTCCTTTTTCTGCTAAAGTCAACGAGAGACATAGGTCAGATACGTACCCTGGACTTGTAAACAAATTAAGTTCGTTTATTCATCAAAGCTTTTAAAGATGCCACGCAAGAGCCCCATAGTTATTTGCTACTCGATTTAACTCAGAGCTGTCCTGATGTTCTGAAATTGTGTAGTAAGGTTTTCCCTCATGAAAGACCGATCGTGATCTATGCTGATAAAACGAAGTTTTAAGCAGACGTCAATCATTTTTAAATTGAGTGGCCATCGAGCGGTTACAACGATGATACTCCTGGTCGTAAAACATCATCATTTTCTAGGTGATTTGAAACATTCAGGACCCTGTCATAGGAAAGTGTTAATGCAAGATGCGTCGCTTAATCAAATAATAATAACATTCTACATCATAGATTACTTTAGACACCCGGCATTAGGCAGTATTTGAGGGGGTTTAGCTCAGCAGAAAGGGTTTAGCTCAGAAAATTTCATTCAGGGCAAAGAAAGCTTATCTGAATCAACGTCAGAAAGCTACCAGTTGTGTTAGGCAGGATCACTGCTTCAATTTTCAATAAATTAATTAGTTGAGAACATCCAAAACTACGTATTCCTAATTTAACTTGTATTTCAAAGAGTCCTTCATACCGAAGCACAGATTGCACCCCCCCCCCCATCATTCACCTGAACAAACTGACACAAAACAGAGTGAGGTTGATGATGATGACGAAGAAGAAATACGTAATGAACAACTGGATTCCAAATCAACGAAATTTTAAGAAACTCAAACTTGAATGTGCATCAGAAAATAGACCTTTATTTAAACACACTTCAAAAATATTTAAGAGGAAAGAGACCTGAAGGGATTTCGAAGCAAACGAGCTTTTCAATCAAACAGATCCTCAAACACCACAGATGCCATCGTTAATATGTGCATTAGCATCACCTCGATCCCACCCCCTCGATACACTCCCTTATCCTTCGCCACGTCAACTCGTCTATTCACCTGCATTTCATTCCGCCAACAGACTTATAAGAAAACAAAACCGGAATGACGATGTTTCCGTGGGTGGTGAAACTGCCGAGGTCGAAATTGGAGATAACGTGCTGACTTTACCTGTTGAACAAACCTCGAAAGGGGATAAGCTCCTCGAATGACTTCGTAAGAGAACTGATGTTATCTGATGGACTTAAAAAGAGACAGTGTCATTCGTCGGCAAAGCAATACATGGCTCAAACATCGTTTAATAAAACACGAATTATCACCTATTTTTGATCTGAAGAAACCACCTCCTGGGAGATTAAAGTTTTATTACAATCTCTATGTTTTGATTATAAGTAGATCCAGACAAGAGAAATTGAAAAACAATTTGAAAGGATTCTACAGCAAGTCCGCCACCTAGGGTAGATTCAGTAAGTTGGCTGCCACGAGATACGGGTATCGTTGATGGGCGAGAACCCTTCGCTGCAGTATTACAACATATCAACATCCCAGAAGAATTAATTGTTAATCCTGCATATCAAACTGAGGGTGCAACAAACATCCTTGCAAAATGACGCCGCACTTCAAATTATCATGTGCCGTACTGATTGGGTTACACTCAATAATAAATTTATGCAAAAAAAATTCAATTTGTAATACTGTTTTTAGAAATTTATCTTTTTAACTGTAAAAAAATTTGAATAAAAAACAATAAAATGCGTGAAATATCTGTTGTTGTGTAATTTATTTAATGTTAAAATGAAAAACACAGATAGACACAAATTCAATCTGAATTCAAAAATTTTATTTTCAACAAATGAATACAGAAATTAATTAAAACCAAAATTGTAAAATTTAAAAAGAATAATTTGAAGATTGACAACGTTGATTTCATTTGGACTTTGGATATGTCTTAAATGAGGTGATGTTAGTAAACTCATCTTGAACGAATTCGCATTTCACAAATAGATCGTTAAGGATCAGTTCATTTGTATCATTTGTAGAATGGCCTCTTGCAGCTAACTTCAGGTAATGTAAACAGTGATGACTGCATGTGTCTGACGTCTGATGTTGCATAATTCTCGTGTTGAATATCCATTTTACGGAGTGTGTAGCCATGAACGGATGGAATTGCTCTTGCGGAAACATTCCGAAAGAATCGATGATGCACGCTTGCTAGACGGAGGGTATAAAGACTGCCAACAAGTGAGTGCCTGATTTACTGGAATCGTCTGTATTAGTAATGAAGAGTAAACAGGATTAAGAAATGCGCTCAAATCAGAGGGGAAATTGCCTCGAGCCAGAGGACGAGTGAAGGGGTTTCTCTCGAGCGTACCCCATAGCTGCTGTGTGTCCATTGAACCTAATTTGTGAAATCAAAGCTTATGTTTCTGTATTTATTGATTTCCAGGAGATTCTGATACTGGCAATAGGTAATCATGTTCACAGAATTAGCTGAAGCTTCAGACAACTGAACTCCAAAGCTTTGCACACTGTCGCGTATAAGATTGTATCTATCTGTATAATCATTCCTGTCTCCCAAAAGATCGAAGCTAAAAATGTTTAATGAGCACCGTAATCAAACTGAGTGACATCAACATCTCTGTCTTCTTTCCAAAGCCAAAGTGTTGTCATGGAGTGAACAAACTCTCTTAAGTAAGAAACTGCCTCAAAATTTGATTTCAGAGTTTGAAAAGGAATTGATTGAGTATCTAATAATACTGAGAAGAAAGATAGATTGAAATGTTGTAAGTTGAACGGGTTTGAAGTAAAATAACCTTTCTGTGCTCCGCTCATTGTAAACACAAAAATCAAGTGGCTCAGAACCAGTCCATTAATTAAGTTCTGTATGACGTGATTTCTAATGGCGGCTGCATTGCTCGATGACTTCATTTTAACTCGTCCCATAGAGTAAAACGCATTAGTGGTTTGAGAGTGTTTGCATGCGCTAATAACATGGCCGTGTTAATGTTAACTTGCTCGACGTTCAGTGTTGCTTTTCGAATTGTGATCTGATAATTAGTATTAACTTCGTCAGACATCAGTGCAAATTTTCTTTTACTTCTGTAAAACCTCCGCCTAAAATCCAGAGAGTTTAGCAGCAATCGACTCTTTTGCATTATGTCTAAATGGAGAGACCTCTGCAAGTAATAAACATCGTTTAGAGCGAGCTTTTTGCGTAATATATGTACGTTGTATGTATCATCATCATTATCCATTTTTCCACTTGTGTCTTTTGAATAACCTTATGTAGTAAGTCGGTTTTGTTTAATTGTTCGACCATAGTTTCAAAAGAGTTTCAAAATAAGCTCTGTATGGGTATAAGTTATTGCTATGACTGACTAATGTATCCCCTAGGTAACAGTCCACTTAAGAGAATAACGAGAGAATAGAGAAAATGTTTACAGGTCCTGTTTAATCATTGGATGGTAGTAGCCTATCACCTTTATTGAAAACGACTTCTAAACTTAATGTGGTTTGATCGAGGTCAATGTAAAAATCAACTTAACTAGGTACAAAGAATTCGTTAGGTCTGTCTTGACTGATGTTGGCTGTCAGTTAGTATGCTGTGAATTGGTGTTTTTCCTGCTGACGACTTGAGTGAGGAATAAAAAAAACTATCCAGATTGCTTTTGAGGCATTCAGTGCTCATTTGATGTATCATTGAGGCCATGGTCTGGTATGTGTTTGGCTAAAACAAATGCTAAAGAACGTATGTTTAAAACAGTTTTTGCTTTCTTTTTACTGACTGCTTTTTCGTTGTCTTCTTCTTGTTTTCTTTTGGGTTTTCATCGAATTTGTGGACCGTTGTGAATGTCTCCTTTTAATCTGTGATGGGACGCTAGAAATGACTCTAAGCTGTTGCTTCTAGGTCATTTTACAGACGAAAGCGCAGGTGTTGAAGAAATTTGTCTTTTGGTTTTACCTCTACCCCTCCGAAATCTGGCATTCATTTCCTGGAGGGCAATAACACCCAATTCCTTCGTTCGTGATGACAATGACTGTTTGAGATTTTGGCCTTTTATAACATCTTTAAAATCTGAAATACCGCCTCTTAAGGCATGGCAACCAAGAATTCTACCTATAGATTTGAGTAGCAGTGTAGCAAAATGAAACAGATTGGAAATTGTAGAGCCGATTCCATTAGCTCTCTGAAACATGGTGCCCCTAAACACAGATAAGCCACTACCCTTCTGACTTAAATAGTAACGTGAAATGGTTTCTTTGTTTGGTATGCAGGGAATGTGCGTCTTGAACCTAATTAACTGTATTGTCGAGAAGTGAGCAAAAGAAACCGACTTCACTCTATGGCAGTTCCTTAATAAAATGTAATTTCACAACTGTTTTTCCAGTTATAAACGAACGCAAATCGCCGTGGTCTGAATTAACAGCAATTTTAATCGTGTCAATGACGTTTTTATTTTAAGGGTAAGTAGTCAGGCGAATGAAAAGATTGATAAATCACTTCTTGTCTATCATGCGAAACCGGAATGATTCTTAGGAATGGTGCAAATGTGTTGCAGACGACTAGAGGTTGTATGATGTCTGTATACATATAATAACCATGTATGCCTCATATAAGGTCGATTGGTGTCGAGCCTTTACATGAAACGAGTACTGCATCAGTGAAAACTGTCTGTAACCTTAATGTGTATTACAGACCTTTGTTAAACCTAATGTAACGACCCTCCAAGCATTTGAAATGAATACATTTGTCAGGTCTGAGATTCATGGTGTAAAACGCTCATACTTTCAAAGGGATCAATTTAACGAGTGCCTCAACAACATCACTTCGGTTATCGTAATTCCCTTCAGGAATTTTTAAGATGTGTTGTTTTGGAGTTTCAGGTGGATCGTAAATAACACAGCTGATCAAACCATTGACTGCATCATTTAAGGGTATAGACATAGGAATTTTCAATATCTTGTTCAGAAACTTGTCCAGTATAAAACCAATATTGGCACCTGCAGGGAATTTAATGAAGTGCTCTGTGTGACCAGTGAGACGAGCAAAACCAGTAACCAATTTTGTCTCTGTCTGTTTTTTAAGAAACTGAAGCCATCAATCCTGTTAAGCAATTTGGTAATCTTAAATTCAACAAACGTTTGATATAGAGAAGAGGATTTGTGATACCTTAATGTGACAGTAAAAGACAACACCCAATTAAACAATGCATTGTATTGTGGAGATAGAGAGAAATGTTCCTGAAAGAATGTATTGGCAAAATATTAAATACCTTGCAGAATTCCACTGTATTAAATCGAATTACGACATTCGTGGGTAAACTCATAGCAATGTCTTGTGTTGAAAAATTGTTGTCGTAGTATAAGTTAACATCTTTCAAATATGCTTGTAAAACCAGTTCGAGTTCAAGTATGAAAGATGAGAACGTTTGATCGCTATCAGATGATATAATATTGAATTCAATTTATTCCTCGATTTGATCATCCTTAAAACCAATTTAAAATTATTGTTTACAGCTGTAATTTTCTTAAAAAGGGGAGGAAAATGAGCTTCCTTTAATGCAACCTCCCACCTGCCTAGGAAACGTAGCATACGTAGTATCTGCGTGATAAAATGAGCCATTGTATTGGATTGTTCTTGATGATCTGTCGCCATTCGATGGTAAAGTAATGTAGAAATCCATGTTTTCATACATGTTGACGAATCACAATTACAACTGTCACGGATCATACCTTGTTAAACTTTTAAAAGTTTTGTCACTCTTACACAGCTGTTCATGCTGTCTGGTTAACCCTGCCATTTCAGAAAGCTTCACGGACACTACATCTTGTATGTCTTCGAATAATTCTCTTAATGTTGAAAACTTCAAGCCTTTTAACCTTTTGTAACTCCTGTGCATAGAATACAATAGGCCTTCCAAAAACGATTTTTGAAACTTCAAACACTTCTTCAGTTTCATTAGGTAGATAATATTGGAATCAGTTTGGTAGAAGAAAAAAAATTTTTTTTAAATCCTTCGTGGAGTAGTGGATAGAACGGAGTTGTTGTTGGCCCAGGGGAATGAAGTGTGGCTTCCGGAATTCTGCGAGGTTATGATGACCGGAAAAACCTTAAAAGATGATTAAAGCAAATGAGTCAACCAGCTACCGCAATTAACTGTCGGGTGTCGGAGAAAATTCAGTCTTGGAAATCAAAGTTTAAGCACCGCATCTTCTGGTACGGGAAATTATTGAAGGCCATGTTTACAGAGTCCTACCAGAGGCAATCTTTGTTTTTTTTTGTTTCTTTTACAGGGTAAACCATATTAATGCTGAGAGATACTGTCCGGCATGCGGCTGAAGGAATCGTTTCGATGAAGGCGAATACGGATGGCTCGAAGAGCTCTGCGTTGTCCAGCTTTAACCATATCGCAAGATCCAGTTGGTAGCCACGAATGGAATGTTTTGCGCTAGCGGAACATTGAAGCAGGGAGGTATCCCGTAGTTTTAAGATCAGCGTTCCCCTACTAACACTATTAGTAATCCCGTCGTTAGGACCATTTTTCTATTCCCCCCCCCCCACTTCTACTTACCTTTCCCCGTTGGTCAGACCGTGAAACCTGGATACACTCCTAAAAAATGAAATATGTAAGAGGAAGAAAGCTTATTAGTATCAAGTAAACAATAAAAGTAAAAAAAAAAAAAGAGTATCCACTCCGTTTTAAAACGCATCTTTTTCTGCGCATGGCCAAAGTGAAGTAAATGAGAGAAATTGAGCTAAAGTTGTTGTCTTGAGCTAATTTAGACGCAGAACTGTTTTTTGAAGTCAAAACCCTCGGAAGCATCTTGCGTTCTTTTCTTGTTTTTAAAAAGGAAACTCGTACTTTGTAATTCACAAGATTGCCCGACTTAAAGAAAAACATGCCACCAAAGTTGACAGAAATTCTGATTAGTGGGATGGCAAAATATGGCAATCAGGGAAAATAGATTACAGAAAAATGATTTTTATTAAGTTTCATTTTTTTTTTCATTGGCTGCTGGCGAAATATGGCAATCAGGGACAATAGGTTTAAGTGATAATTATATAATAGAAATTTGCACCTATCAAATGTAAATACTGAATGTGTCCAAAGGGATAAAAATCAATTTTGTCATAAATAAAACATTTGTATTGCAAAATGGATATTGTTAAATTATAACTATAATATTTTGTATGACCACGAACTTCAACGGCAATTAAGATAATAAAAATAAAGAAAACACTTTTTCACAAATTAATTTTAATGCACGTATGTACATTTCGAGGACTACGTCCTCTTCGTCAGCGTGATAACGCAGAAACTGACCCCTCGCAACGAGCGCAGAGAAAGTAAGACAGGGAGCCGCCGCAGGGTCACCAGTCCACATAAGGTGCCATTCAAAGAGAGAGGGGAAGGGTTGTAAACGAGAAGAAGAGAGGCAAAACAAACTCACGTGGTCACCATATGCGCAACTACCACACGCAGTAAACCACCACCTCCTTCAAAACACCTCCTACATCCTCAAACCAGTCCCCATCCCCCACCCATGTGCTTTTAGCCAAATTTCTGCTGAAGCTTTTCCTCCGCCTAAAATTACCAGGTGTTGATTTTAGTATTAAAAACAACTATGAACTTGCGCAGAAACTGCCGGAGAATATAAGCTCTGATTTGCAACTTGTTTCCTTCGATATCGAGTCGCTATTCCCCAGCATCCCGATAAAGGAGACCCTCTCTGCGTTGGAGGCAATCCTAGATGACAATCATGTTCCTCTCGCTTTTGTTAATGAGATTATGATATCCACCTAGCTTATCTGATACAACAACATCTTCAGCTTCAATCATGAATATTATCACATGCAAAACGGCACCCCAATGAGTTGCTGCATCAGTCCATTTCTGGCTGATTTGTACATAAGGAAATTGGAAAACCAAGCCCTCGACTGTTTCAGGTACTTCCCCTCCATTTGGCTTCGCTATGTAGATGATATACTGGCATTGTTTGACACACAAAAATATGATTTGAATAACTTTTTGAAAGATATTAATACTTTAGACCCCTCTATAAATTTTACTATGGAAGTTGAAAAGGATCGTTCCATATCATTCCTGGACATTGTATTGTTAGAGAGAAAGGAAAATTGTGCATGAATGTTTTCCGAAAACCTGGATTCACCCCGGTCTACATACATAATGATTCAAATCATTGCTTTGCCCACAAGGCAGCTGCTTTTCATCACATGCTGTTCAGAGCCCATAAATTACCTCTCAGTGAAGATAGATTGGAAACTGAACTTAATAATATTAAGATGTTTGCCCAATACAATGGCTATTCAGAAGTATTCATCAATAGATTAATTACGAATGTCAAAAAGAAGATCAAAATAGAAAGAGCCACTACATTAAGCAATAAAAAAGACATGAACTACATCATCTTTCCTTACAATAGACAACTTACAAAAGGATTTGAAAAGATCGCCCATGGTTTTAACCTGCAGGTCGCCTATAAAAGTAGCAACAACCTCAGAAGATTAATTGGCAGCACCAAAGATAAAATTATTGATAGTGATAAAAGTGGGGTCTATGAAATAACGTGTGGATCATGCAATAAGTGTTACATAGGTCAGACTCGTAAGATAAATACAAGAATTAAAGAACATTACTCCCATGTTAAAATAGCATTAATTCTACCTTTGCAGATCATATCCTAAAAACAAATCATAAATTTGATAAAAACGCCTTCAAAATTTTACTCACTATAAGGCACCCAAAATTACTTAATTATGCTGAATCCCTGGAAATCATAAATAAGCCTCCCGAAGAACTGCTTAACTTAGACCGTGGTCCAATGGATGTCACTGATTGGTTGTTTTTCTACAGATATCTCAATTAATCACAGTTTTCTTTTGTTTGTTCAGTATATATAATTTCCTAAAAAATTTTGTATCCATGATCTATTTTGTGAGCTGTCCCCGTGCAGCGGGTGGGGGATGGGGACTGATGTCGCCGCTGGTGTGCTACTTGGCATTGGATATTGTTTTGAGGATGTAGGAGGTGTTTTGAAGGAAGTGGTGGTTTACTGCGTGTGGTAGTTGCGCATATGGTGACCACGTGAGTTCGTTTTGCCTCTCTTCTTCTTGTTTACAATCCTTCCCCTCTCTCTTTGAACTTCACCTTATGTGGACTGGTGACCCTGCGGCGGCTCCCTGTCTTACTTTCTCTGCGCTCGTTGCGAGAGGTCAGTTTCTGCGTTATCACGCTGACGAAGAGGACGTAGTCCTCGAAATGTACATACGTGCATTAAAATTAATTTGTGGAAAAGTGTTTTCTTTATTTTTATTGTTTATACATCCACAGTTTCGTGGCCTGATTAGTTTAGGCAATTAAGATATGGAAATTATGAGTCCTGAGCTTTCTATTAAATGTAAAATGACAGAAGCAGATAAAATAGATAAGAGATTGATGGTAAAGAAATTTGTTTACTTCGAATAAAGCCACAGTTTTTTTTAAACGGAGTTAAGAGCATATGTATGCCAACACAACCCGATGCTACAGTAACTACATGTGCTGGCATACATAAAAAACTTAAACATCCTGGTTTTTAAAGTACGGTTAAATAGTTCGGTTGAATTCTTTTTAAGAAGCATTTTGTCCGTGTGTATTGCCCCGTGTAAGAGAGAGAGAGAGAGAGAGAGAGAGAGAGAGAGAGAGAGAGAGAGAGGTGGTAGTCTAAGTTTTTTGAGGAAAGAATTAAAACCAGCCATTTAATGTCACCAGCATGGAAAGTCAGCTGAAATTAGTTAAGAAAAACATGAATAACTTCTCCAGCAGTAAAAATACTAAAATTTGGATATATTAAACGTAGTCATGTGTGCAAATGCATTTAAGGAGAGACAAAAATGAAACTTAGGAATTTCCAACAAGACACCATGAAATAGGATAAAAAAGAGTTGAGATTTCAGTCACTTGTCAGCAACTTCAGCAGGTCTTGGGGAGCAAGCACCCAAACATATGATACAATGCAATAAAAAGTTTAAATATTATTTTAAAATTAAAATTGAAACAGAACACCTTTAAAAAAATCATTTGTATAAATATATAGGTGAAGTGTATTGGTTAAAATTTTGGTGGACCTAGGACCCTAGGTAATTAGTAGTTAACCCTCGAGTACTAAAATGAATTTTACAAAGAGCATTACTAACATCTCTCAGACCGATATATTTACATCATATACATTGTTATTGTTACATTTATTTATATTTTTGCACATTGTGACAGCTAAATCGAGAGTATCTGATATAACTTATATCTGTAGCTTTATTATTATTAACCAAATACCTTTAACTAACACAGTGAAGAAATCATGTCTCAAGCTGGCCTGATTAATTCTTAGCTTCTCTTGGATTTAGATTTCTTTTCCCGAATATATAGTTATAATTTTATTTGATTTCTGCATTCTTATTTAAACTTTCATAAAGAATCTGTGTCAAGAAACTCTGATCAAAAAAATTCTGAACCGTTGTCGTAGGACTGCACAATTCATTCTGTAACCAAAAAACAAAAGAGAGTGATATACATTTTCTTTTTCTGGTTTAAGGGCCATAAACATAAGCACATTACCAGATCTTAGTGATGCCGAATCGTTTTATCCTCTTTTGGGAGTAGGGACTAATTAACCTCTGGGAGGGGCTGCAGTCGTGGATGGAGCGAACTTCCGAACGGTCTTTACAAAGGATCTAACTCTTTAATCTTCAGTTACGCCAACCTCTCCCTTGATCTTCTTTATTTGGGAGTAGTCTTCACTCGAAATCCGCTTGTCTCATCAGCCACTTTTCAGTATGTCCAGTTTACTTCTTTGTATATCCAATTCAGTTACTCCAACCTCTCCCTTACTTTTCTTCATATATATAAGTTATTCATAGGTGCTCATTTGGAAACTTCCGAGTCGATCCCTTTCCCCAGCGGTATGTACGATACCTACACTCCTACTGAGAGTTTTCTTTCCTCCTTCTTCAGGCAGGAACAATTTTTAGAAGGATATTTGGGAGTCTGCAGCCAAAACAGCAAAATTTCACACATTTCCAGATCGTATCATCTTATTTGGTTTTTGTATCATGTATCATTACCCGTTCGAACATTCTTTGTCACTTCCACTCGTTCCCACTCGATGCAGACAGCAATCAACTCTTCTCACTTTTGATCAAAGATGGCTGGACCTTTGGCTTGAGATAGTTCTGCATATTCTCTATGGCTATCTCCATCCATTCTCTTTTTGTCAATGGGTGTGGCAAAGCTAAACTTAAGCCGCGCAAATCAGTATAATATTTCGTGAAACTTTCATTTCTCGTTTAGGTCCTTGTATACATTTCTTTTAGCCGAGCTGCTTATGTTTTAGTATCTCCAAACCGTTCTTTGAGGCATAATTTGGCCTCTTCCCAGGAATGCGTCTCATGCAATAATAATAACTCGCTGATCCAAGGTGCAAGATGAGACTCCACAATTAGGGGAAAGATTCTTCTGAGCATTAACAGTGGTACTTCATGAATCAATGCTTTACTTTGCAGATTCGCGATATAGGATCTAATATCCATATATTCGTCGTACAAGGGTACATTTAGCCGGCTTCGGAATTCACAGATGTCTTCTCCTCTTTCCTGTAAGAAGGACTCCACCACTTTGGTTTGCAATTGCAATGTTCGATACAATTTTTCAGTGGCGTGATAATCCGAGCATTTGGTATATTTCATAACAATGTCACTCAGAAAGCCTTCGATTTCCGTGGTTTCCCATTTTGCAACATCCGGGTGCACGGCTTCTTCGGTTCTAATTCTATTGAGCTGCACCTCTACTGGTCTATCCAATGGTAGTCCTGGTGTGGAACCCAAACGTAAATATTCTTCAATTTCATTTAGCACGTTCGGAGATAACATACTGGCTGGGAAATTCTGGTTAAACAACGCTGCAACCAAATTTACTTTATCCTTTCGATCCGTAATCTGGGGGTTCTTCACGGTATGGTAATATCTTGACAAGGTCCACTGCAAAACAAAGCAAACATTAAACGATCAAAGTTTGAACTTTTACTGCTTATGTGATTCACTACAACAGTTCATGACACCTTTGATTACATTTGTCAAAGCTCAATATCTTGAAAGATTATCCATGTATGATAATTAATTTTTGATCAGAAAAAAAAACCTGCTGTAACAGCTATATCGAGAATATCTGATATAACTTATATCTGTAGTTTAATTATTATTAACCAAATGCCTATAACTATCACAGTGAAGAAATCAGGTCTGAAGCTTATTCTTAGCTTATCTTTCATGCAGTTATATATTCAGTTATCTTTCATCCTTTCCCGAATATTCAGTTATATTTTTAACTGATTTCTGAGCTTTTCTATAAATTTTAATCTTGTGTCAAGAAACCCTGATCAAAAATTAGCCCTGGCATTATTTTTTTGGCGTGAAAGTTAAACAAAACTTTCAGTTAACCTGAAGACAATCGGAATTTTTTATTTTACAATTTCTAACATCTCTTTACAAATTCGTATCGTCGAGATTCAGGAGACTTTCTCGCATCAAATGCACAAATCCCATGGCACAGATTTAGGTTGAAAGACCATGCAGACAAATTTATCTGATGCAAAGGAGATATCATTTTCTGTTCCCCACTCTGTTAAGATGTTGCAAGCTTCTTGGAGCAGGTTTTTTAAATCCGGCAGGGAGGGACTGGATGTCCAGATGACAAAACCGTCCGCATATATGTTCTGGGAAATGTGTCCTGGAATTAGTTTAGGAAGGTATGCTGTAAAGATATTGAATAAAGTGGGGCTTAAAACAGAGCCTTGTGGGAGCCCTTTCCATTGGGGGGAGGCGGGCAGTTCGCCTAAAAATTGTGTCCCCATCGAACGGTCGGATAAGGAATTATGTACCCAAGAGATCAGTTTATCTGGAAATTGCAGTGCTACCATCTTGCCAATTAACTTATGGAACTGTACTGAGTCATAGGCTTGTCTGATGTCCAAAAAAATTGCTCCAACATAGTGTCCCATTTCCCATTTAGAATATTTATTCATTTTATTTTAAATATTTATTTATTTATAATAATTTAACTAATAGTAATCCTATACGTCCATCCAGGGCCTGTATGGCCTGAGGCCGACGAGTTGGGTCCGTGGATGAACCAGGATTAACGACTGCTGTACGATGGTCACAGCAGCCGGGGGGGAAGATCATCTACTAGATCTATAACAGGCCAAGAGAACTGTCTTCCTGTGCGGAAGCCAGTGTGCAAGAGAGATAGAATGATGTTCAATATAGGAGGACAAACGCTGGTTCATCATCTTCTCCATCGTTTTTAGTAAGCAGGATGTTACAGCTATTGGCCAGTATGATGAGGGAGATCTTGGGGGTTTTCCTTCTTTTAATATTGGCCTCAGCAAAGCAAATTTCCAATCTGTTGGTATGACGCCAGAGTCCCAAGTGTCATTTAAACAGTCTAAGACGTTCTTAAGGACATCTTTGGGAGCCTCACATAGGAGAGAGTATTGTATGTTGTCAAATCCAGGGGCAATAGGAGTACGAGACAGCACTGCTTTCAGCTTCATCTCTGTGAAGGGAGTGTCCATGAGAGGGTCTACCAGGTTTTTGACTTCTCCTGTCTAATGAGCACTTGAGTAATCGAGCGTAAACAAACTGATTTCACGTGCGCGCGCCGATGTCAATAATGCTTAAAAGAAGAACAGAAAGTAACAATGTGTTCCTTCTTGACAAATCGATTGTTATATAACATGCCAGTATCTTTGAATTCTTTACACTCACTGTTTTAGCACGTGAATTCGACTTGAAGAGGTCCACAAAAAATTCTGAAAAGTTGATACGGCCGAGCTAAGACTTTGATAGTCATATTTCTTAAAACGGAATTTGAAAAAGTTAATCCGTTTTCAAGTTATCGTGCAAACGGCTGCCGGACGGATGGACGGACGAACAGATAAACGTAGAGACCAAGGGCGCATATTTATAAGTAGCTTTTATGCACAAGCTCCTAATAAGCGAAACAGGGACTTATTTGGGTTGAGAAACTGAGACTCAAAACCCCTTTTGTAATTTAAGCATGCGACCCTGACAATCCACACAGGGCTGGTGCTTCAATGGTCTTCAGACCCGAACACTCCCACTCCAAGATGCACCCCCAAACAGTGAGATTTGGCTTCACAATCGTTTTTGTAAATGTGCGTTTTGTGATGAAGAGAAATAAGTCTAACAGAAGCAGTGGACTGCGCACTTGTAAGTTGCTTCTTTTCATATTGGTCTTTATAAGCAAAATGTTAATGTCTCTGACGTATTATGTAGGCTATTATTTGGATGGCATTAATGAGTTAAATTTGCAAGAGCTTTGCAAGACGCAAGTCGTTATTAGAAGACAGGAGTTCCAAATATTAAATTAGCAGGAAAACAGCAAGAACTAAAGATAAAAGACATTGCAAACAATGAAAGAATTAGAATCAATCCAGTTAATGTCATTATCAAGAAGGGCAAGCGGACCAAAATCAAGCAAAAGTTATGCACTGAAACTAATGAACAAAAATTTTGTGAGACTTTCGATAAGATGGAGAATCAGAAGTCTAGCTTAAAGCTACAATATAAATAGGATAATAATGTTAAAGGTACAAATAAGTAAAACGTTATTTTTAGCATTGGATTTTGTGAACAAAATGGGTTAGCATGTCACGTGATATCGGAGATGAATGTTCAGCGAGATTAGTCAGGAGAAAGAAAGAGTTCATCAGAGATGCCTGAAAAAACTGTTTACGAAAAAAAACTCTAATAAGAACCTACAGGAAAATAGAATAACCACGAGAAGACGAACAGGAACGAGAGTGTTCACCGAGAGGAAAATAGAAGGAAGAGTGGGAGTTCAGAGCTGGTTTCACGAGAGAAAAGAGATGAAATGGTAAATCTAATGTTGCCTTTATTGGATGGAAGTTTCCGTGCCCAACAGAATGAACGACAGTTCTCAGGCCAACATATAGAGAATGGTACGCAAATGAAGGAACCAAAGAAGGAACCACTTTTCGAACGGTGATAAGGCAGTTACTACTAACAGTGGACATAGACAAAATTCAGGCTGCGTGCAAAGAAGGCTAAATGTAGTAATAATTGCGTTTTGAACTGTGTACATAAAAATTCCTTAAAATTGGTTTAAAGATAATACCCGGAGTTTTAAGGAGCGACGCTGTCCTGAAAAGCTGCTAACTCTGCGGAGCAGTGATATTGAGGGATTTAAATTTTTTCATGGAAAAGAAGATGCTGTGCATTTGCGCCCTGACGGTTATATAAATTTTCTGAACTCATTAAGGAGTCCGTACAGTCTGGGGCTTAATGCCTATTACATTTCACATATTTTCGCTATACAAGGACTGAATATCAGTTATAGCTGACAACTTTTGGAGGGGCTAAATTTAATGAGGAAGTTGCATGAAAATTTTTAATTTTTTTCTATAGTACTCCTTATCAATATCAAGGAATAGAAATTCGTTTTAGAGAAAAAAATATAAGTATTTTTTTTAAAAAAATTTAAGTTGACCTGAAGAAAATGGTACCTCATAGCCTGTGAGTATTGTGAAGACACTAGCCTGCTCATCACTATCGCCATTAATGGTTAAAGACACGGTCTATAGATATTCATGGTTCATCGAGCTCCATTGTTAAAATGAAGCTAAAGTTTCTATCTCCCGGTAGGGCGGGAACTCTATTGAAAAGTATCGCTGCACTTACAATCTGCCCTACTGCGCCTGCAGCGCCACCCTATCGGCAGACAGAAACTTTACTTCCGTATTCAAATTCAATGAAAATCTCTATCGGGAATAGTGCGATCTATGCGGCATCTGGCGCGATCTGTTTTCCTTTGCTTCTCGAAACAATGGAAAATGGCCGAAGCTCGATGACCATGAATATCTATAAACCGTGGTTAAAGCTTACAGCCAACAATGATTAATCATCAGGTAGAGCTTCACATGCACATAAAAACATTGTGTTTATTGGAAAGTGACGTCAGATATTGTTTTCGTTGGGAAGTAGGGTTTCATGTTTCTAATAAATTTAACAACGCTTTTGTATTCAGCATATCACAAACTGTATGAACTTTTAATTTGTAAAAAATATCATGCAGGTTCCCCATACACGAAAAGAAAATCAATGAAAAAGTTTTTCCGTTTGAACTTAGGGATATTTGTTGGATGGCAAAGGAGACGTTATGGGCTATAGTATTAAAGCGAGAGCTTAATGCACAATTGGCATCCCAGCTATTTATGGATAGTTATAATTAACTGTGTTTATATGGAGTATCCATTAACAATTAAATGTATGTTTCCAGAAAGCTAAATTCTCTTGGCTGTACTTGCAATGTATTCAAATAAATTAATCTCATAATCTTTCTTCATATTGCTCTTATTGTTAATTGAAGGCCAGATAAGTAATTGAGATTGATAGTTATACTATTTATTTTCACAGTTGAATAACTTCTGGATGTAGTATTTTCAATCCTTGAAGTCCTTTCTAAATATGTTTAAATTGTTGTCATATAAAAGATTGTGTATTAGGGCCAACTTGTATAATCCTACTTGATAAGGCTAAAGGGAGAATTTTTATAAATTGCTTAATTGCATTTTCACGATTATATGATTTTCTTTGATAGTATTGCTGGCAGCAGATTTGTTTCATCCATTGAACTTCGGTGTATACCTATACTTCCCTGACGAACAAAGCGTGATGTGCCAAATTTTTAAGCCTACAGGAAATTTGCCATACTGGTCAATAGAGGAATTCCTGCTCTGTGACTTCTGCCACTTGATTGTAACCTTTACGCCTTCTCTTTATTCAAAACAATTCCGAAATCAATAATCTAAATCAGCCCAATTACCACTAGTTCTTTGAATATCTCTTGCACTACTCTATCAAAGATGGAAAGTCGGGGTCTTTATATAACAGGTGGCAGTAAATGTCTTATTTGAGGTAAAATAAGATAAGCAAAGTGTTAAGAATTAAAACAAATGTAAATCATTATTCAAGCTAGACACACTAATGAGGTAAATAATTATCTAATTCCAAATGAAAGAAAGAACGAACTTATCACCTTAAAGATAGGTGAATAATGGTACTTAAGTCCAATGAATATTGGTCATCTCTGAACATATCTCAAAATTTAATCAAATATTAATAAAATCTCTTCGTATCAGAAGAATGAGTTCCATTCACTATAGTGAGTTTTCTTTTCATTAATTTTCATTATAATTCAAATAACACCTTTCCATGATACTTCTCTATTTCAATTTCTATTTCAGGACAATCCAAGACTTTCAAAAATTTACTTACATATGCATCCGGTCAACCTGGTAATTCTAATCATAAACAATGATTACTATTATCACCCAATCACTCTAAACAGCCATAAACAACACTTCCTTGTAATTACATCACTGGAGTATCACTAACACACAATCGAGAATAAACGATACACTTTGGGAGAATCCAGGTCTATCACTGAGTCTATTATTTTGCTCAAACTGTTCTTAACGAGTTCTACACCTTCACTCCCACCTTGCTGTTGTTCTCATTGATGTATACTTTGTAGTTCTCTGGTGCCAGGTATGCCCATGCTATGAAATTCTCTGGCATTCTTTTCATATCTTGATCCACATACAATTACTATGGTGATAATGTGTGCATATGCCTCACTTCCAATTTTGTATAACTTTCAAACTCACACACTTAAGGCATTTTTTCCTTACTCATAGCAAAATTTTAAAGTTTATTGGAGAAAAATGTTTATCTTATTCCATATTTATTCGTTTTGATGAGACCACTCTTTATATGTACTCAAAATGGAAGCAGTGAAAGAAAAATAATTAGTTTGATAATCATACAACAATGTGGTTTTCACTGCTGTAATGATAAATATTAACCTCCCCCTTCACTATCATTCCCAAGGAAACGCCAAGTTTGGTGCTCCCAAGTCCCACCTGACTACATATATATAGCTTTCAAGCAAACCGTCTCACACCTCCTCTCTCATCATGCTCCCTTTTATAAAGAAGCAACATCCGTCCTCTCTTTCAACCTCAACTCAAAACAAGAAGCAGAAAAGATTCTCATTTAATATCCCTATTTCTCCATAATAAATACTCCTTATGCCAAACACATGATAGAACCTTCATGTATTCTTACACATCAAAATATAATAAGGTGCGTCCCATAAAGATAAGGCAATCTCAAGAATTGCTTGTTTAATGAAAACAACAACAGTATGTATTAAATATATTATTTTATTCAAATTCAGCAAACATTGCTAAGACAACAAAAAGAAAAAACTTTAGTTATACATTACAACAATGGAGAAAAATATTAAAATGAAATTTGCATAGTAAATTTCTGTCCCATAAAGTTATAATTAATTACTGGCCACTTATAATTAATGCCAAAAAAAAGTTTTCTACCACATTCCCTTTGGCATAGGAAACAACTTCAGTATCCTATGGGACCACCATTGTTCTTAATGACCTTAAAAATACGTTGTGGCATTGTTTGTGGAAGCTTCGCACAAGTTTCAATAGTGATATCCTCCCACTTCTGAATGATGGCTTGCTTCAAATCATTTGTTGTTGAATATTGTCGCCCACCTTTATAAACAGCTCTAGCCAGCATTTCCCACATGTTTTCCATTAGAATTAAATCTGGAGACATGGGAGGCCATTTCATCACAGGCACCCCATTTGCCAGAAATCATTCAAATGTAGTTTTTGCATTGTGGACAGGGGCATTATCCTGCTGGAAAAAAGTTATTCTGTCCGAGGTTGAATCCATAATTGGCAGTAGAAAATCAGCCAGCAATTTCTGGTAATCAACTGCTTTCATTCTTCCACTGACTAAAGCAATACGTGTTTTACCAAAACTGGTAAATCCAGCCCATACCATCACGAAGCCACCTTCTTGTTGTCGTTTAGAAAATATGGCTTTTTCCTTACGCAAATCTTGCCTATGGTATTGCCAACCATCAGGGCCATCCAGGTTGAATTTTTCTCATCACTGAAAATTACACCATTCCAGACTCCAGTCCAACTCAGGTGCTCCTGTTCCCACTGTAAACGTTTCACCTTGTGATGAATTTTCAGCGATGGTGCAGCCTTTCGTTTTGTGAATTTCAGGTAGTCACATGAATGTACTACCCTACCAACTGTAGATTTCGACACTGCTACATTATCCAATGTAGCTATTTTGCGAAAAGAAGTTGAGTTCTGTATTACTAGACATACAATTAGATGCTTTGCACGTTGTGTAACCTTTGAAGGGCGACCTGATGATTTCTTTGTGCCATAATCTTTATCAAGCTTGAGGAAATTAGAGATTACACATCTAGATCTTCCAGATTTTTGGCTGATTTTACGAATTGAGTTACCCTCAGAATGTAGTGTACGAATTCTCAAGGTCCGTTAAAGGTTTACCTTTTCCCATTTGCTGGATTTTTCTTTTAAACTATCTACAGATGGTTTTTCAAATAATGTGCCATTTGCAATTAGATTATTGTTCCACCTATTGGTATTATTTGTAAGTGGCCTTAACTTTATGGGACAGAAATTTACTGTGCAAATTTCGTTTTAATTTTTTTCTCCATTGTTGTAATGTATGGCTAAAGTTTCTTCTTTTTGTTGTCTTAACAATGTTTGCAGGATTTGAATAAAATAATATATTTAATACAAACTGTTGTTGTTTTCATTAAACAAGCAATTTTTGAGGTGGCCTTATCTTTATGGGACGCACCTTATCAAGCTTTCCAAAAACAAAATCAGTAAAACAGTAAAATCCAAAATAAATCTCAAAATAATTATTTTTGGCAAATGTGTTTTCCCCTCTTTGAGTCTCTGTGCTACTCCTCATGCTATTTATTCATTTGTAATAAAATTCATTACTGAAGTCTTTCATTTGTCACTGGGCATGGTCACGGCATGCTCCATCATGGACTCAGTTTACTATGTTTTTAAAAATAATGCTTTTGCAATTATTTATTATATAAAATCTAATATTCATTTATATTTATTGTGAATCCATCTTTTTTTGATACAAACATTTTGATGCAATTAAAGTTTTAGTTGGCCATTTTAATGCTTCATTGATGATATATTTTGAGAAGATTTGTATTATTTTTCCCTTTGAGAATATAATTTTCATTATTTCTTTCATTCCAAATATTATTTTTTGTCTTAATAGCATATCTCTTGTTAAAGTTATGACCCTTTACAATAATATCTGGCTTTAATACGTTTTTAACTGCACATTGTGAAATAATTTCTGAAAATTATTAGGGAGGGGTACCACAGGTGTCCCTGACACAACTTTCGGAGCGGTACGTTCTTTCTCCTCAGTCTTTAATTTTTCCAAAATCATAGTTAAGAAATCGAACTAATTATGATTATTTAATCTTTACAGGTTGTCTCTTCCAGGTAAGTAACTATCATTTATCGGGTCAATGATTCGTTAATTGTTACTGATAATTCTCCACTTTACTGCGGGGCCCACCAAAGGTACGTAAAGAGGTTTTACCATATCTTCATCCTGAACCTGAGGGTAGAACACCCAATCAGTATATCAAATGGACTTTCTGTGCGGTCACAATGGTTGGTCAACAAACGAATGCAGAATAATTAAACAGCTCATTAAAATCAGCAATGTTTAATATATCTCAGACGAATTATTATCTAGGTCAAGATTCAATTTTCTAACGTTAATATTGAATTGATGAATAAACAAAGGATTTTCACTTACCTTATCATCTGATCGGGGTTTCAATATTCAATGACTCTAGAACATCTCGTCGTACAGGCTGTTGTAAAGAGTTATATGAATTCTCGTTATAACCAAAGGATAAGTTCAATTATCAAAAGTTCTAATGGTACAGATCGTCGGTGAATTGTCTCCACAGTAGGTCCAACAAGCAGGCCCTAAGAAAGAAAATCCCGTGTTCTAATTCTTTGGCATCTTGAACGACATTGCTCACCAGCAAAATCATTCACTTCCATCTCGTCCGAAAAAATATTCAAAAGACTCTCTTTTTCCATTCCTTTTTTTGAAGCCTCGTACCATATTATGCCAAGTCCAATGTTGTCGTCTTGAAAACACGCCAATCTCTTATTATCAACATAATTTCATCTTTCCATTGTTGTATTACATTTTAAAACTTTACAGTTTCATTTGAGTTTCTGTCTCGAACTTAAAATTTCAATGTTCTCATTGCACAGTCTATCAATGTTAATGATTTCAATAGCACATGATATATTGAACATTTTTTTTCCACAGGCACAATGGGGGGGGGGGGGGCAGACCCTATAGTTTATAATAAGAATATGTCCTAGGGAAAAGTAGCCTGATGCTGAATTATTTTCGACCAGAAACCTGACAAATTAGACTTCAAAAGAGAAGAAAATTGAGATCTTTTTTAAGGGAAATAAGAGATCTAAAAGGACTGAGGCATTTTAAGGTCCCACTTACTATATAAGAAAATTAGTCAAGATTAGGAAATAGCATTCGGAACATTTATATCCCAGTTAACTAAAATAACTAAATAGTGTGCAGTATATATTCCTTATTCATCAGGTTTAATCTTAAATTATAATATCAGAATGTTTATATTTAGGGACAAATTATTACTAGGTAGGGTATATTTTACTAAAAGCTTTTCTAAAGGAAACCCCAATTTGGGATATATAAGTTTTTTCAGTTAGTTTCCTGGATGAACGATTTCTATTAATTAGTTATGACCAGCCAGACTTCTGGTTTCCTTTCTTCTTTGTGAGAGACGTGGTTGATGCCCATCTCTTATGATCTATAGGCATTCAACAAGCAGGAAAGTAACTTTAGCATACTTTGGAAATTTATTACACGTTATAGGAAAGTAGTGCGACCCTATACAAATGAACCAAAAGGGTTGAATAAAGAGAAGAAAATGAAGACTATCCTCTGGAAAGTGTAGGAGGAGACCATAATTGATTTCAGCTATTAAGCCTGTGACCAAAAGGGTCTCACAGACTCAAAGATGCAGACAGACAGGCAGGCGGGATAGAGGGGAAGGAGGCCCAAATGAACTCAGATTGACCCCTCAGAATGACCCCTCAGATACAGCATGTCACGTGATTTAACTACGCAAATCCGAAAGGAGAAATTCAGTCTATCGCCAGAGATGAGGCATGCATCACTGATAGACCAGTGGTTTTTAATTAGTAACACTGTCCGAGTTCTGCAGGCAGTGTAAGTGGGCCATGAATCTTAGTAATCTAAAATTTCCTGCAAAACTCATTGCAGTATACCCAACTGTCTTTTAGAAATTCGGTAGAGACATTCAAAATTGTTTAATTTTACATTTCCATGATTTATCCATGTCACTTAGATTTTTCTTATGTTTTCTCGATTCTGAGGTCTTTTCAATGAGTAAAATTCATGCAGCGACCCTGCTTCAACAATGCCTCTTAAACATAAGTTTTTCTAGGCCCTGCCCATTCGCGATACTAAGAAGTAAGGAACTGTCACTAAAGAGATGAGTTTCTTATATTATTTTGATGTTTTTATTAGGTTATTTTTAAGAAGGATCTTTTTATTAGTATACACTATAGAAATGAGACAGCTATAATAGTGAATAGTACTGTACAAAAATACTGAAGATTCCATTCCCAGCCAGAAGCAGAATCCCCAAGGCAGACACATGACCAGCTGATACCAGTACAGGTTGAATTAATAGTATTTTATTGACTTATTATCTTTATTGGCTATAGTTCATTAGTTCTTTGTTAAGTATCCAAATGTATTCTTTAATTATTCAAGTCCTTCTTAGAATTATTTGATTTGTTATTGCCTGAATGTGTCGTTTATTCTTTTTAAAATCTTTCCTGGCACGAACCTAATGAAGAGAAATAAGAAATGTAGGCCGAGTTTAATATTTCAATTAGTAATCAAAATTATTGGCACAGTCAAAAATTTTTAATTAGGCATCTAAAATCATACTCTAAACCCTGGCCATTACGTTTTTGGTGCAGTTACAACAAGTCATCTATGGACATTACACTGCTAAAAACCCAAATAAGATTAAAAAAGTTGATTAATTATGCCCTGAATTTAACGATTAATATACAGTATATATGCATAATTTAGTAATTCCAGAAAACATCAATATGCCAGATTAGAAAATAGTTTTGATACATCATTTTCATTCTAAAGATAGTAAGAATACTCAGTGATGGACAGTATTTCCATTGAAAGTATTAATATTACTTTTTTAATTATCCACTTAAATATTAAACTTTATAATTTTTAATAGATTATTACAGAAAAGTTTATTGGTTTCTATTACATTTTGTGCTCTGACATCTCTGTAGCATGATTTCACCATAGTGCTTTTTATTAGAAAAGGAAAACACATGGGATTGAATTAATTCAATAATAATGGACATCAAGATATCAAGTTTTTATCTATCTCTTCTAGATATCAAGTTTTTATGTATCTGTAACACATAATTATATAAAGCCTTCTCACTGTGTCTGTTTCTGTTATTAGCACTTTATAGGAGATTGGAATCTTAAATTTTTTATGAAAATATTAAATTCTTGATTTATCATTCAAGTAATTTTCCATCCTCTAAAATCAAATATTGCCTCTTTGTCAGTAAATATGCCAAATGGTAAAAGTACAAAGGGGGATTTGGAGAAGAATGGATATTTCTTACTTTTCCTGTCAGTGAATATTTGCAGGGGAGGGGGGGGGGGGAGGTAAGTATTCTAGTAATTGGGTATAATTTAAAAAATAGCGTATATTTGCAGGCCTACGATATTACAAATTACTTGTGCAATTTTTTGCCAATATATGCAAGCATATTTTTTTATTATATAAGATGACAACGTTACAATGGTATTGAGAATAAATAATATCAAATTTTCTGGTAACATTAACTTCGTTTATTAATTTTATTTTATTATAATTATGTTATTATTAAAATAAAGACGTAAACATAGATTATTATTTTTATGGCATGCTATTCATCACATAGCAGTGAACTTATGTTAGAAAATACGATAGAGGCTAATTTAGAAAAAGTCTCTAGTTTTGCATTAAAAGTGTATATTTGAAATTAATTATGTACATACATATTATTTTAACTGATTAAGGAGTTATGAATTTGGTGGTAACTCATCCCAATTTGTTCATTTCTGGATGGATTATTGTTGAGTCATACGAGACGCGATTAGGCCCGCTGATGCTTTAATATTCCTATAGGTTTTTTACTTCCTTTCCCGAGCTTGTATCTAATTCACGAAACATGCACAAAATTTCAATTTATCCTCGTAATGCAAGCTGATGGGAGGTTATAGTGGTGGCAGCTAGACGTCAGTAGGCTTTGGAGCTTACGCAAAAAGGAAGTGAGATAGTGGTGCCATCCATTGATGGAATCTTTTTCATTTCTCAGGTTTCCCAGTCTAAAAAGGCACTAGTGGCCATGGGACAGAATGAATACATGCCTCATCAGTGGGTCATCTAGCTGGCTGCTCTGGGATGGACCTCTCATCACGGAAGAGGGGTCCCGATGAGCTAAAGTGGTGCTGTGGTTTCCCTCTCATGCCCCGTGGTGGTTGGTCAGTTCAGGAGGATGGAGGCTTACCGCAAACATCAGTTTGGGTGGACTCGTCTGGAGTGGAGGATTCAAGAGAAAGACACGTTGTTTTGCTCCAAAGCTCACGAAGAACTCTCTGTTCCTGAATGGAGAGGAGGTTTCAAGAGAGATGTTTTCTCTGCCAAAGCACACGACGAACTCGCTGACCCCAAACTCAAAGCCAAAGCGAGACACAGCATCAAACCCTGGACCGGATATGACGTTTCACATCGTCAGAGCTCTGGAATGCTTCGGCAATACAGTGAGGAACGGACACGTGCTCAGATGCTCCACTTCCCACGAGTTTTGTGTCTCAGTGGCGCCCAAGAGCCCATTAGATTTGGTAAGGGCGAGCACCTACTGCAACCTGGCCCACTGAATGCTGCTTAAACTCGGGAAAGGAGATCCACACATCCTCTGTCCACCCCCTGGTCAGAGCTAAAATGACCCTGATCTAATGGCTTCGAATGCTGTTGTCTCCTTTTGTCTCCTCACAAACATTCATCATCGTGGAGGGGGCTTGTCAAAAGACACCCACACACACGGAAAACATGACCTTATATGGTCATCTTTGGGTCCCAAACGGGAACTCAACCCATCTGGTTTAAATATCCACTCTTATAATACAGATTTATAAAATGCGACCTCACAACGCCTTCTGCTTAACTGAGAATGGCATTCCCATGGAAGCCATTCTTGTTTCAGTCTTCTTCCAGTCTTGCTTCTCGTGGGTCCACTTCGATGTGGCGCTGAATGTGATACACCTGTCCCCTAGGCCAATGCACATCATTTAATTCAAAATATAAAATGATACAAGGTTAATCATGACAGATAATGAGCCATAAGAAAATATGTTATACTTTATACTGTAACTGTTTTGGGAATGGTTTAAAAGAAAAATAAAGTCAAGAAAACCTATATTTGTAATGAAATGAAAATTACTAGAGTTTACCTAAAGTTTTTTCAAAGTTCACAGTTCATATAAGAAACCTAATCACTTTTTAGTATGTTTTAAACATTTATCAGGACTAAATTTTTTTAATAGTTCTCTCTATTAACACCAAACGAAAAACATCATTTTATTGTTACTTCTTTAAACTAATAATTTATTTTTTAATTTAAGTCACTGTCCGAGTGTTCTCTCATCTTAATTAGTAAAACTAGAAACAGTATCTAATGTTCAGAGTTTATGAGGCCTCTACTAGTTTATACCACGTAGAAGTAATCAGTGTTTTTCAGTTATTTAATTGCGTCTTGTTGCACTTACACAAACACAAACACACACATTTGATGACTGTCTCTCCTCTATGTTTAATCAGCTTGGTACATGTGGTGGCGATGATGTAACCGGTGGTCTACTTAGCTGGGTGGTTTTCTGGCAGACATCCTTCGAGGGTCACTGCAATGATGAGGGTAGGCTGCTTTGTATCTACCCAGGGTAACTCATCAAACCGGGTTTGATTACGGCAGGGTACGTTCTGTAAAATAAAATGCACTCGTGTCCCCCCATTGCCAGCATAAACACCCAAATAAAAATCTTAAAGTAAACCATAAACAATTCCATAGTGAACCACCAATGTTCACGACTAACAAAAATCATCTTTTTTTAATATTGGTTGATGACAAGGAGAGACAACTACTGAACAATTTATACACAACATCCAATCACTAACACGATTCAAAACCCAAATCTAACCTCCATTTCACACCTCTGTCAAGACCCACACAACCCTGACTTGTTTGTCAACCTAGTAAAATAGTCATCTTTATTGTTATGATTATTATCATTGTTATTGTTCTTATAATTATCAGAAAACTGCAATAATTTTGTTCAGTCCTCAATATTAAACATGGCAACAAAAAAGGATTTATCCAACAAATCTCTCAGAGAGAAAGAATTTATCCAACAACATTCCTATACATCCATCAAAAAAAAAATTTTTTTTCTGTATTCAGTCAAAGAAACAAGACAAAAAAATTCACACCCTTTTTTTTCAAAGCATGTTCGATGTTCGATCAAATAAATAGGAAATATTCGAGATATCAGTAGAAAATAATATTCTCCTCAAATAAACAAAACGATCTGGATACACATAAAAATAGTGTGGTTTCCTAATTTCACCACCTGGAGCGCTGCACGCATCAACATTCCTTTGTAGCACGCAGAATGCTGGGCAACTAATTTAATCTCTCTACAACGCCGTTAAGCCACCACGAACATGGATATTTGTATAAACGTGGAGAAAAAATACCAGGTAAGAAAATCTTAAATCAGTTTATCCCACGACTTCTTTAAATAATTTTCTTTGCTGAAATAATATCTTCAAAGTGTAATAAGTCGCGATTAGCATAGATTAATTGTCGATGTCTTGATGAAATGTAATTATGTAAATTTCAATTAGCCTTTCTTCCATCGAAGGTGTAACTTTTTCTCCCGCATGCCTAGAAATGGAGTCTTTAAGATCCATAAATGGCTGGTACACAAAATGATAATAAAATACTAAAGTAAAATGTGTTCTGGCTACAAAATGTTACTAAATATATAAATTTATTAGTTAATGTAACGATTTCCATTGTTATGTTTCACTGTCAGAACAAAGATGCTAAAACGATCTTGTCTAGCCATTTCAAAGCCACCAAAAGAAAATCTCTTTTCGATAATTTCCCACTCTACCAGGAATAGAACAACCTGTGTTTAATGTTGTATAGCAATAACAAGTAATAAATACCGTTGATTTTTCTGCATAACACTGTCAGAATTCCTAGAATAATACTAAGCATGTAATTCTATAAATATACCATTAACTTGCTTAACATTAGCAACTGTCGCATAAATTCTCCTTTACTTACTTGGAACAATGAATTAGACTGTCATAATTAGTGATGATTCAGATATATGATTAATGGTATGTTATTTGGAAAGCATTTAACTTTCCTTCCAAGGTTTAGTGCGTAATTTATTTCCTGACTCCCATATTCGAAAATACTATCAGAACAAAGCTGCTGCATTAAAGCAATAAAAATCTGTCTAATTTAACATGAAATGGCGATTACTAGCGAAATTTATTAACCCCATCATCATAAATGATTTCATATGAAACATGATACTTCTGTCACCTAGTACGTTGCATCATTGTGCTAAGGAGTTTGAGTCCTAAAGTAAAAGTCTTACTATGTACACAATACTATGTTAAATCTGAATGCCAGACTGAAGGTATTTTTTCTGAATTTAATAGGAATCAAGGCCACTGCATGCCCGGATTCTTCCAGCTGGTTCATCACTCTTCAAAGATGGGGGGAGGGTCGCCAAAATGCATAACTTTGCTAAATTGACGTCCTATTTCCCCATGTTGGCTTTATTAATCAGGGTAACTAGCGATTGGGAAAACCGGGAAAAATCAGGGAATTCTCTGTAACCTGGAAAAGTCAGGGAATTTTACAAAAAATCAGAAAATTTTACAAAATGAACAAAAGAAAATGCGAAATAGGAACGAAATATTTGAAAAATACCAATAATATTCTATCAAGATAGACTTTTTTGCTGCTTATGGTCAGGGAAAATAAAGTGATCAACCGGAAAAAATCAGGAAAAAGTCAGGGAATATTACGAAATCATTTTTCTAGACTCCCTGTTAATAAACTGCCACCAAGGGAACAATTCTTCTTCTTATAACTTATTATCTATTTGCCACTAAATATTACCATCAATCTTAATTTTTGTCAAGGTGAATCCTGGAAACCCATCAGACCATCACTCAAAATCTTTCAATAAAACAACTGTGATAACACATCTAATCTCATCTTATAACCAGTGCGACTAACGTTCGTACACAAGATGGAATTAAGTTGTTGACAGAGGGGTCACCAATCATTTATAGTTAGTTATATCTCACCACTTATGATATATAATAACTGCAATCATTATGATAACACACCTTATCATTGTTAAATGTAGCAATTACAATACTTTATTTATTCCATCGTAATTGCTCCAGAGGCTTGTTTTCAGTCCTCAGTATTTAACTTTTTCTATCTATCCTCTCATATAATAATACCGAAGCACACCAAGCAAAACAAAATAACATCATTTTAACAGAATAAATAAGATGATTAGCAGTTTAACACTGACTCCTGGTAAGTCCCCATGGACTGACCACCATTTTGATTAGCTGACTAAATAATCTATAGTATATAAAAAACAAATAACAGCTCATAGTTGCTTATAAGAGCCTACCATTCCACTTCCTAATATAAGATTCTAATATAATTGTCAAGATGAGTCATCATAAAAACAACTAGAAGTAATTTATAAGATATTATTCAAATTGTTACAATAAAATTATGATTGTGTCCTAAAACAACCTAACTAGTCTGATGCAATATATTAGACAACACTGTATTACTCCTTATTAGCATTACAGTATTACTCACTATTAGCATTGTTGTTTCACCATTATCATTTACTTAAGGTTGCCATTATTTTAGTAATAAACCTTTGATCAAGAATCTGCAGACATTTGTGCTAATCTTAATATTAATTGCTAGTAATTCATTGTTTCTAAGCGATTTCCTAGTGTAATAAGTGTCAAAAGTTGGTTCAATATTCAGAAATTTCTGTTAACAAAGGAGGGGGGTTGAATCATAACCTCCTCCCTAAGCCTTCAAATACGAATGCTTATGCAAAATGATGGATCCACACAATCCAGAAACACTCAGTTAACAGCCAGGTGAATGTATGTCATTTCTGCTATTACAACAGATTTAACAGCTAGCTTATGCAAGCAATATAGTCTTTATAGCCACAATAAGTGTTATTCATTTGAATCGCTGAATCTATATGACTTAACCCTAGAACAAAGACTATCATAGCAATGTTGAGACCCATTAAGTAGACGGCACCCATTAAATTTAAGTCTAATTTGCTGCCAATTTGTGTTCTATGGCTGATGAGGGGCTGAACACTGCTCTCTTTTATAACATTTACAGAGCTTTAAGGTTCCAATGCTCTAAAGGTTGACTCTGCTGCATCATTTTGTCTCATTTCTTCCATAGATCAGTGATCTTGTACAAATGGTAATGCCCATAGAATCTAACATGCTTGTGTTTGACTCCTCAGAAGATATGGGGAAGGATTTACAGGTGCAGGTGGTGGCAGAGGAGGGGGAATCTGCTTTCTCTCTCTTTGGTCTTCCCGTTGGAATCCAGTAATCTTCCTCAGGGTATACAGCAGGGGTGGCTGACCCTTTCTTAGATACTCTATTCTCCATGGCCTGTATTGTCTGCTTCCTGTGTGTTTCAGGTGGGTTCCTGTACTGGTAACTATAGCATACCACACATTATTTTTGCACATCCTGTCTCAGAATTGGCCAGAAAAATAATTTATTTAATTTTTTCCACATGCATCTAGTTTTAAGATGTTCACTACCTGAGTGGTCATGAAAGGCGAATAATATGTGTTTGAGAAGACTGTGGGTAATGACTAATTCCTCCCAAGTTTCTCGCGCATCCTTAGATTTTTTAATGTGATAGTGTAGCGTTCCCCCATCCCCTGAATTATGTAAATTCATAGCAGCATCAAGAAGTCAGAGCTGTGAGGTGGAGTTGCTTAGGTTCGAGACTAGAAACAAGGTAGTTTGACACTGCACTCAGTTGACTAATAAACAAATACTTTATTTTCATGAAACAAATCACTCTCTTACTACTATTTATCATTTCAAATATAAATTTTGAATATCTTAAATGGTCCTAATGTCGTCGGGGCCCTCTCGAACTATCCTAAACAAATTCAGTTTCACAAGCATGCATTGAGCAACGTTCATATAATGGAATCCACTTGCACTATTAGGCACTAGCCATAATGGCATTCGACACAGCATCACATGTTCCTAATGCAACTGGGAGGAGGCGCATACTCCCAAAGCTGACAAACCTGTACCAAAAGCTTCCTTTTGACGAACATACTCAAACGCTGCATGCCTCCTTTTTAGCGCACAAAGGCGGGGAGGCATAGAAATCCCTTTTGGCAAGCACGAAATGCTTCAATTCTTCAGTCACTGGCGAGGCTCTGACCGACACTGACAATAAAACGAGAATCTAATCTGTCGAACAGCACACGGTGCAAGGAAATCAGAGCGATTCCTCTACTCCCCACTTGACTGCTATGATGCGTGCTCCTATCTTTATATTGACATGTGCTGAGTGTGCTCTTATCTTATTTTTTACTAGGATTTATCAACTACGTAAAACTAGTTACAGTGGTTCTTCTACTCAATCGGTGTGGCAGTTCTATTGTTAAGCGCAGTGACTGCTTTCTATCATGAAAGTGCAGCATCAGAAGCTGTTGTGGGTTAAGCCTGTGCTTCGATGGGAGGTCAAAGACCTGGTTACAAAAAGTACACTATCGCCTCATAATGTGACTCTTCACATTGGGAAAGAAATATAAAAGGGTTCACTCACCAAACTTGATGCACTCCGCACACATTACCATATTTGATTTTGTTGCATGGCATCTTGCTCCATGCACGCTGATGAAATGGCACTCGACAGTCATCAATGTTCTATCAGTCACTCGGGTGGCGCTCTGCTTCCAATTCCACAAACTCAGTTAAATAAATAATACTATAATTTTCTTCCATAATACTGTGCTCTGTAGTACATGATAGTTTAAATAAAATTTATTTAACTAAAGTTAAAATGCTAAGTGATCAAAGTTACAACACTCCAAATAATTAGTACAATCCAAAAACTATGGCTGCTCTAAACATACATCCATTTCATTCGAAGAGATTCACTCAGAGGAAAAAAACATAAACATAGAACCTTTTACATCAAACAAAACAAACACGCTATTCCACGTATTCATTCCTAGAAATTCTTCTAACAATCCTCTGGTGAGGCTGAGACGATCTTCTCCTAATTAGTGCCAACAATCTCAGCTCCAACAGAGGGAGACAGTAATCGCATTCATTGTTTGTTCTCTAAGATCACAACTATGCATTCTTATTCTCCGGGGTAAAAAACAAGCACAACAAATAAGCAGTCAACACAAGATTTTCCTATTAATACATGCTAACCAAATACTATAACAAATTATCCTAAAATCAAGTATCAATTAATCGTTTTTTAATTTCTCCACCCCCCCCCCAAACGAACTGTTTTGCCAAGACAATAGAAAACAAGGAATACCAAAAAAAGAAAACTTAACTAAACAGAAACCTTATATACGTTCGTAATAAACTAATGCTACCAAAGTCATAATCATAATGGTAATAAAAACAACAACAAAGTGTAAATACACAAAATGTCCCTCGCCAGACTCAGGTGACTTCCAACTAACCTGGAACGTCAAAATAGAGTAGCCCATCATTATCAAGAAAGAAACTGTCTAACTCGTCTGGCCAGTGCAAAGAAGGAGGGCGGGGTCCTTCTTATTATTCAAACGCTCTATAATCTCCTGCCATTCTGGCTCCTTTAATTGCTCTCTAGACATCTCTTCCGTAGAAACGATTGGTTCATACTCTGTTATAGTGGACATTGGAATACAAGATAACCCACCTGCATTTTTGTGCTGACTCCATGTCTTTTTGAATTCCAAGTTAATGACCACCGAGCTAGACGAAATGCTGCATCTTTGAGATTAAAAAGCCAAGATAATGATCTGTGATCTATGTAAGTATGAAATTTTAAATATACATATATTTGGAATTGCTTTACTGCATAGATAACTGCCAAACATTCCTTCTCTGTGGTGGAATAATTTGGCTCTGCTTTCTTGAGCAGTCTACTACAGTATGCCATTAAATTTTTAAGTTAGCATACCCCCCAATGCAAAAGAGCTAGCATCTGTCGATAAAATGAACTCCTTGTCAAAATCAGGGCTTTTAAGCACTGGCACAGTGATAAGAGCTTGCTTTAAGACTTGAAAAATCGACATCCTTTTTTGTTAAATTAGTCATAGATTTTGCACTGAGGCTAAAATTATCCACATGACGCCTGTAATAGTTGGCAAGACCTAAAAAATGACTGCACATCTCTAACTGTACGAAGTCTAGGAAAATCTTTGACTGCAGCAATCTTATTCGGATCAGGTGTCTCTCCCTTTTCTGATATTACATGTCCATGAAAAGACTCGGTAAAGTTCAAAAAGTCATGGTACAAAAATATCTTATTTTTAAGCCCATGAACAATAAAATTGACTGTTCTTTGTCACAGTGATGGAGAATTGTTGAGCCCCATTGGGCAGGCATTTAAAATGAAATTTCTCCTCGGATGTCACAAAGGCGGTTTTCTCTTTATCCTTAATTTCAAGCTCGAAGTAGCCCTGGTTGGTATTTAAAACACTGAAAAATGTTGCCTTGCCTAATTGAGAAAGATTTTCAAAAATAAGTGGTAAGGGGTAGGGATCTACCTTTGTCACTCGGCTTAATTTTCTATAGTGGACGACAAAGCGGTATGCACCGTCCTTCTTTCTGATTAGTCAGGCTGGTGCACTCCAGAGACTACACATTTCAATTATAATGTCGTTCTTTAATAACTCTTCAATCAACTCGTTCATTATAGCTCTCTGTAAGTACGGAATTCAGTTTGGGGCCTGAGCGATAGGGGGGGGGAGGTCCCTGTATCAATTTCATGGTAGTCGATCGTACATTTCCCAAGAACGAAAGCAAACTGTGCAAAAAACGTCCTCATACTGATACAAGAGTTGTTTCATTCAACTCCTCTGCTCCATAGGCAAATGTACTAGATCAAACAATTTCAGAAATTCCTTCCTATCCAATTTCTTTTTCTCCCCAAACTCAGTTGTATTGTGGAAAGCTCCTGATTCCTCCTCAGTCTCATATAAATTCCCCAAAAATTTGCCTTTATTAATTAACAAAGTCTCCCCTGAATAATTCAAGAGTTGCATAGGAACAGTGTTAGATTTAGACGCCTTTGCAATAACCTTCGCTGCCAATAATCCTGGAATATTTATGTCTCTGGGTTCCAAACTTCTAATCTTATTTTTGAACGATCTTCCCACCAGTCTACCCTTAAACAACCTCTGAGTAACGGGAATGGAAAAAGTTCGACCACCACTAACTGGAACTGCATCCATATACTCTGGAATGGAGCTCACACTGCCTTGTTCCCTTTTCTTTCTTTGCTGCCATGGCTTATCAAAATGAATCTTGTTCACCTCACCATGTAAAATGCCTCGGTGGAAATCTATGACAAACCCGAATTTTTGCACACATCTCTCCCCAGTATGGCATGGTAAGAGGTACACCCATATCTGTCTCCATACATAGCATTCTAAGCTGCAAATACGTTTTCCAAGCTTAACATCAAATGAATACTGCCCATCTGTCGTGAAATCATGCCCAGTTACTCTCACTAGATTCATAGCACTCTATCAATCTCTTTAATTGGGTAGCCCTTGATTTATAATTTATCCAGTGTGGCTCTACAGAGCAGAGTGACTTTAGAACCTACTAGAAATTGGATTGGCGCCTGATCTAGGTATCCAGACAATTACCACCCAGACGACCACCACCCGGACTACTGCCACCAGGATAACTGCCACCCAGATAACTGCCACCTAGGATAATTGCCACCTAGGACAATTGCCACCGAGGATAATTGCCATCTAGGACAATTGCCACCCAAAATGCTATAATTTAATTAGAATGTTTTACTTTAAAGGACAAATCTACGGTCACATAAAACTTTACTTAAATCAAAAGAATAACCTATTAATAACATCATTACATTTGATTTTTTAAAATTCGAATCCTAAATGTGTGAAAAACGAATATTCTGAGCGCGATTTGAAATGGGGAGGCATCCATCATGGGTGGAGACGTCACGTAGTGCGAGGATTGCTTTCAGCCAGCTTTGCAGTGAGACTTTAACAATTCACTCAGTACTGCGTTCACTACAGCTTTCACAATGTCTGGACATGAAAGCAGCAATTCAGATATCAGTTTTGAGACTTATGAAGATATGGAGGCTTATTTTAACAACTTCTATATAATGAATTGGACAACGATTTAAAGAACCTTGTGGGTGATTTGGATGGTTTAGGCGTGAAATCATATATTTCAGAACCTCTCCTGCACGATCACCAGGATCTCCGTTATTTAAATGTGAACAATTTCAAATTAGGTATCAGTGCACAATATGTGAAGATATGCCGACATCACAAGTGCGAACGTATGCTGTCGTCATTATGCCAAGATCGATCAGCATATATCCAGTGGTTCGGCATGCATCAGCGAAAATTCCGTCTTTTCAAAAATCTGCCCAGATTACGATATACTAATTTTTCCATTAGATTTGGGTACACATGGATAGAAATAAAAGAAAATTTCTTCCCCGTTGCGTTGTGACAGCCATTCGAAAAATCTTTCCTTCACAAGAACATTGTGGTTTCAAATACTGTAAAATTTTATTAAAACTAATTAAAATTCTCTCAAGCAATTTTCTTTGTTTATTTGATCATAACTAAAATTTATGGAAAAACGAACTAAATTTCAGGTTTTCAAATGTATTTTGTTACACTGATATATTGTAATTTACGATCATCACTAAAAATAAACTATTTCAGCCAGTTTAAATGACAAATGTATTAGCTTCAAAACATTAAGCAAAAATTTGCCGTTATTCCTACCATGTACTTATTTAACTAGATTACCTTATATAATTTTAATGGGGTCTTAGTCAAACGTTAAAAGCAATAGCCAATAACTAGTCCCCCCCCCTCCCCTTTTCTATTTGTGAATTTTAACCAAAAAAGTGGCTTCAAATCATAATCAGTTGGCAGCCTACCCCCTCCCCTCTCTATTTTTGGTTGGCTTCCATTAAATGCATCAATGAACAAAATAATTCCCCTTGACGAAGTAGCAGAAGCTCTGAGTTCGTCTATTTTTTGAAAAATTGAATTTCTCGAATGTAATATTTAGAAATGAAAACGAGATCTTGTTCTTATGTTACTCATCATTTTCAATCGAATGTGGCCATCTGAACACTTCAAAACGTGTAGTTGCATTTTGTCCGGTTGCGTTTTATCCAGATACCTCTTTAGTTACATAGCCTTGCACAAATAGATAGTGAGCTTAATTAATACATACGTACATTAATACGATAGGATCAATAATAAAACAAAACTTTTTAATGTGAGCGGAGCAGAGTCAACTAGTTCACAGTCGGAAGCCAGTTATCTCTTCGATCAAAAATTATCCATTTCTTCCTAATTCATACTTAAGAAATTGAAGAAATGATAAATTATTATTACTACCTCTATTCTTATAGGAAATACTAAATAAGAATGCGGCATGATGAATATGCGATTTACCATTCAGGAAGATTGGTCGTAAATATCTACTCAGTGAGAAAATATCAGGAGACATTCTAATTTTTAATGCTGTGGCATGGTGGTAAAATCCATGTCAACATAGTCAATTAGAGAAATAATTACCATAAATGCACGAATATAAGTCGCAAAATTTTGTACCAAATTTTGAGTGAAAAAACAGGGGTGCGACATTTACTCGAGCCTAGCAAAAATTACCTGTCGAAGGGCTACCTATCGATGTTGATATAGTTTGTTTCGATACCAGCTGTTGCCATGTTTGATAGAATAGCAAACAAGTAGTTATTTTATTCCACTTAAACAGATATTTATTTGATAAATTTGTTATTGTTAACAGTAATCACCTAGAGAAAATTATTTATCTATGGAAAATATCGAGGAAACTAACTTCGAAGGAGATATAAACACGACTTTGCTTCGCATGCCGCCATTTTCAATAAATTAACGAACACAGCCACGGAGTTGCATTTTATCCTGATGAACTTCAAACGAAATTAACTTACGGTATATGTCACAGCACTTAAATTTTATTAAATTAATATGTATTTATTATTGTTTAATCGATTACAGAATATTATTTATCTTTTCTCTTTGTCCCCAACATTTTGGCGGGAAGGGAGAGAGAGAGAGAGAGCGCGCAGGAATGGACAAGCAGAGAGCAGGAGTACAGCCAAGCTATCAGCGTAGCCACGACCGCCTATGATGAGACGGGCACTGCCTAGGAGGAGAGAGCGGCTGTTATCGGCAGACGTGGGGGTGTTTGGGTTCATAGTTAAGACCTTTCTTTTATTTGCTATTAACAACAATAGAAGAGAAGAAGGAGACAGATCTCCGAAATATACATATGGGTTTTTAATTTTATAAATTCATTTATGCGGAATAGTGGTGTCTCTGACATCGATGTTAACCTCGATGTTTTCTCGTTAACCTCGAGTAGCTTTTCTGACATCGATGCTAACCTCGATGTCGCGATGTTTTAAGCATCGCACGGCTCTACCCATTACTACGTTAATTTAGCCTAAAATTTTTCTAATTATAACTTTTAATAACAGGGTGATTAGCGACCGGGAGAGGTCAGGGAATTTTACAAAAAATCAAATAATTGTACAAAATCAGCCAAAAAAAATGCAAAATAGGAACGCCATCGCTGTATTTTCCTCGATAATATCGAAATATTGATATTTTAATTTCAACTATGATATGATATTAAACATCCATGTTTTGATTCAATGTTGCATCCCTACCACAAACGTCCTATAGTACAATTCTTTATTTACTGATTAGCCAACTGGCACCTATAAACAAAAGTCACATCTCATGGATGGCATCAGGAGATAAAGAACTGACCAAGGGAGGAAACATTAAGAAACCCAGTTTGTCCCTGATAACGTCATGGGTTAAATCCAGCTGGGATGATATTCCATCTCAAATGGTTGTGAAAAGCTTCTTGAAAACCGGAATAGCCAACAAGCTGGATGGAACAGAAGACGATTTTCTATGGATACAGGAAGATGACAATGAAGAGGAGGAGGAGCAAGAGCAGGAACAAGAGGACAGTCCAGGTTGGGACACTGATATAGAGACGTGGAAACAACTTTTTGGGGAGAGTGAGGATGAAAGTTTTGAAGGATTTGGATACCTTTTTTTGTTTTTTATGAAAATAAACTAGTCTCAATATTGCATTGAGTGTGTTTGTTTTGATTTTTCAGTGATGTAATTAGCATTATTGATTATGATGTCATGGCTTGAATTTTGAGGGGAAAAAAAATTTTGTACCAAAATTTACCTTAAATTTGGGGGTACGACTTATATTCGGGGGAGACTTATAATCGGGTATTTACGGTAGCATTAATTATTGTTTGAAAGCTTCCATAGTGTGATTTTTTAGTAAACAAACTAAAAAAGTTTCAAAATTCATTCAGTGTCATTCATGTAACGTCTCATTTTTTAAAATCTTCGCTTTAAAAGCTACACATATTTCAATAAATATTCATTTATATAGAGTTCATTAAATGAATTAAAATGACCAAAATAATTATTATATAATAAAAGGAATGGTTTGATAATATTTCAATAACATGTGACTCACCTTTTTTAATCCCCTCCTTCATTAGAACTTACATTGGTCTCTTTCATCTATTTATTTTATTTTTATTCTATTTTATTTTCATTCAAAAAGAAGTAATATTTGGTAAATCTTTCTAGTTTTTTTTTTACTTAAATCACGTTGTGGAAGCTTGCAAACAACTGGGATTAACATTAAAACTTTAAATCGACCCCAGCAGCTAACCTCGCACTACGTCACTTCCGGAAAAATAATGGCCGGTGCGAGGGGAGTGCAAACGTGCTATTTTTTGCTTTTCAAAGCATTTTTTATATAGAAATTATGGACCAAAATAAAAAATTTCAATGGAATCGTGTTATATTTATATCAAAAATTGATCGTCTGTAAAAAAATTATAATCGAATTTTTGTGTAGAGTTGTCCTTTAAATTTTGAACGAAGTTTTAAACTGAAAACTTGAAGTTTCAAATTACAATGCAAAATATGAAAAATAAATGTTTTTCACGTAGAGGACAATAAAGAGATTTAGTGATGAAAATGTTGAGATAAATATAAATAAAGAAAATATTAATAAAGAAGATAAAATCTTCGGGGAGGGGTGATGACGAAATGTGCTTATTTTACTAAGGTTATATTTTATTATCTAGATTAGGGCATATGTTTTATAAGTCATAACCCCGGCTATTATCTCTTAAATTTTTGTTCACTCATTACGGGATACCCTGTATATGTTTCAGTTTGAACTTTTAATAACTTTTATATAAATATAAAAGAGATTGTGGGTGGCTACTGAAGAAGTTAGAATTGAATAATCCATCCCCGTGATTAAATCTGCCCTGTACATGATTTAATTACATAATTTAAAGAATTGTACTATTCAATGAACCCCAATTACCACAAGATTTAACCAATGAACTGTTATCATTGTATGAAGTTTTTACATAAAATCAGAGTGAATAGAAGAGGGAATTTACCCCTTCTATTCACTCTGGTAAAACACTACCCCATAAGAATTGTACTCCCCCCCCCCAACACACATCTTTTAAAAGAGTAGGCCATAAACTTATATGCTATAATTTTATGTAATTGAAATCGAGGAATGGAGTTTAATGAAGAATTCAGCACAAAATAAGCACATTTTATTTTCTTTATTAATATTTTTCTTTATTTATATTTACCTCAACATTTTCGTCACTAATTCTTTCTATTACCCTCTACGTGAAAAATTTTATTCTTCATATTTTGTATTGTAATTTGAAATTTTAAGTTTTCAGTAGAAAACGTCGTTCAAAATTTAAAGTAAAACATTCGAATTAAATTAGAGCTCTTGTCTGGAGCATTTTGGGTGGCAATTGTCCTAGGTGGCAATTATCCTCGGTGGCAATTATCCTCGGTGGCAATTGTCCTAGGTGGCAATTATCCTCAGTGGCAATTGTCCTAGGTGGCAATTATCCTCAGTGGTAATAATCCTAGGTGGCGATTGTCCTAGGTGGCAATTATTTTAGGTTGCAGTTATCTGGGAGGCAGTTGTCTGGGAGGCAGTTATCCGGGGGCAGTTGTCCAGGTGGCAGTTGTCCTAGAACCCTGATTTGCCTGCCCTGTGTCCATAGCTGCTTAGGTTCTGCATATCCACTCGCGAGTGCTTGTGATGCTCTCTATTTTGTCCTCCCACAGCTTGGTCTTGGAGGGAGGGGCGCACTACAATGTGTGTGTCATTTGCGATTACAGAAAAAGTACACAATCATTCTACTCCTATTCTTGTTACACATAGCTGCCACATGCCCTGGTCTATTGCAATTAAAACAGACTATATTATGCCTTATTCCATTATCCATGGATCTACCCTCTGCTCCTGCCATATTTCCCTGTATAGCTGCATTCCTTAGTAGCTGACGCGTGTTACAGTTTCATTTTTCAGTATCAACTCGTATTTCCATATTTCTAGTTCCTGTTCATTCGCGCTTTGATTTAGTTACCCCAGTCTCAAACTCAATTCTATTAATAAGGGCAGTTAAATCTGGCTGTGTTTTCTTTTCTGCTCCTTCCTCCTCACTGCTTATTGCACTCAATCCGTACTTCTTTGCAGCGATTCGCGCCTCTATTTCCTCTTTTTCCTCTGCATAGCTAAAGGCTTGTTCGAAGCTCTCCAGCTTACAGAACAATATGACCCACTGATAAGGGGCAATAGACCCTCTATGAAATTGTGACTGCGAGTCAATGTGTGGTTCGTTTGGTGGGGGAGGTGTGCTCGTGTGTGAGTGTGGATTGGATTGCGTGTGTATAGGTGTGCACTTCATTAATTTGGGGTACAAGTGTTTAGCTCACATGATTAATTTTCATGATTGTGTGGCGGTTGTTTTAAAAATAGGTCTATGTGGATGAATATTTGGTTGTTTTATCGTAAATTGTCGTTTTAGTCAGAGTAATTGTTGTTTACAGGTTGATATTTCCCTCTTCTTCAACAATGCCTCAGCCAGAGAGGCTGGGCTTTGTTGTAGCGAGGAGAAATTCTCGGTAAAACTGCAAGTTTTCTAAAACTGTTTTAGCATTGTTAAGTTTTGTTTTTTGTTAAGAAGAGATTAGCGTAAGCGACGGATGTTCTGAGGATGGAAAGTTTAGCGATGAGCACAAGCGATCGTTTTAGCGTCTGATTCGCAAATGGCGATTAAGAAAAAATTCCTTTTCCTGTAAGTGAAGAATAACGTTCAGTTTCAACAGAGATGAATGATCATTTTAATTCAAGGAAAAACGTCTGAACACGCTGTGGAAGTCGATTTGGTACCAGTAAAGAAGGGACAAATTCGCGTGATTCGTATTTTGCAGCCTGAATCGACATGGATGCTTTTTTGTCTTTGAAGGTCACCAAAGATAAGAAAACATCTTGCCAACGAGTTTGGTGAGGTCGTTTTATGTATTATTAGTGCCACAGGAATTTAACTTTAATCAAGGAAATAGTTTATTATGATCAAGGACAACTCCTAGCACGGAATTTATTTCTCCGTTTTGTGGAACTACTTTTTTTGTCAAAAGTTCCTCTTGAGCGTTTGAGCGCAAAAAGGAGTATAGCTTTATGCGGACACTCTTTTAAGAATGTTATATGAAACCTACTGTGATTGATTTTATAGTGATTGATGATTAAAACTGACACGGTAGGCCATTAATTAGTGTTTATCCAAAGGCTGTAACTTAAAATATCTAGCAACCTAAATGTTGGTTTAAATGATTGAGAAGCGCGATAATTGTAAAATTGAGTCGCTCATATAAGTAGTCCACACAACGCAGTTTATGCTAAAATAAATGGATTATTGCAGGTGTAAGTAACAGTCATATACCCCAGTATCGACAAATAAAAGAGTATAGCTGACTAGGAGAGTTATAAGTTCGAAATACTTTAGGGTTACTACATCCCTCCCTCAAAAAAAAGGGGTACACAATGCTTGCTTGAGTTGACTGCGTCTATCATTAGCATAACTCTGTCAGACTAAGGGTGATAACTGATAGATCTGAGCTATTTTGGTCAAACAACAGGGGGACACTTATGTGTGCCATGTTTTGGAGTACTGATTACAATGAAATTATGTAAATGGTTTCGTTTACTTTATTGTTCGTTATGACGAGTTTTCATGTTATATAGATTCAGTTAAATGTATTGATTATATTCTGTTTAGGGGCCGCCATCTTATTGTAAATCATTAAGTGTCTCATAATTTGAATTTGGTTTCCAGTATGTTTTATAAGCAACTGACTAGTTATTAAAATTATTGTTGATCTGAAGCACACTGTGTGTACGTTTTTTCGACCTCTAACGAGTCCACCCTCCCTTGCTGCGAGGTACGAAGGTTTGGGTTTGTCCCAAGGCTCAATTAAGGTCGCGCCCCCCGCACGTGGGTGGCACAAATTGATCCTCATCCATTCTTTGGCTATCTGTCTGGCAAATGCGCGCTTTGTGTCTAAATTGAGACCGGCACCCAAGAGCCTGTATACGTGTCGCGAAATCGCACATTGTCTCACGCTTACCTTGAAAGCATTCCATGAATAGCCTCTCACTTTTTCCTTCGGCTCTCAAATCTTTCCGTTATTTTTCTTTTAAAGATCTCAAACTCCTTTATCCCGAGCATGGCCTGATCCTCGCAACAGAAAAACTGCGCACTCCCTGTCATTTATATTCTGACGATATTCATTTTCGCCTCAGGAGTTCAGTTATTCACTGCACCCATCTCCTGTATTCGTTGAAAAAACAACGCTAGATCTGTGGAACCATCATACACGCTAATCTTCTCAGTCTAAGCAAATGATTGGAGAGCCATCCTATATTCCCTATAACCCCCATTTAGCTTAATTTAGTCTTTCTCTCCTTTCTTCCCTGGTCTTAGATAAGTTAGGATTTCCTAAGCAAATACTACTAACTTACTCATTTTAAACAATCTTCAAGGATTGAAATTTGAAATGACCGGTCGACTGTTGTCAAATCTGTAATGATTGAATTCTGTAGGATCCTGTTGACTGTCGTCAATTTTGTAAGCTCCTCTCAAGGATCGTGTAGTAATTTTGTCGTAACTGCTCCAAATCTGCAACATTCACTCAGCCTTACGCTTGTTATGGTCGGGCTAAGGGTTCTACCTTACTTACCGGAATGTCACCCCAGGAGAGCATTTGGCTGCTCTAACTTATGAATTGGGAATAGTTTATCGACCACACCATCCCCTATATTACCCTAAAATCCTTTCCCCTACGAAATTGCTGCACAGGTCGTGCCAGAAACAAAGTGTTTGAGGAACCAAATATTAGCTTCTAACTATTTTATCAGGTTGTTGCAAAAGTTTCTTCCGATTCTAGAACATGTACCAAAGAAGGGCTCATTTTCCAAAGGGGGATGTTCATAATTTTTCAAGCATATTATGGCATTCGATTCCTGAATATCTTTGCTATATTACATCCATGAATCAACTTTCTTACTATACATATGAATTGGACCTTTCACGCGAGCATATCGAGCAATAATCTTCTACAAGTATTCTGGTAAGATCAGTGCTGCGCAATGTTTACCAAAACATTTGCCAACGTTTAGGTGATGGCACTGTTAGTTTACGTTCAATAGAAGAATGGTATCGCCCGTTCAACTCGGAGATAGCACTCTTCAGGATGCACCTCTTTGGTCGGCCAATCATGATTTCAGATGGTGATCTACGCCAAGCAATTGATGAAGATCACAATGTAACAACGAGGAAACTCGTATAACAGTTCAAGGTTCACTTTTCAACCATTGCCCGGCTTGGTTTAATCATTCAATCATTTTTGTGTTGGAATAAAAATCCGGAAAAAACTTTTGCAACAACCTCATATTTTGTATAGACATGTATTTCTTATGCTTGGCCACGGGACAGAATGCATACCTGCCTCGCCGGTCAGTCATCTAGCTCGTTGCTCTGGGATGTTTCTCTCATCGCAGAAGGTGGACTCGTCTGGATTGGAGGATTCAGGAGAGTGCGATGTCATTTTGCTCTAAAGCTCACGACGGATTCTTTGTCTCTGGATGGAGAGGAGGTTTCAAGAGAGATGTTGTCTCTGCCAAAGCACACGACGAACTCGCTGACTCCAAACTCGACAGCCAAAGCGGAAATGACATTTCACAACGTCAGAGCTCTGGAATGCTTCGTCAACCCGGTGAGGACTGGACATGTGCTCAAATGCTCTGCTTCCCACGAGTTTCGCGTCTCTGTGGCGCCCAAGAGCCCATTAGATTTGGAAAGGGCGACCACCCATTACAACATGGCCTGTTGAATGCTGCTTAAACTCGAGAAGGGAGATATGCACTTCCTCTGTCCACCCCCGGGTCCAGAGCTAAAACAACCCCGAATCCATGGCTTCGAATACTGTCATCTCCCTTTGTCTCCTCACAAACATTCATCATCGTGGAGGGGGCTTGTCAAAAGACACCCACACACACACGGTAAACACGACCTTATATGGTCATCTTTGGGTCCAGAACGGGAACTCTACCCATCTGCTTTAAAAATCCACTCTTATCATACAAATTTATAAAATACGACCTCACATAGTTAAAATGAAAATTCTTGGCACAATAACACTTCTCAGTAGTATGTATTAGAATGTGTTGCAAGTTATTAGAATAATAGAAAGTGTGAAGTTTCTTTGAATTTCACAAAGTAAGTATCAGTTTATTTTTCGATAAGTATAAGTATTCGATAGTACGTGAATGTCTTCTACAAAACTGCAAGCTGGATTTTCTTTCAAGTTGAGAAACTGCCCTCTCTAAGTCTGACAAAGTAGAAAATGCATTCCTCACCTTTATCTCTGCCATTTGACAAATTCCCTACTTCTAAACCCAAGTGATGTCTAATTCTTAGGGGAGGGGGAACAAAAAATAAGGCATATTGAAATAAGAATATGAAATCAATAGTGAATTGGAAGAAATCGTTTTAGATTTACATGAATATATACGGATAATTTCACTGTATTCATTACGCTTGCAACATGCCATTTAGACCAATTTTTGTTAAATAATTAACCGATAGTCATTAGAGGAAATTTAACATCAAGAATATTCAAAGATGTGAGCATTAATATTAGAGGTATAAGCAAAGTTTGTTTGCTAATATTTGATATTTGACATGTGAATACCGTGAAATTACCCATATTTTGGTAACATTCAAACTATGCTTGTTTATTTATTTTAAATTTTTCGGCCAATCGAATATTCATAATAAACAAAGTCGATGAAATCAAACTTTAAAAAATCGCGAAAAGCAAACGAAACTAAACTTTTCCAATTAACCAAGCACAAAAAAAAAACAAAAACAAAAATTAAACAAATGCGAATTAATAAAGTGAATTCGAAGAAAAGATTTCTTTAGCGTGTTTTTAAGAAATCGCATCTTTAAATCTTTCATGTTCTTTGAATCACATCGTACGTGAATATAAGTATTTTCCTAACCTCTGCACCCACGTGGCCTTCTTAACCAATCAGAAACCGCGGACTGTAAATGCATGTTTTCACGGACCCATGTAAATAACCATTTCCGACATTAAATTGATTCCTTATATTCATGTTTTAAAACTTTTTTCTGTAAATTATATTTTATTCATAAGTTATTTCACAAAAAATAAAACCATTGCTGAAGAGATCATTTTTTGATGACCTCATTAGAGTGTTTTCTCTTCATTTAAATTAGGAAATTCGATGGTGCCACGTCATAGCTTTAACAAAAGAAAATAAAAGGGAGGGTTAAAATTCCTATTATGTTATTTTCTAGCTAATCACAGGCAGGTGTGACCCCCCTTTAGCATAAAATTACGTTGAACATTCCAAAAAAAAAAAAAATTTACACATTCAGTTGTATAATAAATCGTTAACAAAAAACAAATGGAGATATTAAACAAAAAAGATTTCTCTCTAAATTTTGACTATTATAAAATTCAATTTTATTATGTTTATAATTTTAAAAAAGGATTCAAACCAAGCATTACAAATAGAAAATATTTTTATACATTTTAATTTATTGTTTTAGAACAATGGTACTATTAATCGATAAAAAATTACTAATCAAAAGCAGTATTAATCAAGATCAAAAAAATTAAAATTTTAAAGTAAAATGTCAGTTATTGAATATTAAAAAAATACACTGATTGGAAGAAAGTAATTGGACACCTCGCACAGTGTAATTATTTGCTTTTAATGATAACAGCTAATATCCTGTCGGCCCCCTCAGCCTGCAATCATGGCAGCCACTCGCCAGGGCATGCTTTCCACAAGAGAAAGGTACGACCCCCACAGGAATCTCCCACCAAATGTCCCGTACAGCCTGTTCAGGTACTGTTTTGGGGAGTGGGCTACTACCCCTGAACTGATGCTCGACTTCATCCCACAGATGTTCGATAGGATTTAGGTCGGGGCTCTGGGCTAGCCACTGCAAGCATTCAACATTATTATCAGCATACCATTGCAGGGTATAAGCTGCAACATGTGGCCTGGCATTGTCGTCTTGGTACAGGCATGGCTCCAGACCGTAGGTTTGCCAAAAGGTTGGGAGAACGGAATTGTCCAGGATGGTAGTGTACTCATTAGCCCTCATGGTGCCATCCACCTTTACTACTGGGTCTACACCATAAAAAGAAAAACACCCAACACCATAATATTCCTCCTCTGCCAAATTTCACTTTTGGGATGATACACTCAGGAAGGAACTGTTTTCCAGGTAAACGCCACACGCAAACTCTGCCATCCGATCGAACAATGTGAAGCGGAATTCATCGCTCCAGAGAACAGGTTTCCAGTCCTGAACGGTCCAATCTTTGCGTACCCTGACCCACTGCAATCTGTTCGTTTTGTTCGCCGGTGTGACTAGCGGCTTGTGGGCTGCTGCTCTGCTGTGATAGCCCAGCATGTGGGCCTCCTTTCGGAGGGTCTTGGTGGGTACGTGACATCCAGATGCCTGCTGGAATTCCCCAGCGATGGTGGTCATCGTCGAACGTCGGTTCTTCCGTATCTACTGCTGCAGCACCCGATGGTCCCTGAGGGTGGACAACCAGGCCTTAGTGCATTAGCTCAATGTCCATTGGTCCTGTATTTCTTCAGCACATACGCCACTGTTATTTCGGGTGGTTCTGGCTGCTGGCAATATCTCGTATGGATGCGCCTTGGAGCGACATTCCAACCAGGACACCTTTTTCGAACTCTGTCAGCTCCGCCGGTCGCGGCATGATGCTTCAGTTAGAGTCAATGGTGTTGTCTGATGATTATCTTTGCATTTCCATACAGTAGTGACACGTGAGGTAGCGGAAAGGTCCATTTTTTGCCGGGTGGATGGGTGTCCAATTACTTTCTTCCAATCAGTGTATTTTCTATCCCAATGTAAAAACAGTCATTTTCTCAAGAAAATAGATCAATAAATGGGAAAAGGTTAAAGCTGCTTTGACTGCATTTTACTATTTACTAATAAGGAATTTTTAAAAATTATTCTGATTTTCTTATATTTTACATAAAGAAAAAATAAATGAAAAATGTAGACAGTAAAGTGGTTCTTGAAATTTTAAAATGCAACAGTAAGAGAGGACTGGTGCTATTTTATTCCAAAACTAAAATCAGTTGTAGAAATCGAAAAACTTATCTAAAGAAGATAACTCAGTGAGAAACGGTCGTGTATATATCTATAAGATAAGTGAATAAGAATAAAATAATTTGAAATTAAAAATACTACAAAATCATCTGTAAATTAAAAAGAAAAAAGGGTGTCGACATATTATTGAAATGGTATAATACTTAATGTTATGGTATGAAAATAAATAATAAATCAAATTTATAGAGTTTATGAAGAAATTATTGGAGCCTTGTTGATGTAATGCTCTGGATGTTTAGCTACTATGTTGATGTAGGTCCCATCTGGCGGCATCATTATTGGACGAATCAGAGTTTAACGTTTGCTGCCACACTATTCTTCTAGCCATTGCAAGCATCGTAAGCATGGAAAGAGAAAGCACGTGGAGATATATATACACCAGAGGAGAAAACTCAATGCTAAATCAAGAGACTTGAGGGGATCAAGTGGTCGCCAGGGCAGCATTTTGATTCGCAAGAAGAATAGCAGATGAAACTGTTGTTTAATATGGCATTTATAATGTTTAGTGTCCTTAAATAGAGCATGCGTTTCATATTAAATTTTAAAATGAAAAAAAAATTATTCTCTGCTACACCTTAGCCTTTTTTTAATTTTATGAATTCTTATTTAAACGCAAGGTACCAAAAAATATTTTTTCTTTTTTATTGCACTTTTTAAAGCACTTTTTTTCTTTTATTTTTAGTAATATTAGGAGGGCTAACGAATGTTAAGTTAAAGTCGAAAATTAACGTTTGTATAATATACTTAAAGAAACACCTTTTTTTTTTAAAAAATTTTGAAATTTGAAATTTATTCATCTAAAGGGTCTAAACACAACTCCTGGCAAGAAATATCGGATATTTATTTCTAGTTCAGCTAAATTCATAAAAAAGCTTAAATTTCCTCAAAAATAATGGAAGCATCCAAAAGGGATGAAGCATAAATTACAGAAAACACTTTATTCTATAAATGAGTAATTAAGCATATAAACAAAACATCATTTCTGCTTGAAAATATACATTAATATAAGGAACACAGTGGAAAAAAGTATTGGATAGCCATTTGGCTTGGAAATAAATATGGAATGATGCCAAATAAACATGTCAAATATTATCAAAAGCTGTTTTTAATATTTGGTAGCCCTGCCTTTTCACTTGACTTTTACCTTAATTCTTCGAGGCATTGATTCATATAAGTTTATGCATCAGTGTTCACTGATTTTTCCCCAACATTGACGAATTGCTTCTTTATATCTCACCAAAGATTTTCTATTAAATTTCCATCAGGACTTTGAGCTGGCCATATCATCCGTCGGATTCTATGATCCTCACAGTATTTGGCAACAGCCTGAGAACGGTGGCATGGTGCATTATCGTCCTGAAAGACAAAGTCATCCGAATCACCAAACGAATCTCCCGACGTTGGCAGAAGAAACTGATCCAAAATGTCTATATAGTTCGCACTGTTGACAGTGTCATTTAAAATGCACAATTTTCCAGGTCCTGCAAACGTCACACATGCCCAAATCATTACACCCTGTATGAAACTTTACACTGGAACTTAAGCAGTCAGGATGGGATTGTTCTCCTTTTGTTCTCCAGACAAACACATCATTATTATCACTGTTCCCTAAGCAAATCCTATACTCGTCACTAAAAACAACTCGTTTCCAATCCTCCACTGTCTACTTTGCATGGTCTTTGGCCCATTGCAAGTGTATACGTCGATGCTCATTTGAGAGCAACGGTTTCTTCTTTATTTCTTAAATGAAAACCCAGCCTCATTCTAATGGTTTCGTAGAGACCGATCACAGACCTTGACGCCGCATTGTTCCCACTCTCAGTTCATCAATCGGGATGTTGATATTCGCATCCGCTTACACATCCGGATCAGTTTTCTATCGTCAGATGCAATTGTCTTCCTCGGTCACCCACATCTTTTCAAATTCTGCACATTGCCACGAGAGTTAAACTTCTGCCACAGACGGGACACCATGCTCTGGGAACATCTCAACAAAGTTGCGACTTCTAATTGAGTTTTTCCTTCTTTTAGCGGGTGGACTATTCGAGTTTTCACATTAGTAGACAGTTCTTTAGCTGGAGCCTTGATACTCTAATTAGCAGAGTTTTCTGTCGTCTACCAACCTCGATAATTGTGAGCAGTTATAAAAGAATAATTAATTTGTGTAACATTTGCATATTCGCAAACAAAATGTATCATTGGATGTTACTCACTGAATATATCGCATATTTTTTTCCAACCAATGAGACTATCCCATTCTTTTTTCCAACACGTCCGTTTTCGTTTGCATATATCAAAGAATCATTTTTTTTTAATTTTTAACAGTAAATCGTATTTATAGATTAAAGTATTTTCTTTAATATATGCCTCATCCCTTTTGGATACGTCCGTTATTTTGGAGGAAATTTAAGCTTTTTTATGAACTTTGCTGAACTAGAATAAATATCCGATATTTATTGCCAAGAGTTGTATGTATCTCACTTTTGGTAATTCATTTGCTTTTATTAGCAAAATTTCAAAATTCCATTGGGATAGTTTTATATTTCTTGTTTGCATATTGTTTGGTTAATATTTATATATTGTTCTATTCTCATTTTTACATATGTAATTATGATAGTTGGAAAGTACAATATAGCATGAGAATGACATCACTATAGTGATTTCCAAGAAACAGTTGGAAGAATTTCTTTCAGAAGTTTTTTAAATAAATATGTATGCAATTGGTCAGTCTTCTTTTCAACAAAAGAAATCTGTTGAGAGATATAAAAGATATTAAATGCTTTTAACTATTAACCGAAAATTAAAACGCATTTCAAAACCTTATGGTATGTGGGAGTGTTTTAATATTCAAAGTGTTGGTGAATTGTTTATTGTGAAAAGCTGGATCAATACTGAAATTTAGAGTCTTTGTCATTCCTTTTATTGAGAAGATCCGTTCATCTGAAGAAGTTATTTTCCAACAGGATTATGTAACAGCTTATACATCCAACAATCGGGAAAGAGAAATAAGTATCCTGGAATGGCCAGGAAATTCGCCTTACATGAATCCAATCGAAAATCTCTGGACAATCATGAAAAATAGAAACCAGAATCCATGCCCAAGAAAAAAAAATCACATTGAATGAATCAAAACCGTTTGAAATATATGACAACTTTCTCCAAAAGAATTGAGACTGTTTATTACGGCAAAAGCTATCAAATGGTTAAATCACTTATGTAAAAAAAGATAAGATATTTCCTATTTAGCAATAAATGAAATTACTTTTATTTTCGCTGACACATTTTGTAATAACAGTATCTTCAAAGCAACGATTAAATTTAATTGTTATTTTACTTATTTTATTTTTTTAATTTGTGCATTTAATTAATTCATTTTATTTATTCATTTAGTCGTTAATTTTGTTCTATTAATTAAATATTATCTTTATTTATTGTATTTGTTTATCATTTAATTCATCTATTCTTATTATATTTAATTAAACTTTATTTAATTTTTTATTTATGTAATTCATTTTTAACAAATTCCATCATAAATATTTGATATTTATTTATTAATATCTGTAGCTTTGTCATTGAAATGCCAAAATTTGTACTGCAGAAAACATTAGGAAGCAGTGTTCAAGACACCGCCGTCTTAGTTTGACAGAAATAGCTATCAGTTTCACCCTCCTAAGAAATTAAAAGAGTTGTGTTGTGGTAGCTGGGACAGGAGAGAGCGAGGAGAGAGAGCTCGAGAAAGAAGTAGGTGGGAATTTCAAAGTGCAACACGTTATCTGTGATTCTCTGATCGTGAGTAGATCGGCTATCCAGAACAGAAGATGTGGCCTGATGAACTGTGCGGCCCAATGTAATAATGAGGACATAAATTTCTTCATCCTCAGAGGAATGAGCTAAGCCTTTCATTAAGTGAATTAACTGCGCCATCTGGTAACTGTACGAATGCCAAGAATATATTGCAAGTCTCGCTCGTCGACTACAAAGCTTAAAGAATTCCTGAAGTGGCCTACATCCATCGAGCTGAGAAGTTTCCCCGACGTGCTGAATTGAGACTGCAGAACTGCTCAGCGGTGCAGGAGAAACAGGTGCTGCTAAGCGGAGTTGACGAGACTGTTTTTCACACTGTTGATTGGAAAATTCTACTTCCTGCTCCACACGTCTACTCACATTATCGCCCACTTCCTGGTACTTGTGGAGAACTTGTCGGAAAGTTGGATTTTGCAGCCGTCCCCATTTGCTCAAGTGATGCTTGTGATGCTTTAACCTATAATGCATTTGTTCATGAGGGTATAGAAGTGGCTTACAGAAAATAACGTGAGCTTACTTATATCCCTCCTCATTTGAATCTCTCATTGACACACAACTTATGTTTTCTTATTTGCCAGGGTCTCGTCCCAGCCATTTTAAAATTTGCGTTTTAATTGCAATTACGTTTGCTTCTTTGCAGAACCCTCGTCAAAATGAATTACTATACCCTGATGCGTAGCCACCTTCCTTTGCAGTACCAATTGCGCGAAGCATCGAATGTTATAAATTACATTTATCTGGATCAGCTGTCTTGGGATGCCGGATTTCATCCCTGTAACTTAAGTAGTCAGTTCTTATATCATTTCTGTCAGCTACAACCGTAGCTGCCCAACGTGGCTGAAATATTAGCATGCCCACTTAAATTGTAATAATATCTTCCAGGCCATAAAATATTTTTAAATGCTTTAGCGTCTTTGAATAAGCTTCAATATTTTTATTTTCTTATGACACTCAAGTAACAATTGTTTACTTTTGTTTTTTCTTAATTACATAGTTTAATTGTTTTGTGTTGAAACATTTTAAATTGCCCATTTTTAGTGGGTAGCAATTAAAATTTAATTTAATTTATTTATTAACTTAAATTATTCCTAAAATGTATAGACTGTGTCATTCTTTTTAGTTACTCATGCTTCCACTATCATAATTCAAATTTTTACACGTGACTTTCAGTTTTTGTAGTAATCCTTTTTTCGTTGTTTACATATAGACACGTTACAGAAAGTAAGATTTCGAATGAAATGCAACTATTATGATACTCCTATTTGAAAGATTCTAACAGATACCACAGCATTGTTAGATTCAATTGTACGAGAACCAGTGGAAGAGATTACTTTATATACTTTGCTACATCATACAGAACCATAGAGATCAGTTATCAGGAATTAACTATTCAGTTTCTTATTGTATTATAAATTTACATTATCTAAAATTTAATCTATGAATTTGAAAAACTTATTTTTATTTGTGAACTCAAATACTTATTTGTGAGGGCCAACAGAATTTTGCCTAATTAATTTTGTTATTATTCCTTCCATAACATAAACCAAGTCTTTCTCACAGCATAAATTAGAGAAGTTACTTTGACACATTGTCTAGGTGTCATGACATCAGATCCAGGAGAACGGTGAGACAAGTTGATCTGTTCATGTAGCACAATGCCGACCTTTGGATCAAAGCTGCTAGCTGTAGTGGCTTTCTAGAAGGATGAAACGTGAACAAATGCCATTCTTGGGAAAAATTGCATGAAAAATAAATTAAGTGAGAGAAGTAAAAGTCGAAGAAAGAGAGCAAGAATTGGAGAGGAAATATGCTCGACTCCTTTGTAGAGAGAATGGTCGAAGCCTGACACATGCAAGGAAGGACCCCAATGAGGCCACAGGAGCCTGTGCACAGTAAGGCAAAAAGACATGACGATGCTGAAGCGAAGCTGAAGAAAGTCATCCGCGATGGCGAGAAGTAGAAGTATTCCACAAGCAGCAGCTAAGATGACATTATCTCGATTAAGAATCAAGAAGATAATATCGAACTTTATTCATTTGAAGTTAAAGAAGTGACACTCCTTCCTTTTACTCGATATACAGGGTGATTCAAATCGCGTGTAAAACAAGTTAGGTGATATTATACAGGTGAATGTAAACATAAAAATTCCCATGAACAAGGGCCCGAATTTGAACGATAACTGAGATATGAACAGAAATAAAAATGCCGCCACCAATATCCATGGTACATAAGACTGTGTATACCGTTGAAATTTGATCAAATTCCAACGAGAAGTCTCTGAGTTACACAGTCAAAATTTTAACAAGTGCTGATGAGTAACTCAGAAAATTCTTGGTGGAAATTGATCAAATTTTAACGTTATACACAATTTTACGTACCTCATTATTCAGCCAAATTTCACTAATCTAGGCTTCACAGAACCTGGGTTATTAACTTGTTGATTTTGGTGGCAGCTGTCACGAACATGCGCAATGGAAACGTGTGAGTGTAAGGAATTACGTGATCAAGGAGTTTACATTTTATAATTTGTTTATACTCATATTTTTAATTCTATTCAGTAATTATAAATAGACATAATCATTAACGGACAACAGAGCACACTTCCACCCCTTAGGTAAGCTATGCTCTTAAACAGTATGTTATGATTAAGGGGGAATTCCACTTACACGTGGAAAATCCCCACTACAAAAATTTAAGACGAGCAGATATGGCTCACTAACAATCACTACTACTTTAGTAATTAAGACGGGAACTGCATTACCAAGGAAACGCGTTATGGTTCTGCGTTGTAATTGAACCACGAAATTTTCCAGCCCAATCCAGTTCAATAACCAAAAACTTGAAAGTAAGCTAAGCGGCTCTGCATGCAGTCTTGCTTCGTTTCTATATTATTCGGTCCAGGGTAATGCTTATATCCTACTGCCATTGCAGTCCAAAAACAGTCCCGCATTTACGCAACGCGTTAAACATCTGAAACCAGTCTGCACGGGAAGTTGTGGAATAAAATAAGGAGAACATTAATTACGTTCTGATGTCAACACGCATAAATAACCATACAATGTATATAGCAAAAGAAAAGACCCTTATGAACAACACCCGATAAATTGAGAATCTAATAGGCTCTCTTAAAGAAAAACGAAGAACTAGCAAACCATTTTACTAAGCCTATTGACTACTGGGAAAATTAAATAAAGAAATGCACAATAGTTGCCTAATAATTTTTCCACTCTTAATTTTAATGAAAGTTACTTTTGAAATTTCTTAGGCGCACATGATACAATACAGTCCAGCAAAAGAACAGAGAGCGAGAGCTGATAAAACTAGATGGATCTCGTCTGTTTGCTATAGACCACTATCAAACCTAACATTATTCAGCAATATTATTTAGCTGAAGGGATTCTAAGTAAAATTGGCTTACCTTGAAAGTAGGGCAAAGGTGCCTAGACTCTCCCGTCTAAACGCTGAACAGGTCCAAGGAAAGATACCAGCTATGTCGTCGGTTGAAGAAAATGGCGTCAACTCCTCGTCTGGATATACGCTATAGCAGTCACTCACTCATAGTCCAGATACAACCACTAGGAATGTCTCGCAGGAAAACGATAGGAATCGTGTCTCTTGTTCGGGCCTACAGGAAAATTGTTGGCTTGAAATAAGAGGTGTCCTCTGCTTGGTGGGAGCGCTGAATTTTCCTTCCTTGATTATGGCTGCTGAGGTGGAGCAGTCAGGATCCTTTGCCGCAGTTCTCGGCTCGGCTTGGCTTGATTTTCCCTCGTAGAGAACGAACTCGTCCACTCGCGATGTTGTAAAAACTGGCGACGGAACCCCTCCAGACGAGTTCTGGACATTGGCAGCTGGAGAAATAACTGAAGTAGAACAATTAGTCATAAAAGAATTATGTGTCGCATTAGGAAAGCTCACGCAGTGTTGTGAGTTTGTTAAGCTGGCGCACGCATTTGATTCACTTGTTTTTCTCTTCGCTAACCGTCCTAAAGCTCTCGTCGTCGGTTCGCCTTTCTTTTCTCCTTCATGAGAAATAGGTGGATTCTTTAGGGGCGACCTTTCCTTCGCAACCTCAGTAGCCAAGTTCCCTTTTTGCAGCTCCCTCTCAACCGTCTTTTTTCTCCTGCGCATTTTCTTGTGCCGATCTCTCTCCTTCCTTCCGCAATCAGGGATCATATATAAGCAGAGGTCTCTCAATTGCAGAAGGTGCCATCTGTTGACATCGGATGGCAACGGACTAACTCCAGCATTATTTCTCATTTTGTTTTGATGACTGAGAATACTGGAGCCTGTAACTTTCGCAATGCTTTGTGACAGCAGCATTTTTATTTCTGTTCATATCTCAGTTATTGTTCAAATTCGGACTCATCTTTATAGGACTTTTTGTGTTTACCTTGACCTCTATAATATCCTCTTAAATTGTTTTACACACGATTTGAATCACCCTGTATATAGATCTTGGCATCATCCAGTTACCTCTTACAATTATTCCATTATATTTGACTTTCATATGATGAACTACGCACGAGAAGTGGAGCACTACAGTTTTGATTAATGGTTCCAGAGATGGCATTTCTTCATGCCCAAACTCTGTGCTAAGTTGTGCCGAATTTCAAAAACTGACAGAAGATTCCGATGCTTTTATTCTTCCCAGACCTAAAATTCAACTCCCCACCATCATTAAGAAAGCCAGGGCCAGGACTGTTTTGCTGACAGCATCATTAGCGACAAGTTTTGAAGGAGCTTTACTAGCAGCAGAGTTCCATGATACATGTTCCCATTCTCTTCCAGTGTTGTATGCATTGCGAAATAGTTGTTCTTGTGGAAATCCTACTCTCTGGTTCGGATGAAGTAAACTTATTGCATAGAACAATACGTTAGCATTTGTTTTAGCAAGACTGATTATTTCTTGATTTTTCTTTACATTTCATGTAGACCAGATAATAGCATCTTTTATCTGGTCTACTTACTTTCAAGGTTGCTTATCTCCAATATAATTTTCTCTGTCCAGCTATTCACCTAGCATTAACGAGTAATATCGACTATGAAAAGATCATAGTTGATATCATATGAACTTTTGTAATTATATATAATAATTAGTATTGAATTGAAGCAGCTGACGTTTTCAATTTATTTTACGAATTCATTTGCAATTTCTCTAATAAAAGAATACAAATAAAAGAAAAAGAATACTAATAAGGTGAGCTCCAGGGGCCAGTATGGTCAAATATCACTGAAAGTTGACACCCAGGAGTCACGCAAAACGAACAAAGAATTTATAAAACTAAGAATCAAACAAACCAAACAAAGTAAAACAAACACTATCCTACAGAGATCATAACAAACAAACACAAAATATCCAATTAACACAAAAATAGTATAAAATGAAATACAGGCCCGATACCCATAATGCCTAAGACCAAGAAACAATCCGTTTAACAACATCGATTCATGAGTTAATATCGAAAATATTATGAGTATGTATAATATCATAATCAAATCATGCTGAAGAAAAACCGGATACAAACCACTGCAAAGACTTAGGGAAAGTTGAATATCGTTTACAGGACGTATGTTAGGGGCAAATAAGACCAACATTTGATACCCATGTAGATCAGACATCAACGCCTATAGTTGTGTCGGTTGACTATCGATGATTAGTTGGATTGGTAATTAATTTATGGCCGGGTTTACCAACAAAAATGAATTAATAGATTTATATACAAAAGTGCACACACGAGAAAAATACAATTGGTATATAGTGGTTATTCCCAATATGGCAAAATATGCTAGCACTGACTCATATTTTGGTAATCTATTATAAATTCTCAGAAACCATTTCTGAAGCTTCATAACTCTAGAGAGATTACTTAAAGTAGACGATCCCCAAAATAACACACTAAAACATAAACAGGAATGAATCCAATGCGAAGTATAATTGCAGCAATATATTATGTGGCAAACATAACAGGTGTTATATGACACTGTCTTCTGTCTAATTTTAATATTAGTACATCTATTGGTTAGTCCCAGCTTAGGTCTTGAGCAATCGTTATACCAAGATAAGTAAAAGAGGATACCATTGAAATCAAATTCTCATAATAATATAATGATAGAATATTAGGTAATCCTTGTCTATTTCGTTGGTAGAATGCAATAGGTTTCGTTTTGTCAACATTCACTATCATTTGTTGTAATTGTCCCAAGCCTTCAGAGCACCAAGCGCTTCATTAAGAAAAGATATAAGATGGTGCGCTTCACTGGCCGCCACCAGGATAGTGACATCATCGGCCTAGAGAATAACTTTTAGAGGTAAATGAGGCAATACTAAATTAGGAAGGTCATTAATGAACAGGCAAAACGAAAGGGGGAGTGTATAGAGCCTTGTGGTATGCGGAAGTTACGTAAAATGGTATCTGAGAAAATCCCTGACAGTGATAATAAATATGCATGATCAGTGAGAAAATCATTTAACCCGGACAAAGGCGATCTGCATATTCCAAACTGCTGTGATAATTTCATTGGTAAAAGATCATTTGAAAAATCAACTTAAAGCCCAGTGATAAAGTTTTGGTGCTATCACCACTGAGGCATACTCGAGAAGCTCATGGCAAGCTGAAGCATACTTGACAAGCTCATGGCATAAATGTTCTAAAATCTGAACCCATATTTTCTTCTTTGCACACTTAGATATGAAACATCCTGCATAAAATACTTCTTAATTCTTGAATGTTATATATAAACCAAAGTTTGGATATGCCCAAGTCTGTGGGAGGCTCCTGTGTTGCACTATCCCCGTTCCTAATGTGATTCATCTCATGCTTGCCCTGCCCCTCGAACCCCTTTTCATCCTTAACTTTTGACCTACTGGGCAGACCTTTTATCACTTCTATATCACACACGATGCTAGCATCCACCATGATTACACAGGGCAGAACGCCCTCTGTGCCCACTGCAATGTCCCCATCACAGGAACTTCAAGTTTATGGGTAGTTTCCTTGCAACTCTTATGCAGAGATTCCTAAACAAACACGTTGTCGATCTTAAAGACCGGAGTATCTCAGAATCTATGACCTTTCACTACCACCCTGCCACCCGGCAAAGCATATGCCGGTGACCAAAGCATATGCCCTTGGGTGCACCCTTCCCTTATCTATCTTTCCCCACGAGGTTTTTGAGGTAGCAACCACCTCATTTTCTCAGTATTGTCCCTTCCCGACATCCTCGACGCCGACCACCGTGACTGCTGCACAAATGGAGGAAAAGCCTTCAAGCACATCCGTCACAAGGATCCCAGCATAAGTTCGATCTGAAAGATTAAGCAGGAAATCACATTGGGGCAATGCCCTTCCACGGATTTTAATATCAAGTGTGACTACCCATTTGATATGGATACATCCACCATTCACTCCTCGATCTCATGAATGGGGACCTCCAAAGACTGGCAGAACAACTCTACCTCAAGAAATGACACCTGTGATCCAGTGTTGACGAGCATGTCGATCAGCTGCCCTTTTATTGTTACTCCTATTATGTATAATAGATCCTTTCCTCTCTTGTGCACAATCAGGCCCTCCTCTTCTGGCGATGCCTGGGTCAAATCATGCTGTCTGGCCTGTCGGCAATCTCGGGCATACTGCTCCAAGGCCCCACATTCAAAAAACGTAAGGTCCCTCTTATTTGTGCGTACCTTCCTGCTTCCCTTCCTAAGCAGTTTTCCCATCATTCTTCTCACTTCTTTCAACTCGTGTTTCACTCCTCCGGCTCAACCGCCACACTCGCAAGGCCTTTAGCACGTTTTTAAGATGTGACACTGCAGGCACATTATCATCATCGGAATCCAATAAATCCGCTTCCACTTCGACGCCACTGCTCCCACCATGGTGTCCGCGTCCCAATTCCTTGGACTCATGGTGACATTGCTTGCTTTTTCAAGAGAATTTGGAGCAGTTGCTTTCAGTTATTTCTTGTGGGGAAGCAAAGTCCCATGGTAAAATCACTCCAATAATAACTGCTCCCTTGAGGGCTCCATATTAGAGTTGGCCTGGATGAAACTGTCCATGGTCACCTGGAGTCAACCAGTATACTCAAGCATCGTCTCCTTTCTCCACTGAATGACATCTTATAGCTCCTTGCCATAATCTTTATCGAACTTTACTATACCAAAAAGTTTGCAGAGTCTAGTTCGGAACAAGGCATAGCTGTCGACGATGAACAGCTCCTTTTCTGTTGTTTTATAAGCAGCATTACCCTCTAACTTTGCCAGAGTTAATTTCATCTCATCTTTCCAGTTGGCAAGAGCTCCTATACATTCTAATGCCTTTAGAAAGCTAGAGACACTGATTCCCATTCCATCTCTGGAAAATACCTGTATAATGCTGATATACCTGGACATCTTGGACATCACCCTGTCCCCATTCTTGCCATTCGTTGGGCATGCTTACGCAGCCTACTGCAGGAATTATGCACTTCCCTGATTGCTCCGGGCAATAGTCATGCAAAGATGTGCCACCTAGACAAAATACACAGACCTACAAACAACACAGCACGATATTAATCCAAATTCCAAACTCTGTAAAATTCCGGATTTTTAAGTCCCTATTCGGGCGCCATTATGTGCATATGCCCATGTGCATGGGAATATCCTGTGATGCGAGACTGAGTTGGCGAGCACCGGAAGGAAGAAGGCTCTAACCCCCCTTTTTCAGATATTCACATGGCCTATCCAACGTGTCTCCCAATGCCTTCATTACCCAATTCACCCACTACCCTTCCAATCAGCCCAAGAGAATGGCAGACAACTTGTGCAACTTGTATGCCTGCTATTACAAACATTAATATGTGCATATTAATAGTTAAAATTTAACATATCTAATGTTTCTTAATTTGCACATAGGCTACTCTAATGCAGTCAATTGTTTTAAATTCTCATTTTTGAACCAAGTGCAAAAACTGGCACGATCATACAGAGCAATGCGTGCCAATCTGTATCTGTCTGCCAAACTCATTACTTTATGAGTGGGCTGAACAAAAACTCTCAACAGATGAGTGGCCTTCAAAATTTTGTAGTCACAACTGTAGGACTTTAATCTGACCTGTTCAGCTTCCTACATTAACGTTCTTGAACCTGGAAAAGCCATTATTTGCTTCTGTATCAAAATTATCATGAAATGCGCACAGCTCGAAATTTAAAACTCAATAACGTTAAAACTTTTGACACTTTTATCACCAAATTTTTATATAATCTACAAACCTTCCTTTAATTTATCTGTTTAATAGTAGGCACATGCAAACATTAAAAGTTTAATAAAATAATATTTATAACATGCTGCTCTCATAATGAAGAGCATTGCAACTCGACAAAATAGCGATGTATATCTGATTTCATTAATAATTATCTTATGCAGCTACATATCTCAAAGTGCTAGTATAATTAAACCCCCTTCATTTATTTTCTAGCAATAGGCAGAAATATTTATCAGATTGCAATAAAAAAATGATATTTAGACTTACTCAGAGCACTGGAGCATAAAAGGAGAATTTTTCATATTTTGCACGCACTGATACCTCCATTACACAATACCGCAGTCCAAAACAGAAAAAAACAATTCAAATAACAGCAGAACATACTCTTGTTTTCGATGTCTTGATTATTTTTAAATGGAATTAGAAAATATTGTAGTATTTCGATAAAAAACCGAGCCCTCGCAATCGTCCTGCCCCCCCCCCCCCCATTGCTACATCACTTTTGGCTGCGCCATTGCATTATGTCATCAACCCTGCTAAGAGAGAACAAAGGAAACTTGAACTTCGCGCCATTACTCGTAATAGGGGGAGCTACTCACGTGGGTAACGCACGCGATAGCTGTTTGATGCTATCAAATGACGTGTTTACATTAGTGAGCTCAATTACAATTTGATATAAATTCAAATGAAAATTCATAGAAAAATAATTTACAAACGTATTTTAAAAATTTTCTTCACTCGTCTGTCATGAATAAAACCACCTAAAAAATGATTATTTTCATTTTTCGTGAACCATCTTGTATAAATTCTGAAAAAAATTGGAAATTGCGTATTTCATTTCTGTAACATTATCTAATGATTTCTATTAATTTTTCAAAAAATTGAAATACAGTCAGTGACAAAAAATTAGCACCACCATCATTTTCACTGACATTCTTTTAATGAAACAAAATTCCAAATGCTCTTTTGGAATACAGACACTTAATATCTTCAGAAACAATCTAGCTTCATAAAAATAAATTGAATATCCACTTATAATTTTTTTAAAAAAATTGTTTTACTCAGGTGATATTTCTGAATGACAAAAAATTAGCATCAGCTACAAAAAAATGGTTTTGCCCTAAAGCTAGGCTCATTTAACTCAAGTAGGGGTGATATATTTACTTTATCATGTAGTAAGAGAAATTACTACAGATGAAAAACTTAATTAATAAACATACAACAAGATGGGACGTGGTTCAGTGCTGTCAGAGTATGAAAGAGGTCAAATTGATGCCTTCAAACAAGAAAACATCTCTATTTGTGAAATTGGGCGTCGTTTGAAGAGAAGCCTAAAGGCTATTTCCAACTATTTGAGAAATCCTCAGGAATATGCAGTTTACAAGGGTTCTGGAAGACCTTGTGCCCTTAATGGAAGGTCAGTTCGTCAGATTGTCAGAGCTGCATCCAACTCAAGTCAAACAGCAAAACAAATTCGTGATGAACTGCAGCTCGACACAAATCTGCGAAACGTTCAGCGTGTGATCCATGACTGCCCGCATCTTCTGCGACAGCACATCGAGAGGATGCCACCACTCACTAACCGTCATCAAGAAAACAGACTTCAGTTTGCCAGAAAATACATGGGTTGGAGTTCAGAATGGCAAAATCTCATATTCACAGATGAAAAGAAGTTCAACCTTGACAGACCAGATGGATTCTCATACTATTTTCACGATTTACGAAAAGAAAAACAAGTTCTTCACGAAGACAGCTTGGCGGTGGATCTGTAATGATCTGGGGAGCAATTAGTTTCCAGAACTAATTGTGACTTGAAAGTTTCTCAGTGGACGAATCAATGCACAAGGGAATTTGTCAATGCTGAAAGACATTTTCCCTGATTTTGGACCAATTATGGCTGGAAATGATTGGGTATTTCAGCAAGATAATGCTCCCATTCACAAAGCACATGTTGTAACACGGTGGTTTGAGGAAAAAAACATCACTCTTCTGCAATGGCCAGCTATGTCACCTGATTTGAATCCCATTGAGAATGTTTGGGGGTTGCTATCACGAAAAGTGTATGAAAACAATCGTCAGTACAAAAATGCTTCTGACTTGAGATGTGCCATCATTGATGCTTGGGAAAATTTAGTTCATTCATTGATTAAAGGATTAATTACTAAGATGCCTAATCGTATCTTTGAGGTAATTTCACAAAAAGGCAAATCCACCCCATATTAAGACCATTCAGAGGATTTTTTTGTAGCTGATGCTAATTTTTTGTCACTCAGAAATATCACCTGAGTAAAACAATTTTTTTTTAAAATTATAAGTGGACATTCAATTTATTTTTATGAAGCTAGATTGTTTCTGAAGATATTAAGTGTCTGTATTCCAAAAGAGCATTTGGAATTTTGTTTCATTAAAAGAATTTCAGTCAAAATGATGGTGGTGCTAATTTTTTGTCACTGACTGTATATAATATGAAAATGAAATCAATGCTATAAACCATCAAATTTCTCCGATTTATTACAAAAATTTTCGGTCCAAGAGGATCATTTATTAATTTACAAAATAACGTTTCCCTAGTTATCACAGGAATCATGTTTTCCTTCAAAAAATGGCGTGGCGTAAGACTGTTAATAGTCATACTAGGTACAAATAAAATGAAACATTCTCTAAGATGCCATCGCCTTGGAGACGTTTTCTCAACTTTGCAAGCAGACATAAATTCACAACATGGTCTCAATGGCAGTGACTCATTCTCATCAGTGGTAAAGCATGTCATTACTATAATTTCAGAATTAATAATTTTACTAACAGCAACATCATGCTATGAAAGAGCACTCCATCCTGGTTCAGTGTGTTCTACTGCCAATATCTTATTCAAATTGAAATAGATTACAGTAGATTTCAACTAACGGCAACAACATTATGCTGATTTTCATTTTCTTTCGCAACTCATTCTATACACGTGAAAGCAGCTCATTTTAATATCTTCTCAGATTCCTTGATTCTCATACCCAAAAAATCACTTATGCACATCAGAAATTCCATTGTTGCAGCATCCAAGAGCTTACAACAATCAGGATTTTAAAATGACTGATTTTAAACGATTACAATAAACTTAGCTTAATCAGAATTTTACAAGACTTATGCACTTAACAAAATATTACGGAATTAGCCTAACGGACCTAGAGCATGGAGGAATACCCATAAAACCTCCCCTATTTGCATCTATTTATCAATTGTTTTTGAAAAACACTGTTACAATATTTCCCACACCAATAAAAAAACACACACTTTGACTGCAGTCACAAAGGAAACCTTCATGACACTGCCTTTGCATTGACCTTCTCTAGAAGCTTTGTGGATCAAACAAAAAAGATACCTTATTTTTAGCAATTATTTATGAATGACAGTAAGTTTGAGATAATCTTTCTATATATATAAAGAAGGAGGTATGTGGGTTTGTTTTTTTTATACAAATCTACAGTTTTAATCCGATCTTAATAAAAATTTTCCATACTTGACCTTCAAAGCATGAGGAAGGTTACTGTCTACCTCAGATTTCGGAAAAATAATAATAATCGATAAAAAATCGATATTCAAGGTTATGGCAGAGCAGATTAATGAGAAATATCTCATGACCAACAATACAAGGCAAAGTTTGTGCTACAATACTTATCAACAGTCGTGTCAACATGCAATGCGCCACAACTAAGCAAGGAACAACAACAAATATCTCATGACCAACAAAGCAAAGCTAACTTTGATGCATAGAATTCCTGTTATTCAGGCTTTTCTTAGAAAAGAGGGTTCTTAGTACTTAACAATTTCTTGAAAATATTTAATAATGATTAGTAACTAGAGATAATGGAGACTTAGCAGACTATTGAGAGAGAGAGAGTGGAAAGACGACAGAGTAAGCACTTCTTTAGCTCCGTGCTGTATTGATCAAATGGTAAGCATAAAAATAGAAAAATCAGCGACCACTAGACTGCAAAAAAAAGATGAATGGTCAAGTTTTGCTTCAAGACATGGAGAGTGGGAATTGCAACAACATCAAGGGGAACATCAAAAGTAAGATTATGTGACTAAGAAATTATTTAGGCTTGCAACAGCATACATGGAGAGGTCCTTCCATTATGAGCATTTAAAATTTATTTCTCCAAATTTTAATTATTTTTTCGACTGTATTAATTCTAAGCGTTTTCATGTGTTTATTTTTAAGTTATTGCAAAATTTATCATAAAAACATTCCGAGCCACACCCGGGGTTATCACCTAGATTAATTGGTAGCACATTGGATCCAAACTTTTAATAAAAACGCATTTTGACTATATTCTGTGTGAATGTCTATATTTAGGAAACTGAAATTTTGATAATGCGATGATTGAACGTTGGATTCCAAGAATCTATCTATATATATATAAAATGAAGGATGTTTATTGGTTTGTTTGTGGATTTATTTGTGGGTTTGTTTTTTATACAAATCTACAGTTTTATTACGATCTTTGATGAAATTTTGCATACTTGAGGTTCAAAGCATGAAGAAGGTCACTCTCTACTTCATATTTCGAAAAAATAATAATTATTAAAAAAAAAATCGATATTATTGGTTTTGGCAAGGCATATTAACGCGAAATATCTCATGACCAACAATGCAGGGCAAAGTTTGTTCAACATCAGAATTGAGAGTTCTTACTACTTGAAAAACTTTAGAAATGATTAGTAATTGGAGATAATGGAGAGTTAGCAGACCATTGAGAAAGACTGGAAAGACGACAGAGTAAGCGGTCCATTAGCTCCGTGCTCTTTTGAGCAAATGGTAAGTATGTCAATAGAAGAATCGGCGACCATGTGTATATTTTGGAAACTGAGATGCAGATAACGCGATGATTGAATGTTCGTTTCCAAGAATTATTAATAATGAGCATAAAATGATGATGCAGTGATTTAATATTAATAAGACAGCATCTATTGATGAGCTAAAGGAGTCAGGTATGTATCCCTTGTGTTCCCTATCAAAGGTCCATATGACTGGCAGAAATTAATGTCAGGAAAGGAAAGAGAAAGAACGAGTATTAGTCAGAGAAACTCTGAAACTAAAACAGAAAAAGGTATACGGGCATTTTAAACATCTGAACAATGGGAGTTTCGCATAGAGCAAGAGGATTTCAGAGCTTCTACGTCATGGGCAAGAAAAATTTGAGTCTAAAATATCTGGTGATGCTCCGCAGTGGTGAGGCAAGACAAGTGAAGTTTAGATAAAATCCCAAAATATATCGTCCGGTATTTTGTATTTTTCATACAATGGACAGTCTCTTTGCTTTGTGTTGTACTGATTGAGTTATTTTTTAAACACTGGAAGTTATAGTTTAATTTTTTGAGATTGTTCTGTTTACCTACAAGTGTATTTATTCCGGGCAATGCCGGGTACCTCTGCTAGTTTATCTATATAAATAACTAGCAGAGGCACACGGCATTGCCCGGGATAATTACACTTGTAGATAAAAACAGAACAATCTCAAAAAATTAAATTTTAACTCCCAATTGGTTAAAAAATACTCAACCGGCACAACACAGAGCATTAGGACTATCCATTCTGCGAAAAATACGAAAAAAAGGAATTCTAGGTGATATCCTGGAATTTATCTAAACTCTTCTTGACTTACCTCACAACTGCTGTTGAACAAAACGGCCGTTGATCAGATGTTTCAAATGACCATATACCTTTTTCTGTTTTAGTAGCAGTTTGTCTGACTAATACTCTTTCTTTCTCTTTCCTTTTCAGACACATTAATTTTTGACAGTCATCTGGACGTTTGATAGAGTGCTCAAGAGAGACACGCATGACTCCTTACTCTCATCAATAGACACTGCCTTATTAATGTTCTGTCAATGCATCATCACTTTATGGTCATTATCAATAATTCTTGGAAATGAACCTTCAGTCATTGCACAGGCAGCAAGGATCTCAGTTTCCAAAATATACACATTCCCACAGAATATAGTCAAACTGTATTTTTTCGAAATCTTTGGATCTGCTGTGCTACCAAATGAGCTAGGTGATAAATCCCGGAGTGGCTCGTACTTTTTCATTTTTTTGATTATATTTTGCAATATCTTAAAAAAAAACACAGAAAAAAGCTTAGAAATTAATACAGTAAAAATTCTTAATGAAAATTCGAAAAAAATTTACAAAGGCTCAAAAATAATTTCTTTGCCACGTAATCTTACATTAGGTGTACATTTGATGTTGTTGCAATTCTGACTCTTCTCTCAATGTCTTGATGAAAAACTTGGCCATTCATCGCTTTGTGTAGTCTAGCGGTCGCCTATTTTTCTATTTACTACTTACCGTTTGCTCAATACAGCATGGAGCTAAAGGAGTGCGCCCTCTGTTGTCTTTTCACACTTTCTCACTAGTCTGCTAACTCTCCATTATCTCCAGTTACTGGTCATTCTTAAGGATTTTCAAGAAACTGTTAAATACTAAGAACTTTCTTTTCTAAGAAAATCCTGAATAACAGGAATTCTATGAATTGTTACAAATTGAAACTAATCTATTTTGCACAAACTTTGCTATGAATTATTAGTCCTGAGATATATAGATTGTTGATCCTTGCATAGTGTTGGTGCATTGCGTGTTTTGATACCATAGTTGATGCCTATTGTTGCACAAACTTTTCCTTGCATTGTTGGTCATGAGATATATATATTGTTGATCCTTGCATAGTGTTGGTGCATTGCGTGTTTTGATACCATTGTTGATACCTATTGTTGCACAAACTTTTCCTTGCATTGTTGGCCATGAGACATACAGGGTCGGGACCCGTTAATATGACCACTTCTCCTCGAACATGTTGGAACGTTCCATGATATGCAGATGAAAAATCATTAGGTATCTTTAAAAGCTGACAACAGCAGACGTATAGCAGCATCCGTTAACACAGCAATTGTCGCCGTAATGGGCAGAGCAAGTGACCTGTTGGACCTCCAAAAGGAGATTATCATTGGATATCAGGTCAAGGGGGGCAGAATATCAGAAACGGCCACCTTTGTGAACTGCTCTAGAGCTGCCGTTGGACGAACCAGACAGTTTCGAGCAACCGAAGAGGTAACTGTGGGGGCCCCACGGGCTATCGATCCTATAGGCGAGCGTCGGTTATGATGCCTCGCCAAGACCAAATGGCCTGCCACTGTTGAGTAACTGACACAGCAAATGAACAGTGGGGTCACTAGGCGTGTTAGCACCAAGACAGTGCAACGATCCCTCTTGAGGTTGGGGCTCTGGAGTAGGCATATGGTAACAGCACTCATGTTGACCCCTTTGCTTTGCCGAAAACGCGATGAACGCAATGAACTATCGCCATTGGACCTCGGCCGAGTGGCAAAGGGTTGCTTTCTCTGACGAGTCGCGGTTTCTGAACAGAGTGGACGTTGATGGAGAATTCAGCCGGGAAGCGTCTGAGAACAGGCATCCCAATACCATCGTTGGCAGACAACAGGCTGGTGGGGGAGGTGTGACTGTTTGCAGGATGTTTTCGTGGTATTGTCTGAGTCCACTGATAGCGTTGGAGGTTACACTGAATGCTGTTCGTTACCTGACGATCGTCGCAGACCAGGTACACCCCTTCCTATCAACAGTTTCCTCAGGGTGATGGCACCTTTCAACAGGACAATGCTCCCTGCCATACTGCCAAAATTGTCCACGACTGGTTCGAAGAGCATGAGGATGAATTCAAGCTACTCCCATGGCCACCAATCTCCCCGGACCTCAAAACCATTGAACATTTGTGGGACCATCTCGATCGCCATGTTTGCAAGCTGGACCCTCCACCACGCATGGTGATGGAATTATGGGATGCACTGATCGCTGAATGGTCCCAGATACCTGCAACCACCTTCCAAGGAGTTATTGGCTCTCTACCACGTCGACTAGCTGCTGTGCTTGCTGCCAAAGGTGGATATTCTGGATGCTAACAGGTGGTCATATTAATGTGTCCCGACCGTGTATACTGTTGGTCCGTGCAGGGTGTGAATTGCGTGTTGACACCATTGTTGATACCTATTGTTGCACATACTTTTCCTTGCATTGTTGGTCATGAGATACATATTGTTGGTCCGTGCGGAGTGTTTGTGAATTACGTGTTGACACCATTGTTGATACCTATTGATGCATAAACTTTGGCTTGAATTGTTGGTCATGAGATATTTCTCATTAATATGCCTTGCCATTTTTTATCGATTTTTTATCAATAAATATTAATTTTTCGAAATCTGAGGCGGACAGTGACCTCCCTCATGGTTTGAAGGTCAAGTATGCAAAATTTCAACAAGATCGTAATAAAACTGTAGATTTGTAAAAGAAACAAACCCACCAGCAAACATCCTTCTTCTATCTATATATATGGATGTTTGTTTGTGTGTTTGCTTGTTTGTTTGTTTCTTATGCAAATCTACAGTTTTATTCCGATATAGATGAAAATTTGCATACTTGATATTCTAACCATGAGGAAGGTCACTGTCTACTTCAGATTTCGAAAAAATAATAATTATTGATAAAAAGTCAATACTCATGGTTATGGCAAGGCTTATTAATGAGAAAAACCTCTTGACCAACAATGCAAAGCAAAGTTTGTGCAACAATTCTTATTAACAATGGTATCAACACGCAATTCACAACCACTCTGCACAGACCAACAATATATTTATAACGTGAGTAAGAAATTATTTAGACTAGCAATGGCATCCTTGGAGAGGTCCATCCATTGTGAGCCTTAAAAAAATTTTTTTTCAAATCTTAATTAAGAATTTTTACTATTAATTCTAAGCGTTTTCCTGTGTTTATTTTTAGGATATTTCAAAATTTATTTCAAAAAAAGTCCGAGCCATGCCTTGGTTATCACTTTGCTTATTTGGTAGCACAGATCCAAACATTTCTAAAAATACATTCTGATTACATTATGTGGGACCGTGTATACTTTGGAAACTGAGAAGCTTATAATGCGATGACTGCACGTTCGTTTCCAAGAATTATTGATAATGAGCATAAAGTGAAGATGCACTGACAGAACATTATTAAGGGAGCGTCTATTGATTAGGCATAGGAGTCAAGCGTGTCTCCGTTGAGCTCCCTATCAAACCTCCAGACGATTGACAAAAAATTATGTGTCTGGAAAGGAAAGAGAAAGAAGGAGTATTGGTCGGAGAAACTCAGCAACTAAAACAGAAAGAGCTCTATGAGGGTTTGAAACATCTGAACAAAGGGAGTTTCGAAAAGAGCAAGAGGGTATAAGAGCTTCTACGTCAAGGGCAAGAAAAACTTGAGTTTAAAATATCTTGTGATGCACCGCAGTGGTGAGGCAAATCAAGAATATTTCGATAAATTCCTAGATTTTATAGAGTTTAAATAGAGTTATAGTTTAATTTTTTCAGATTATTCTCTTTACCTACAAGTTAATTTATCTCGGGCAATGCCGGGTACCTCTTTTACTATTCTTCTATCTTTCTATATATAAAAAAGGATGTTTGTTTGGGGGTTTGTTTGTGGGTTTGTTTGTTTGTTTGTTTTTTATAGAAATCTACAGTTTTATTTCGATATTGATAAAATTTCGCAGACATGACCTTCAAAGCATGAGGAAGATCACTGTCTATCTCAGATTTCGAAAAAACAATAATTATTGAAAAAAAATCGATATTCTTGGTTACTCATATTACTCCAATTTGAAGAACGATTCGAGATGGCGCTGTAATCAACAAAAATCAAAATGGGTAAAAAATCGTTGAAAAATGGCGATATCTCAAGAAATAGGTATCAGACTAGCAAAATAAAATTATATGTTTTTTATATTCTTACATATGCTATTTAATGACACCATAATTGTCCACCCTATTTCTTGAGATATCGCCATTTTTCAACAATTTTTTACACATTTTAATTTTTGTCGATTACAGCACCATCTGTGGTCGAAATGACTCGAATAGTAGGTCAGATTGGGGATAAATTTTCTGGAGATTCCGAATCTGCAATAAAAAATGGGGGTTCCCATTTAAGTTTTTCTACTCCTCACTTCCCCACCACCAGAGGGTGGGGGGTCCAGTTTGGTATCATTAGATGTCCCCCTTCGAGACGAACATTTTTCGTTCAACACTTTTTTTGATCAGATGTGTGGTTCTCGAGATGTTTCAATGTCTTCAGATAAATTGAACACCCGGTATATCTCATGACCAACAACGAGAGGAAAAGTTTGTGCAACAATAAGTGTCAATAATGGTGTCAACACGCAATTCACACTACGCTCGGACCAGCAACAGATATCTCATGCCCAACCATGCAAGACAAAGTTTGCGCAATAATAGGCCCGTCGTGTTCGCATCAACAATGGTGTCAATGCGCAATTCACTAATAACAATGAGCACAAAATTTTTCAAAGAATTATAACAATGAACATAAAATGATGATGTAATGACAGAACATTCATTTCCAAGAATTATTACCAATTTGGAAGTCTTAACCAATTTGGAATTAAAAAATTGTTTTTCATGGTTATGGCAGGGCATATTAATGAGAACTATCTCATGACCAACAATGCAAGACATAGTTTTTGCAACAATAAATATCAATAATGGCATCAACAAGCAATTCACAAACACTCTGCACGGATGAACAATATATATCTCATTACCAACAATGTAAATAAAAGTATGTGCAACCAATAGGTATCAACAATGGTGTCAACATGCAATGCACCAACACTATGCAAGGATCAACAATATATGTCTCATGACCGACAATGCAAGGCAAAGTTTGTGCAATATTGAATTCAATGCATAGAATTCCTGTTATTCAGGCTTTTCTTAGAAAAGAGAATTCTTAGTACTTAACAATTTCTTGAAAATCTTTAAAAATGATCAGTAACTGGAGATAATGAGTTAGCAGACTGAAAGAGTGAAAGACGATAGAGGAAGCACTCCTTTAGCTCCTGCTGTATTGAGCAAATGGTAAACAAGTAAATAGAAGAATCGGCGACCACTAGACTACACAAAGTGATGAATGGCCAACTTTTGTTTCAAGACATTGCAAGAAGAAAGAAAATTGCAACAACATCAAGTGTACATCTAGGATAGGTGCATCTATTGTGAGCCTTTAAAAAAATTTTTTTCGGTAAATCAAGTCCCGGTACATAACCAAGAATGGATTTTTTCAGTGAAGAGGTAAATTCCTGTCTTTCGGATTTTTCTTACAATGGATAGTACCTTCGCTCTATATTGTAGTGATTGAGTTATTATTTAACTTATTTTTGGAGTTTTAATTTAGCTTTTTGAGGTTATGTTTACCTACAAACGTAATTATCCCGGGCAATGCCGGGTCCTCTGCTAGTTATGCAGGGTGTTTCAAAATTATGTACAATAAATTTAGTGACATATTCTTCAGGTCAAGAGAAGACGAAAATGTTCTATAGCACTTTGTCTGGAAACGATTTGTTTGCGAGTAATCCAATATCATACAGTAGGGAAGCACGTTAGTTAGCGGATGATAGTTTAGCAGTTCCAGCGTTTCGACCCAACACTAGGTTGAGTGGTTTGTTCCATTTAAACCTACTTTAGGGTTGTTCCATTAGTTGTGTACGGTTGTTTCCATTACTGTAGTTTCACTACTGTACATCGATTAGGAATATCAATTTCAGAACGTTTGCGTGCTTTGACATATGCATTACGATTTACGTAAAAAAAAGTCATGTACACGTATTCCAGTGCAGAATACTCTAACATGCACCTAATGTATGGTCTTGCGGACGGAAATGCTGTGGAAGCAAGAAGACTCTACGTAGAACGCTTTCCGAATAGACGTTTGCCAAATAACCGAACATTTGTATCTGACGACAGACATTCCGCACTCATCTGTTTGGCGCATTCTTCACCGTCAGCTTTTGCATCCATACCACCTGCAACTGGTTCAGGCACTGAACCCAACGGACTATCCACACCGACAACGATTTTGCCAATGGATACAACGTCGTCATGCTGCAGACCCTAGTTGTCTCAGCCAGATACTTTTCACGGACGAAGCAACCTTCACCCGGACAGGAATCGTAAATTCTCACAACCAGCACCATTGGGCAGATGCTAACCCGCATGTTACCAGAGCTCGAGCGCATCAAGAGCGTTTTTCCGTGAACATTTGGTGTGGAATTGTCGGAAATAACTTAATTGGCCCTTATGTGTTGCCGCCACGATTGACTGGGCGAATGTATCTTTTGTTTCTGCAGAATGCATTGCCAGAATTACTGGAACATGTTCCTCTTTTGGTTCATGCATGATGGCGCTCCAGCACATTTCAGCCATGTTGTGCGAGCACACCTTAATGCTGCATACACGAATCGGTGGATAGGTCAAGTTGGACCGGTAGCCTGGCCTGCAAGATCACCCGACCTTAATCCCTTGGACTTTTTTCTGTGGGGTCATGTGAAAACGATCGTCTACAGCACAGAAGTTCCTAACATTATGGATCTGCGACAACGAATTGAAAATGCATGACAAACCGTTTGTAATGCTGGCGACGAACTCTTCCATGACATCAGATGGTCGCTCATGCAACGAGCCGAAGCGTGCGTGCGAGCTGGTGGCGGGCACTTTAACAATTCCTGTAATATGGAGCCACGGGTTTAGTTGGCTGTATCGCGTAAATATATCGTTTCCAGACTAAGTGCTATAGAACATTTTCTTCTTCTCTTGACCTAAAGAATATGTCACTAAATTTATTGTATATAATTTTGAAACTCCCTGCATATATAGAAGAAGAAGGACGTTTGTGGGTGGGTTTTTTTTTATACAAATCTACAGATGTATTCCGATCTTGATGAAATTTTGCATACTTGACCTTCAAAGCATGAGGAATGTCACTTTCTACCTAGAATTTCGAAAAAATAATAATTATTGAAAAAAAATCGATATTCATGGTTACGGCAAGGCATATTATTGAGAAATATCTCATGACCAACAACGCAGGGCAAAGTTTGTGCAACAATGCTTATCAACAACACGCAATTCACAAACACTTTACACGGATCAACAATATATATCTCATGACCAACAATGCAAGGAAAAGTTTTTGCAATATAGATAAGTTACAATTTGTAACAATGCATTGAATTCCCGTTATTCAGGCATTTCTTAGAAAAGAGTATATTTGGTATTTAACAATTACTTTAAAATCTTAAAAATGATTAGTTACTGGAGATAATTGAGAGTTAGCAGACTATAGAGAAAGAATGAAAAGACGACAGAGGAAGCAATTTAACTCCGTGCTGTATTGAGCAAATGGTAAGCAAGTAATAAGAAGAACCGGCGACCACTAGACTACACAAAGTGATGAATGGCCAAGTTTTTATTCAAGATATCGAGAGAACAGTGGGATTTGTAACATCAATTGTACATCTAAAGTAAGATTACGTGTATAAGAAATTTAGACTGCCAGTGGCATCCTTGGAGAGGTCCACCCATTGTGAGAATTAAAATTTTTTTTTCGAATTTCCATTAAGAATTTTTACTATAATAATTCTAAGCGATTTCATGTGTTTATTTTTAAGATATTACAAAATTTAATCCATAGTCTTTTTGCTTTGTGTTGTAATGATGGATTTATTATTGAACCAATCGGGAGATATAATTTAATTTTTTGTGATTGTTCTGTTTACCTGTAAGTCTAATTATCCGGTGCAACGCCGGATACCTCTGCTAGTTCGAGGATAAAAAAGGAAACCATTTGTTTTTTAAAGAAACCTTTTTTTGTTAGGGTTAGATTAGGTTGCTAAAAAACCCCTGGTTGCTAAAGTAAGGCGTGTGTCTAACGGAAATGTGTACTTCAAAAAGAATAACACAGTAGCCGAAAAGTTAAATGAAGAGAATTGTATATTATAAAAATAAAAAAAATAGCGAGTCGAGAATTGGAATTAAATTCTTTTGAGAAGAACTGATTACTACGTTTATTATAAACGAGACTGAAGCTCAAACAATAGTTTTTAGAATTTTTGCCTGGTTATAAACTATACAGAAGCCCAAACAATAGTTTTTGGGTTTTTGTCTGTTTGTCTGTATCTCTGTTCATATGTTAGACGTTGGGGCGAAAACTACTGAAGTGATTTAGTTGAAATTTGCTGTGAAGGTAATTTAGTACCTCAGTCAACATATAGGATAAATTTCTCTGCGGGCAAAAGTCTCATTCCCACGGATTCAAAAAATAAATTTGTGTTTTGTATAAGAGGAAAAGCTGTTCATGTCGTTTACATTGTGTTTGGGATGACGAAATGCAAGTTTCTGCCATTTTTTCATTTTTACCAAAAAAAATTATTTGGCTCTAAAAAAGCTTAGCCCATTTCCATAGTGTATGCATCAATGCATAGTTTTAGGACCTCTCTAAGTTAGAATTACTTTAAAAAAAAGAAAAAACAAAATTGACGAGGGAGAAGGGTCATGTCTGGCTTTGGTTTGGTTTGTTTGTTATTAACATCCTTTTCAACTGCCATGGTCATTTCAGGACGGCGTTATAGGGGCCGCAAATTTTGCCTCGCAAGGGTTCTTTTACGTGCAGCTGGCAAACGTTTACACGGGACCAACGGCTTTACTCCCCTTCCAAAGGAAGTGCGTGATCTCAGGATTTTCCCTCTGAAATAATCCTCGTCGTCCTCGGACGGGGTTTGGACCTGCGTCCTCGAGCATCAGAGGCGTTCATGCAACTCCTGAGCCACCAAGGCCGATGGGAGGAGATAGTTACTCCAAAACAGCTCATCACAGCCAAACAACTCATGTATAAAAAATTCGCCTTAATGATAGGAGTACGTACATGTCGAGTTAATTGAATTTGGTTTGCTGGTTGAACGCTACAGACAAAAAAATTAGTATTCTGAAAAAGGCTTACACAATTGATATAAAATAGAAGGTAAGGCACTACTTAGGGTACCCTCTAAGTATGTATAATTTTTATTTGGATCCGCTGTTTGCCATTTCAGAGGAGTTAGCTGCACAATATTGGTCACATACATACACAGTTAAATGGTACATACATACAGGTATTGGACATTGGAACTGAAACACCTGGTAGAAATCCAAAATCTTTATTTAATAAGGTGTTGGGGCACCGTGGGCAGCCTGCATAGCAGTAACACGCCTTGGGAAGGATCGGTAGAGGTCCTGCACAGTTTGCACCCCAAACCTTTACTGATCCAACCATTACTGATCCACCTCCGTGTTTGACTGTGGGTGCCAAGCAGTCTGGGTTGTAGGCATCAGAGGGGCTCCTCCAGACGAATACCCTCCCTGTTGTTTGGAAGACAGTGTAGCTGGACTCGTCCGAGAATATGACGCGTTTGAGGTCATCCAACGTCCAGGTTTTATGCGTCCGGCACCACTGAACCCACTTGGAGGCATTTGTACTACTGATGAAAGACTTCGGTATAGCAAACCTGCCATGGATGTTGGATTTATGCAGGTAACGACGGATTGTCTTCGTGCACACAGGTTCCTGGAGGTGTGTATTCATTTCTGCGGTGATTTCTGCTGCGGTGGTTTTCCGCTTTCGTGCAATAATCCTGGTCAATGTCCTGATGTCTGTTTCCGACAACTTCCGTTTTCCCCTGCAGTTGCTCCTCCTGGACTTGGTTCGTCCTTTCTGTTCATATGCACACATCACCCTGGATACTGTAGCAGGTGAGACATCACAAAGTGTGGCAGTTTTGGACACAGATGCACCTGCTAGACGCGCCCCAACAATCTGCACTCTTTTGAAGTCGGATATGTCTCCCATTATAGCGCTCTGCACAGACAATTTGAAGCTTACTATCGAACTTTTCTACTGGAGTGACTACCAAGACCTCTGACACGTGATTCATTGATATGCATACGATTAATTACCTAGCAGAAGGTTCTATTCAGCCCTGGGGGTATCCAGTGCTATTTGCGAAGGTGTTTCAGTTTCAATGTCCAATACCTGTAGGTACTTATGTACAAACGGAGTTTTTATTTCAAAAATTCAACATATCTTTTCAAATCATGAGGTTTTAAGTCGATTTCAGCAATAATAAAATTTAGTTTCTGAAATGAACACATAGGCCTTCACTCTTAGAGACTGGTAGGCCAATACTGAAACTTTTTCATACTTTTTTGGCATTCACATTAATTCTATTCAACCATAAAATATAGTCGTAATTTAATTTTTTTCCTGATCTCGATTTATTTGGGGCAGTGTCTTAATATAAAAGAGAAAAGCACTTCACGGACTCCTCACGAAATCTTGGTTAATAAAAAATCTATATCTGCAGGCTACTTTATCCATTTCTACATTAACGCGGACGAAGTCGCGGGCAACAGCTAGTATTAAAATAATAATAACTATATGAAATCATTCCTCTTAAGGTTTCTACATCTTATAAATGAATAAAAGAAATTGAAGAATCCAGTTTTATGGCTAAATTGTGACCACACTTCCTTGACTACTTTGCAGATTAATATATATCAAAATTGTATTAGTCATCTATCACGTGTATATTATGGTATTTTAAGAGAGTATGCAGTGGATGAATATAACACAGACAGAGGACGTAAAATTTGTAATATGATAAAGTTTAATAAAGATAACTCAAATAAAAACCCATCACACATGATAGGAAAAAAGTGGAATATTAACTTATATTCATAATCGTATAAATTAAATTAAGATACTCCTAATTCAATGTAAACAATAGGATGCTAACAAGTGTTAAACAATATAAGAATAATAGTTGTGAACTAACGTTGCTTAAACCTATTAATGAGAATAACGTTACATGCTAATATTCTGATCAACAACCATGAACAATACTAATCTATTAAATGGATGCAAACGAAATACCAATTCAAGATTGAGTATAAACACTTATATACTACAATTTCAAAGCGCTTAAATAAGCATCAGTAACAAATAACAATTCAACACCGTTCCTTTTGCACAGTACAACAACTGTAGTTCAGTCATTCATAATTTGTCATTTTTCAATTTGAATCTAGAGTAAAGTCTTAAACTCAAAATAACCAGGAACATACAATATTAGGTAGAATAAGCATTAGAGTCATAACGTTCAGACTAACCAAAGAACACACTACAATTGCTTAATGTCCTGTACTGTTATAGCCACTAAAGGCACTTACATCGGTACCAACAATATCTTCAAAATATCAGCTAAATATAAACACCTTAACAGAGTAACACCAGCTCCTGATCACACACTAGTAGTAACTTCAGTTGTTGCCCACTAATATAAGGTAAACACATATGCGCCGCACTCCCTAGCACAAAACTTCCTATATCAGACGAACGGGCGGGCTGCCGTTACCATTAAACATATTTTAATGCTTCCAGAGCTGTCAATTAAATAAGATGAGCTTATTAACTACCGTAGCACACAATGCTCAATTCACCAAAATTCATCTGCACTCTTCGATGCTAAGAATAACGGGACACACACTTATATCATGGGTAATGAGAAACACTATACTCATTAATGTGAATCCCAGATAATCGTCGAGAAATGCTTCAATGCATAAAGGCCACAGCCCTTGTACCCTAGACTAGCTCCGGGAAACAACGTTTTATCAAATATAAATTACGGCCTACCTAAAATTGCGCACTCACCAGTACGAATGGTCTGCATTCCAGTGTCCACGCCGGTAGCCGAGGCGCATTCCCGCACTGCTGTATCTTAGCTCGCTCTCGCTGACGTCTTGCCATGCTGGCGGCTTCGTAACGGCGGGGGCCCATGCATTCGATGCCACTGTCGCTTCACTCTCTGCCGATGAAGCCCGGGAAGCTCGCCATATCGGAGACCTTTCTCTGTTGTCTTCTCTCTTTCCCCTTATGGATAGAAGAGTTCTGCTTGGCTCAGCTGTCTTCCCCGTTTTCCGAACGCCTTGCTTAGATCCAGTCACGCTTGCTCCATTACTATAAATGCCATGGTGATCGCTTTTCCGTTCATCACGATGAATCTCCCGCCGCTCCCGCTGATTGGCTCTTCCTGCGTGTTTGTTATGTTGACGTCCTTGATTTCGATATCCACCTTTCGCTTTCGTTCGATGGAAGATACGAGTGTGGTAATGATGGATGACATCATCGGAATTTGTGATGTCATTCGAATTCCGTGACATCATCCCACTTGTCCAACGTTTCCATATGAGTAGTACATGACCCGTCCACTCATTTGCATGGAAACTGTATTTTCAATATAAGCTCCACCTGAATATAAAGTTTCTCCAACATTACTCAAAAGGAAAACAATGCGCCCTCGGTGGCTCAGTGGTTGCACCCCGGCCAAGGCGAACGAGGATCTTTTCACGGGAAAAATCCTGAGATAACGCACTTCTTTTGGAAGGGTAGTAAAACCGTTGGTCTCGTGTAGTCGTGTTGCCGGATGCACCTTAAGGAGCCCTGGAGAGGCAAAATTTGCGGCCCCTTTAACGCCGTCCTGAAATGACCATAGCAGTTGAAAAGGATGTTAATACCGAATAAAAACAAAACCAAAAAGAAAACAAAAATTGTTCATTTGTTCCATGGTTCACTGGTAATCTTAACTTATTCAATTCCTAAGGCAACTTTTCATACCAGTTAAATAAACTTATGAATGAAACAGAGACAACCTCCACTGTTGTTTATAAACAAAACTTTTATTAAAAATAACTTATAGGCTAAATAGAAGAGATATGTTATATGTAAAAGATTAAATAAGAAAATGCAGTACTTTAAATGAGCTCAATTTTAAATGAATCATTGGGATATCATGAATAACTAAAAGCTCTGGGATATCATGAATATTTTTATTGAAAAAGGGCGTCTTTGAAAAAAATTAAATTGTTGGAGCTGCCATACATTTATAAATTACTAGCAAAGGTACCCGGCGTCTGTCTTTTGCTCAATACTTGCTTCCCATTTGCTTCTTCTCTCTGTCGTCTTTCCACTCTTTCTCAATAGTTTGCTAACTCTTCATTATCTCCAGCTACTGATCATTTTTAAAGATTTTCAAGAAATTTTTAAGTACTAAGAACTCTCTTTTCTAAGAAAAACCTGAATAACAGGAATTCTATGCATTGTTACAAATTGAAACTTATCCATATTGCATCATCATTTTATAATTCTTGGAAAGGATTGCTTTATCATTGCGTCATCATTTTGAGCTCATTGTTATTGGTGAATTGCGTGTTGAAACCATTGTTGATACCTATTGTTGCACAAACTTTTATTTGCATTGTTGGTCATGAGATATATATTGTTGGTCCGTGCAGAGTGTTTGTGAATTGCGTGTTGATACCATTGTTGCAAAAACTTTGTCTTGCATTGTTGGTCATGCGATATTTCTCATTAATATGCCCTGCCATAGCCATGAATATCGATTTTTTATCAATAATTATTATTTTTTCGAAATCTGAAGTAGACAGTGACCTTCCTCATGCTTTGAAGGTTATGTATGCGAAATTTCATCAAGATCGGTATAAAACTGTAGATTTGTATAAAAAACGTACAGACCCACCCACCCACAAACATCCTTCTTTATATATATAGAAGAAGATTTTTCCAACGTAACATAATTAATGTTCGAGGTTAGGAAGAAGTATGATTACCAGTTGTTTTTCAATGTTTTGTGTAATCTTGCGACGAGAATTTACCCACCATTGGGACTTAGAAATACAATACAGTTTTCTAAGAAATTATTATAAATTTTAATAGAAGACACTTTGAAATCACAATTATGTAGAAACCCTTGAGTTTGAGTATCGTTAGCAGAGGAAATTAGCATTAATTACAAGATCAAACTATGTGGAAGTAGAGCCTTGCAGGTGTAGGGTTGATACAATATCTTCTCTTGCTCAGGAACTGAAGCTTACCTGTTGAAAAATAAGCCAAAGACGTGATAATTCTGCGCTTGGAAGAGTTTAGAACACTTCTAAATAATAAGAAACAATCGGGTCACCAAAATTTTGAAAAGAAGTTTGTTCAACTAGAAGACAGGAACGAAGTAGCTGGACGTAGATGCTGGTATGAAGCAGATGATCGTAGAGGTTTGCAAGAGCCAAATCAACGGAGGAGAAGATTTTCTATATGCAGCGAGCCAAATTCAAAGCTGAGGCATGGAAAAGACTTAACCAGATCCTGCCGAAAGAAATGATGAATTAATGAAGTTATTTTAGTGGAGTTGGAAGCAATCAGTTTTGCCCCAGATTATTCTGAGTCCATGTACATATTCAGTTTCGCATGAATATTATTAATCATTTTTGTGTGAAGAGTCTAGGTGTAGCTCGAAATGAAGAACCACCTAAACAACGCCTACACCATTGACACCGAAGACGACCAGTCACGGTAATCTCATGTTTCCACTCAATTTCCAAAAACTTGAACCAGCAATCCATTCTATTTAATGAAAGATAGACCAGAATATTTAAAATTATCACATACTAGAAGAGGTACCCGGCGTTGCCCGGGATAATTACACTTGCACAAACTTTTCCTTTCATTGTTAGTCATGAGATATATATTGTTGGTTCATGCAGTGTGTTTATGATTTGCGTGCTGATACCATTGTTGATACCTATTGTTGTACAAACTTTGCATTGCATTGTTGGTCATGAGATATTTCTCATTAATATGCCTTGCCATAACCATGAATATCGATTTTTTATCGATATTTATTATTTTTCCGAAATCTGAGGTAGACAGTGACCTTCCTCATGCTTTGAAGGTCATGTATGCGAAATTTTATCAAGATCGGACTAAAACTGTAGATTTGTATAAAAAACAGACCCACAGACAGACCCACAGACAGACCCACAGACAGACCCACAAACATCCTTCTTTATATATATAGATAGATATGACTGTATAATTTAAGTTAGAAAGATTTATAGTAAATGTTATTTAAATGATTAAACTGTTTCTCCTCTAGTCGAATTCATTTAACACTGGGATTTATATTATTAAATGGGAATGAGGAAACATTTTAATTATCTTGAGATCATTAAATTTATTAAAATATGGATAATCTACGCTCCCTTCTATTTACTCTGTAAGCACGGCCCTGCAGAGAAGTTTATCCTGATCTCTATGCAGACCACGACTGAAATTCATTACTTTTATAGGGACAGAAGGAAATGTTGGGTTGGCTGGTTAGTGATGTAAGCTCCTCATAACTCATTACATATTTTGGTTACAACCCCGGACCCCACAAGATGGTTCAATCAGTTGATACAGGGTGAGACATTTATATTGCGACAACTGAATATCTCGGAAGCGAAACATTGTACGAAAAAATATCCAAAAACAAAAGTGAATTATTTCGATGGGGAAATTTATTATTTTAAAAATTACCCCCCCCCCCTCCTCTTGAAGGGGGCTGGGGGGAGGCTGTAACTTTGAAATCTTAAATAGGAACCCCTATTTTTAATGGTCTATTCAGACTGTACACAATATTCGAGAAATGTTTTATTCTTCTCGGTGTAAAAATTTCACATTTTATATATTCCGAACTCCAATATTATAATTATTAATAAATTGACAAAAAAAGATTAATATAAAAGAATAATACAAGTAAAATATATCATTAAAAATTTATTATTTTACCGATTTCACATTAAGTGATAGATTATATATAAAATTTTTATTTATGTGTTAATTTCTTTTTTTATTATCATCGTTTAGCTCATAAAAGCTTAATATAAAGCAAAAATATGAAATTATTTTTCGATTTTAGTCATTATTTTGCATTCGTATAAGAATTTAACACTTAATTGCTATTTGCATAGCTTGAAATATAAAATTATTATAATATTATAAAATTAATAATTATAATTGAATTAATGAAAAAGAATGATATAAAAGAAAATTTAATAGATTAAATTTTTTGACAATTAAACTCTAATTGATACTTTTGAAGCACTTGAAAAAAGTTTCATTGTTAAAAACCATCGTCGATTCAACAAGTGATAGTCGCTTTAACCTTCTTCCCCATGACGGGGTACCCGGTGCCATTTTCGTTTTTAACATAAAAATTCTCTATCATACATTCGTATTTTTCCCGTGGTATTTTTTGACATCTCTAAGTTGGTAATCCTATGCAGTTTTATGAAAAAATAATTTTAAAAAAAGTTTGTTTAATTTCATAAAAAATTTTGAAAGTCTTTTACACTTTACATCCATGATAAGGGCACCCGGGTACGCCTACAACTATTACTCAAGAAAACGATATAAAAAACGATATAAAAATGATAAATCACACTTTAAACGAATTTTAATTACAAAAACGATTCTAAGATAATTACAATATCAATCAGTAAAAACATCAGTTCAAAAGCTTACACATTTGCAGAACAAGCATAACATTTTGTGATTGTTTTGGTATGCTCATCACAAACTGGGCGATGACAATTGGCACAAGATTTTCTTGTTTTTCTACGTGTTTTGGTGGATTTGCAAACATAACAACTTCCAGTTACTATAAGGCGACCTGAGGAATCTCTGCGTTGTTCTTCATCACCTGCAGAAATACAACTTGCAATAGGCCCTCCCAGCATGCATTCTATTCCTGATTTCGTGTTGAAGTGCTGACAAGCTCGTGGGTTTCTGGACCGAGTTTCAATCGCTGGCACTGCCAGTTGTTTACCTAAATCTTTCAAAAACGCACGCCGGCTGTTATTTTTCTTGGATTCTAACGGATTGTTTTCCATGTAAATGATATAAGCCGCTAGTCAAGCTAAATTAATGATATTGTAAAACATTGGAACAGGCCACCTTCTAGTCTTCCTCTTGGAAGTGTAGTGCGATACCATTTTATCCATATTGTCAACACCACCTTTACCCCGGTTGTAATACAGAATGATTTCGGGCTTTTTCTTTGGTCCACTTACATCTTTTGTGTAATGCATGGTTGACAACAATATGACTGACTTGTTAGCTTTTGGCACATACGACACCATTGTAACTTTGTCATTGCTAAATCCAAAAAGAGAAGACAGTGGTTCTCTCGATTTGTTGGCGAGCATTTGTGGTGGTATGTAAGGCTTATTTTTTTTCAATGTCCCAACCATTGACAAACCCCATGAAAGTAGGAATCGTGCCAGAGGAAGCGTTGTAAAAAAGTTATCTATCACAACATTCCGACCACTTTTCTTGAATTGGCAGCACAGGTCTTTTACTACTCTTTCGCCCTGATTTTTTTCACGACCTTCAGCTGATTTCCCGGTGTATATTTGCCCAGTGAGTGGATAAGAATTTGCAGCATCACACACCCACCATATTTTGATACCGTGTTTTGCCGGATTTGACTGCATGTACTGGGTAAATCTTGTTCTACCCCTAAATGGAAATAGCTGTTTATCGACATTAAGGCATTCGGAAGGCACATAATGAGCTCTGAGATTCATATTCATCAAGAGCCATATCTCTGAAATTGCTGCTGCTTTGTCATTTTTCAACCTATCTTGCCTTGTTGTAACATTATCAAAACAAGGAAACCTAGTTATTTCCTAAAATCTATTCACTGACATAGATGCACGATATAACGGATTAGCATCACTCTTCCACAGTTCTCTAATGTCTTCTGAGCAAGAATGGTGAACCCCTGCTGTAATGAGAATCCCAAGACAACTATCGAATTCTTCGTCTTTCAACTCCTTTCAAACTTTGGGAGGGCTGTTCGGATTTTCTGCATTCCACTGAGAATATACAGATTTGGCTTTCCTGTTTGTTTCTCTGATTATGATATTGCACATAATGTTATCAAAAATGCACTTGAAGGTTTCAAGAACTGAAAGGGATTCAGTTTTTTTTACAGGTCCTGATTTTTGGCGTAAAATGTTTTGCTGTGGTGTTTGAGCACTGTCAGGACTTGTCAGATTCCATGCAGTTCCATCTTTGCCATACAGCATCTGCTGATCGGGAACACTTTCTTCATTCTCGACTTCACTGGAACTTTCAGAACAGTCATCTACTTCTATTTGGGCATTATGACCAGCATTGACGTCTTCTATATCAGATTCTTCATCTTGAAGAGCTTGATTGTGTTTTGGTGGAATGCTGAGATCATCATGAATGTTGGAGCAATACAACTCATTATCACTTTCTGAATCAATAATGAAATTATCCAGATATGATTGTTGTTGCTCAAAACTCATTCTACAACAAGATGAATTAGGCATTATAGTAAGTGCATATTAGTCAAAACTCATTGAATTCAAAAGTGTAGGCATATTAGTAAGTGCATCATCTTACCGACTGAATTCTTCCAATGAGAATACTTGATCGCGTTTTGCCATTTTTATGTTGGTCTTGTGCGAGTATAAAACTAGCAAGTTCAAGTATAGAAAGCGTCCAGTGAATACCAGAAAATAAAACTAACACAAAAATTAAAACTGAAAGTTTTCAGAAAAACAAAACTGAAAGTTTTCAGAAAAACAAAACTGAAAGTTTTCAGAAAAAATAAAACTGAAAGTTTTTACTAAAATAAAAAAATTATGATTTTTGCTATTGATTTCATATTGATATCAATAACAACACATGTAGGTAAGTTATAAAAAATAATGTATGTTCATAATTCCCATGTAAATCAGTGAAGAAGGACTTGGGTACCCGGGTACCTCGTCATTGATTTACTTAAAATTTCTCACCCATGGAGAAGAAGGTTAAACTGGAATTATTAGGAAACTATTAAGCCTATGGAAAAAATACCTGCATCCCTTACTAGAGTAGAAGATAGTGTGCGATTAGATAATCGCATTAGGGACTTATAAACAAATGCGCTAGAGTTATAAAGAAAATAAAAAAAAACAGCGTAGTCGATTCGACGAAGCTTAGTAATCTAGGGTTAAGAACAGTCCTCTAAAATGGTTGGATGAGTCAAGTTGCTCAAAACAGCACTTACTATCAAAGTTATTCCATCATATGTATGAATGTGATTAATGTCAGATTCACATTCAGCTGACACAATTGGGAGAGTTAGCGACATCATCACCTGAAAATGGCTTCTTGTATTCCTATGCATCTATCACAATTCAAACTTCCGTCTTTTTTTTCACTTATTTCCTATCGGGTATTTTAGGTAATAATGTTAACGTAATAAATTATATTATTTAATGTCTCTATGAAATGACAGCAAGAAATGTGCTCGTAGGGAAGATGGAAAGCTGGGATAGCGATAAATGCATAGGAATTTTCATGTGCCAAAGCAGTGGAAGAAACTATGAACACAGAGGTGAGGGGAAAAACAGCAATTTAATAAATGCAGCTATTAATTACCCGTATATATCTCCTTCTGAGCAAACTTAAATAAGTAGGCACTGGCATATAAATATTGATCACAATAAATGATAGATTCTTCTTGAATGTAAATACATGATTATTATACTAGCTGCCACATACTTTTAATGGGGATTGAATATTTAATTGAAATGAGATCTAACTTCAAATTCCGACTCACAAAACTCTTGATGGAAGAAAGCTATTTTCAGTCAACTTGAAATATAGCAAGAAAAATTAAGACAAACTCTGCAATCTATGACGGGTAAAATTACGCCATCAGAAAAGAATGCCAAGACGTCACTTCCCTAATTAATAAGATAATTTCCACGCTGGAACTGTCCAGTTCAAAATTACTGTGTTACTGAAATTAACGATTAAGAGGCTATATATAACTTGGATGCTCGAGCAATACGCAATAATAGAAACCCCATCCGAGAAATCGACTTCCGCAATCAGAAATTTTAAGTTGTGAGAATCCTCTTCTTAGAGTAAAAAGAAAATTGCAACAATACTTACAGTTCCATCGAGAATATGAGAAGGTTTATAGATCCAGTGCTCGCAATAAGCCAATTTCGAGCAATAACCATTCGTGACCATTTTCTTATCTTACTGCTAGTAGAGATAGAAAACTCACCCAAGGTCGTCTTCCAGGAACGCATGTAAGCTCCACGGAAAAATTCCAGTAACCCTCGCAAACGGGCTATGTTCCTTTGGATTCCACAGGTGCTTTATCGGGTTCCACTCGCTGTCCAAAAACTTAATAACACACACCGGCGATGAGCACAATTGCCAGCGAAGGGGCTCGGCAACGATGATGTAATGGCCTAGGCACTCAGGCGAGCTACACAACACTTATAATTTCTTCTAGCCATAGTTCCCCGTCAGCTTTACGCTCCTCTAATCTCTCAGATGATCCTACCGCCCCAAGCCTTAATCGTTGAAGCTTCATATTTTTCTTAGACGACCTTTTTGCACCTCATGTTACTTCACTTCCAACCACTTTATCTGAATTTGGAAAAATCCTCCGTGCTGACGATTTTTCCGTCATCACTCTAGATGCTCGCTCATTCGCTCCCTCTCCTCTAGACGAGGATGACGTTCCTCTTCGTGATTTCGGAAAAACGCAACATGATTGATTCCCCTTCGGTAATCTCCGTGACGAGGCCTGTCAACGACGATGACGTCCGACCAAACGAAACTGTCCGACTTTCCTTTGGGAATCGTCGTAACAGGATTACAGGAAGTCATTCTCAGGTGATGAGGTCGCAATCACTACCAATGTTGTCATCTTAATATGCATCTGACTTTGGTATAAATAGTTATTTCTAATAGCATAATGCACGAGGCAAACATCCCGCATCCATGCCAGAAACATGCCAAAGATTATAACTTCTTCCAATGAACCGCAGAATCCAATCGAGCTTCTTTAAGACAAATTGAAACGAGTAGGCGAATCAAAGGTGTACATCTCCCGCAAATCTCCAATGAATGCGTCAGAAAGTCTTTTTGCATGTTCTTTCTTATTTTCTGCAATATTATCAACCTATTTTGTAGAATCAGGCCCAGTTAACTTGTGGATGTTTGTATGGCGTATATAAAGAGTGGTCAATTTATTAGGAATACCCATGACTATGCAAATCCACTAGCATAGCAATAACTACGTATCATTTGGTCACGTAACATTCAGTACCAACATACCAGTCAACTGCAACTGGTTTGACCATCAGCATGGGGAAGACAAAGGATCTGAGAGACTTCGAGGATGGATGATAGTTGGTGCCCGGCGAGATAGACTCAGTACTTCCAAAATGGCACGTTATCTATGCTTTTCTAGAACAACCATTTCAAGCGTTTAACAGGATTGGCTAAACAACCAACCAACAAACAACCAGCCAGAGACAAGCCTGTGGTCGCAAACGCCTCGTCGATCCAAGGGCTGAGATTAGGATGGAAATGCTTGTTCGTGCAAATAGAAACGTCACGACTCGTCAACTAACCGTGGTCCACCCAAAACCAGAAGAAAACATCTCCAATTTGCCCATGATCACCAACACTGGCCTGTCGACGACTGGAAGACGGTCTACTAGTCAGATGAATTCGGTTTGTATTGCACCATGCAGATGGCAGGATTCGATAAACCCCTCCAGCCTGGCTTCCACAGTTTCGCCTGGTGGAGGCTCTGTAATGTTCTGAGGAATGTTCTCCTGGTACGCTCTTGATCTGCTGATACTTGCACAACAAAACGTTAATGGTCAGGGCTACCTAAGCATTGTTGCCGACCACGTTCATCCCTTCATGCTACTGCATTTCCCTCATCGAAAGGTTACTTCCAGCAGGATAATGCTTTGTGTCACAGGGATAGTATCGTCATGGAATGCTCCAGGAGCATGATAACGAATTCAACAAACCTTTCTGGCCAACACAGTCCCCGGATTTGAGCCCAATCAAACATATTAGGGATGAGTTGGAACGGGTTATTCGGGGCATGGATCCACCACCATCCAATGAGCAATTGTATCAGCGTTTTCATCCGCATTCTGGGAGCGTTCTCTTTAATCCAAATTTCGCTTCCCAATCTATAAGGCATATTCAAATGAAAGTGATTCAAAGGACACTGAGACGAATTAATTGAAAGTATTAATATTTACGTTTGCTCATATGAAAGAAGAACATCTTATAGTCACTATTATAGATGCGCAGTCATAAAAAATCTCTACCTGACGCGATACAGGACTCCAACTCTGGCACCAATCGGCTAATACCGTCGGCAACAAAGTATGTTATCTGCTGCTCTCTGAACCACAGATGAAGATAAACAGATGGGAAACTCTACCACGGATTGGAAACTCTACGTCATTTTTCAATAGTGGCGCTAGTGAGGACACAATTTTGAAAATAATAAAAAAAATAATAACGCAGTTTATGTATTAATTCTTCAATAATGTTAAAGCACATAAATTTGTATTCAAAAAAAAATGTTTTATATAAACGAAAAATTCTTGATTTGACACGATCACTCATGTGAAGCACTCATATTTATATTAGCTCGCCGTTGCACGTGTTGATCAGAGACCATCAATAAGATATTGTAACGTTTTAAGTTACTGATTTTTATTGATTTTAACGTTAACTTTTAAAACCTTAGCTTCAGTTTGATATTTTTAAAGCATCAGAAAGGAACTACTAAAAATCAGCTAAATTTTTTGATTTAAGTACAAGAATTATAAATTTAACCAAATAAAACAAACTATTCTCGCAACATGAGTGAGATTAAAATTAAGAAAGAGATATCACCGAAAAGAGTATATGGATTTTAAAACCTAAACATCATTTAGATTTACATTGCGTTGTGTTTTTTTTTAAAGACATAAAAGCTAGGAAAAAAAATTTATGATAAAACTAAGCTAGATAATGTTGTATGCAGTTAAAGTGCGTTTGCAGACAAGAAAACATGGACAACAGGCATGGTAAAAGAATTAAATTTTAATCTTTAATATCTCGAAGAGAAATCCTTCATAAGAAACAGCAGCTGAAACGTAGCCTTTTGTGCTCTTCAGTGAGAATTCGGGGAAGCCATTGACATCAGACCTTGGCATATCCCAGGCTTTTCACTAGAGCATATGCGGAACCAATACTGACACTGTGATCCTTCGCAAGTGACCGTGACCTCTCGAATTGACTTATGCATATCTCTCTTCAATTGATCGTTGATGACTACGTTTGCCTGGCCCGGATGTGGTTTATCAGCTATTTCCACACAATCATCATGGAACATTTTGGCGTAACGCACCCTGGTTGCTTTCGAGATACATGCTTCTCCTTAAACATTCAATATCCGAGGATAAATGTCATCTAACGGAATGTCCTCAGATGTCAGAAACATTATCACCGCTCTTTGGTAAGTTTTGGATGGACATTTAATAGCAGGGTCTTCCTGCAACACACATACGAATTGTAACACAAAGAAAATACAAGCATAAGCATAAAGTATCTTCCCACAGCAGTGCTTATCTAAACAGGGGGGAAAGGGGGGGGGTTGGAAGTTTAACACATTAACTGGTGTGGCACTACAAACGTAGTACATTTACTGGTGTGGCACTATAAACGTAGTACATTTACTGGTGTGGCACTACAAACGTAGCACATTTACTGGTGTGGCACTACATATTTAACCATATTAACCTCTTTTAGGGAGGGGGGTAACAAATTGTAGGGTAAATGGAAATAATGGAGAGTTAGCAAACTATTGAGAAACAGTGGAAAGGTGGCAGAGAAAGCAGCCCCTTCACTCGGTGCTATATCGATTTTTCACTGCTTCAACTAAACAAATGGTGAGTGACCCTGTGGCCATCGATGCAAATGTGTCAACAGAAGAAACGGCGACTGCCAGATCACACCAGGTGATGAATGCACCAGTTTTGCTTCAAGACCTCGAGAACAGAGTGTGAATTGCAACAGTTTAACAATTAGAAAAATTGATTGAAAAATTCCGCGACCTAGATTCGAACCAGGAACCTCGACTATCATGGCCGATGCCTCTATCAATTGAGCTATCACAGATACTTGAACAGCCATGCTGTCACTAAGTGTCTTAAAGACAACAAAATTGTCAAGAAGGAAAACCCAATTGGAAGTGGGTACCCGGTTCACAGATCGTGAATTTCTCCTATTCAAACCATCAGAAAATTTGATGACACACAATAAGAAATAAAGAAATTAAACTGGAGCAAACTGCAAACATCAGGTAAAGACTACTTGGTTGTCTTTAAGACACTTAGTGACAGCATGGCTGTTCAGGTGTCTGGGATAGCCCAATTAGTAGAGGCATCGACCATGACAGTCGAGGTTCCTGGTTCGAATCCAAGTCGCATAATTTTCCATCCATTTTACTAATTATTATCATTTACCTGACGCTTGGAGTTTGCTCCAGTTTAATTTCTTTATTTCCTAACAGTTTATCAGTTTTTGGAATTGCACAGTACACAGACACAAACGATCATGTACATCCATCGCCATCCAAGAAGAGAATTTTGGAATTGTTGAAATTTAAAATGAATTTTTAAAGGTCAGGTCACACAAAATAGAAGAACTACAGCCAGGGCTGAAAAAACATCAGTTCAAACTATTGTTTCATTTTCATTCTATTTCCTCCCACTTTCGTAGCCATACACATTATTGCACACGTTGTTTGAACAGACACCATCCTATCTGACATTTTGCTGCCTGTAGAGCATCATCGATAATCTCTGCAGTTGAGGATAATCTCTGCAGAACAGAAACGGCTGCTTGGCCAGTTTTGGCATAAACCCCATCATAAATTCACTGATGGCAAACGGTCCAACAGCAATCATCATTACCATATTTTCAAAGGTGATGATGAGAAAAGTGACGAAAGTTTCCTGGCGCGCGCGGGGGGGGCTATCTTCCCCTGGGGTCACTGGGGGGAAGATTTGCTCTCCACAAAAAAGTCACTTAGTTGCATAACACTCAGCCCCGGATGTTGAGTCCAGTAGATATATAACCCTTTAAAGGTCTTGTGTAATCTATATATATAAAAATCAATTGCTGTTCATTAGTCTTGCTAAAACTCAAAAAAGGCTTGACTGATTTGAATAATTTTTTTTCTTTTGTTTCCTGTAATACAGGGGTGGTTTAAAAACAATAAGAATAGGGGAAACCAACCCCTAAGGGGGGGAAAGGGGGAATGAAAATTTGTTAACACATTAACTGGTGCTGCACTACAAACGTACCACATTTACTGGTGTGACACTACATAATTAACCATATTTACCTCTTTTAGGGAGAGAGGTAACGAATTGTAGAGTGTGCTATCCATGAAGCGCGATATCTCCACCATGACTTACCTAAAACCTTCCCAGGGTCCATCAGAATTAGCATGAAAAATTTCATCAAGATTGGTCTAGCAATTTTGAAATGCATAGCGAACAGATAGGTCCATGTGTATTTCTTTCTTATATAACTCTTTAGTTTAATTCCAATCTTGATGAAATTTGCAAATTTGATCTTCAAAGCAAGAAGAAGATCAAATTTCTTCACTGTCTACATGAAATTTCGTGAATTTCTCCTATACAAACCATCAGAAAGTTTGATACAAAGAAATTAAACTGGAGCAAACACCAGTAAAGGTTACTTGGTTGTCTTTAAGACACTTAGTGACAGCATGGCTGTTCACGTGTCTGCGATAGCCCAATAAATAGAGGTGTCGACCATGACAGTCGCGGTTCCTAGTTCGAAACCAAGTCGCAGAATTTTCCATCAATTTTTCCGTCATTTTACTAATTAATATCATTTACCTCATGCAGAGTTTAATTTCTTTATTCCCTAACAGTTTATAAATTGTTGGAATTGCAGAGTACACAGACACAAACGATCATGTACATCCATCGCCATCCAAGAAGAGAATTTTGGTATTGTTGAATTTTTAGATAAACAAATGAATTTTTAAAGGTCAGGTCACATAAAATAGAAGAACTACAGCCATAGCCATGGCTGAAAAAACGTCAGATCAGGCTATTGTTTCATTTTCATTTTATTTCCTCCTACTTTCGTAGCATACACATTATTCCAAACATTGTTTCTTCGGCACTATAGTAAACTCGCTCAGCTATACACAACACTCCAAAACGAATCGGGGAGGACTATTAGAGGGCCATCCATTAGGAACATTTTCATAGATTTTTTTCGGTTTTTCTATATGTATTTTTACTGTTATTTTGTGTTAATTTTTACTGTATATTCCCATTCAGATATTGCAAACTTTCATTAAAAAAGAGCCTGAGCAACGCCGGGTATATCAGCTAGTAAGAAATAAACTAGCCAGGAAAATAGGGCAGACGATGGTAGATGGTCCTTCCCCATATTGATTTTTTCAGAAAAACCTTTCTCAACGAGAAGTAGCTGTGCAGTAAATTTTCATTGGCAACACAGACACTTTTGGTCTTCAACAGCATCAATATGCTGTGGTACTGCAAACACAACAATGCCGAGCTGCAAACGTGAAGTTTAAATGCTAGATGGAAACAATATAATAAAAATCATTAGATTATCGCAACAATGCCAATGAACATTTTGTACAAATCAAATAAAATAATATATTTGCTGATGGATGGAAAATTAAATATTGCATGCGTTCACCACAGCAACGGAAAAAAACGCTTCCAGCAACTAATTTATTCCATGCCAAGGAGAAATCATGCTGGTATAGCTGTTCTGGGTGGCAAAACACAGTAATGGTATGGTGTTCCCAATAAATTGGCCACTCATTGTATGTGCTCAGTAGCTGCTGTTATTGAGCCAAATAAAATAGCTCGCTATGTGTTATTTTTCAATTCTACTAGTCAATTTGAATGTATATAGGCCTACTTTCTTTTTTATCTAAAAGATTAACAATTAGAAAGACTTACTGATGTTGCAAAGAAAATAGGTGGAGTGGTCCATGAGTCTGGAGATAAGTTTGAAATAATAGCAGCGACAGTACGTTTTCAAAATGTAAATTTTTCCGTATTGAAACCTGTAATTAGGAAAATGCAAAACATAAAATTTACTGAGTCAAACTTTCAATTCTTATATTTTAAGATCGGAATTAATAATATTCGAGGAAAAGTGAAAAGAAAAGGAATTAATTTATTTTATTAATGTGTTGATCCTTAAATTTAAATTATTGTAAGATACTGTTGTCATATCTTGGCATCTTCTTTCAATTGAATTTAATTTTTCTTTTAACTATGATAATATAAAAGAAGATAAAGAGCATTTATTAATATTTATTTAGGTCCTACAAAAATGATTGATACAAGCCCTGAATAAAGGGCATGAAAATTATTCAGTTTCAAATTGTCTTCAGTGATTGGTAGGATTGGAATAATATACAGGTTGGGACATAATACAAACTTCAATTCCATAAAAATTGGGACAGGGTAAAAACATGCGACACAGCAAAAATATTAATACACTGATGTATTGATTTTATTTCAAAAGAAGAGAGTTTATTGCGTAGCAATGAATAGCAGTTTGTAAATTATCTAATAGATTAAAAAATGAGGGACCAAGATTTACATTTACAATTAGAAGAACTCCAAAGATAATTTGAAAACAGACGATATCTATCTTATGATTATATCATTTTAACAAATTTTCATTTCATATTCAACTGTCTGCAGAAACCGTTAATCGAGTTGCAAGTTTATAAGTCTGGAAAATAGGTGGTAAAGTCTACAACTGAACTGGGATTAAAAAATTAAACCTTAACAGAAATAATCAATAAGTCAATAAGCAAAGGACTAGATGATAAAAAACTAGTTTGCTAACATAGTTAAAATTTCTTATTTTAACAAAATATAAAACCTTTACCAATCCTGGACTCATTTTATACAAATTCAGTTAACCACTATCTTGAAGAAACTTAGAACTTGACATTGTAACAAAAAATTATTTAAAAAATTAAGAAAATAAACTTTTATTAATTTAGCCTCGTTAAAAACTTTCAAAACTCCATAATTTAAACTAAATTATAAACACAAGTTTTTTAATATTTTCAATACTGTGTTTCATGACATCGAGAGCAGAGTGGGAAGTGCATCAACAGATTAAATACAGTGAGTATACCCATTCAGCTATTTGGAATTGCAGAGCACACAGACACAAAATGGATCATTTGCATCCATTGCCAGCTAGGAAGAGAGTTATTTTATCGAAGTTATAGTTGCCATATATTTCCACATCAAGGCAAGGGAAATTGAGCAGAAGTTGAATATAATAGACTATATTGATAAGACAGTGTCTTTCGAGAAGGCACAGATACAAGTGTTTCTCTTCAGCTCCCAAACAAAGGTTCAGACGATTGGCAAAAATTTGTGTGTTTAGAAACCTTGAACATAGTAGAACTTTTTACGGCAACTTCCCCTTTCTCTTCCAGTGGGTTAGTTATTTTATTCGTTCTATGGCGAGAGTTTGACACAACCGATAACAAAGCATATATCAAATCTACTTTTCAATCCTGTATTCTTCTCCTTAATAGTCTCTCAAAGGGTACAAATCAATTCACATCTATCGTAATGCCATTGATAAAAATAAACACTGCAGGTAAAAGAGCAAGAGAAAATCACTGCACGTAAAAGACCAGAAGTCGTCATACTTTGGAAACATCCAAACAACGGGAGCTTTGTCTTCGGCAGGAAATTGTAAAAATACTGAATACCAACACGAGTTATTATTTGACTTGTTAAGGATGTTTGGTAACAACTAAATCCCTGAAATTGATGATGGATGAGTTTTGTTTCAAGGCATCTAGAGCAGAGTGCAATTGCAATAACAGATTATCAAGTTGTGTTTAAACCACTCAGATTGTTGGGATTGCGGAACAGCCAGCCATAATCGATCATATACATCCACCCCCACTGAGGAAGAGAGCTCTTACTTTGAATTAGTTGTTGCCATATATTTTCACATCAAAGCCGGGGAAATATGTTTCATGAAAACCGATGTAGTTCTGACGCCACAGGATTTTCAAGATATGCAATGACAAAAAGTTCTGTTGCCTTCCCAAGAGAATATTCCTTTACAATGAGTAAAATAACACAATATAGATAGGCCAGTCTTTGTCGAAAGGCAAAGAGATACAGGTGTCTCCTTTCAGCTCTCTAATAAGTTTCAGACTATTTGTGATCTTGGCAACCTTGAACAGTGTAGAACTTTCCTCTTCCAATATTTTGGGTATATAAGAACGCTGTTAAGTCTTGGGCAATAGTTTACAACATAACCAATAGTAAAGCATAGATCAACAAATCAACAAGCAGAAGGTAGGCAACTGTGTACTTTAATACTCATTCAAAGATTACAATTTAATTAATACCTATCGAAATGCCACCGAAGAAATGATTCAAGGTTGGTCAGAAAACAAAGTTATCCGGACGTAGGAAACATCTGAACAACAGCAGCTTCGTCTACATTACGAAATTGTAAATTTACTGAAAACCAATTTGAGTTTTTATTTACCTTTTTCAGGTTCTTCTGTTTAACTACAGAATTATCCCAGGCCAAAATCAAAATTATTAGTAAAGAAATAAATTATAAAAAAGACTAATAAAAGAAACCATCAACATTATTTCGAATGAAAAAAATTTAGCCAAACCATCTATAGAAATTAATAATAAATGGAAATTAATACTAAAAATATAATATGACTTCCCTTACACTCAACAATCCTGATCATAACAATCAAAATAATCATAATATCACACATTGTATTAGACTACATTGTTTTGTTTTTTTATTATTATAACTTCCATTTATTCAAAAAACTTTATTACTGATGATGGGAAAAAAATCCCGAAAACGTTATTCAAGTTAGTCATCTACATATTACGAATCATCGAACTTCCATCATAGACCTTCTTCATCTGTAACTGTGTACCTCCCTGTGTTCGTGTAACGTTTCTTCGCTGGATCTTCGTCTCTTCTGTGTTTCTTCTGTGTTTCATCTGAATTCTCCATAAGTCCTGTGTTTCATTTACATTTCTGCATTCAACTTTTACTTTACCAATTAGCCGACTTTTTTCATTGTTTTTTATTATTTATTTTAATTTATCTGTCTTCTTTCAATTAAGGAGTGTTATTCACCTTAATTAATATATAATTATCACAACTCCTACGTTTATAATATAATTTGAAATAAAGTAAATTTTTTAGGGCATGTTGTTTCAGCGGAAAGAATAGCCCCTGATCCTGGTAAGACTGAGGCAGTCCAAAATTTTCCACACCCGAAGAACGTGCGTGAGTTACAATCATTTTAGGCCTTGCTAATTATTATAGAAGGCATGTAGATTATTTTAGCGCCATTGCTAAGCCTTTGTCGAACTTGACAAAGAAGGACGTCAGTTTTGAGTGGACTGAGGAGGTGGAGAAGGCATTCCTGACTCTGAAACAATCATTGATTACAGCACCAGTTTTAAAAAGCCCTGATTTCAGTAAAGAGTTTTTGGTTTCAATGGATGCGAGTTCTTTTGTGATGAGAGCGGTCTTACGATGGTAGAGAGCATCCTATAGCGTATACTAGCAGACTATTGAAAAAGAACTAGGTAAATTTTAGCGGTCATTTACACGGTCAAACAGTTAGGGTTTATCTTTACGGCCGAGCTTTCAAGCTCATTGTTGATCATCAGCCAATTCGTTGGTTGCTCTCGCTCAAAAATCCGACCAGTCATTTGGCTCGCTGGTTGCTCAGCTTGCAGTCTTACTAATTTGAAGTCATTCATAAGCCAGGTGTGAAGCATGGCAATGCAGATGCGCTTTCCAGAATTCCGGTGTCAGCCATCACGGAATACGATCCGATAGTCTCTCGCGATGAAATTTCTCGTGCACAATGTAAAGACCCCATGTGGAACGAAATTATTGAGCATTTAAAGGCAAAATCAAGTGACCCCCTTCCAAGTTTTGGCCAGATAAATTAGAAACGTTTTTCCTTGATAAAGACCAAATTTTGTACCATATTCGAAAATCACAGGACGGAAAGGAAACGTGGGAACAATTAGTGGTGCCAAAGAGTCTTATTAGGCACATTCTTTACATTTATCATGATCCGCTGTTTAGTGGGCATTTAAAGGCAAAGCGCATGCGGAAGAAATTAATTAGAATGTTTTATTGACCCAGTATGCGTCTCAATATTCAAAATTATTGTGCGGAGTGCGACAGTTGTCATCTCCAGTCGTCACCTGACAAACGCCGCGAGCAGCCTTTGATGGAGTTTCCCGTAGCAAAGCATCCTTTTTTCCGTATCAGTTTGGATGTGGTCGGTCCTTTTCCTACATCTGATTCCGGGAATAAGTATATACTCACCATAATCAATCACTTCAGCCGCTTTTGCAAACCGTTGCCGTTGCCGGATCAGAAAGCTGAAACAATTGCGAAAGCGCTAGTGGAGAGCATTTTTACCTGTTATTCCATCCCTATCCAAATTTTAAGTGATCGAGGTACAAATTTTATCTCCGATCTAATGAAAGAGGTTTGCGCACGTTTGGGGATAAAGAAATTATTAACTACTGTCTTTCATTCGTCGGACAACTGGATGATGGAGCGATGGCACAGAACAATCATTGGCGCCCTGAAGCACTACTTGTTGCATAGTCAGAAAGGTTGGGAATCGTGGATTCCGTACGTAGCCTTCAGCTATAATTCCACCCCCCACTCATCCATAGGAGAGAGTCCATTTATGTTATTTTTCGGCAGAGATCCGATCCTGGTTTTTAATGTGTTGATTGCACCCCGCAGGGTCATTATGATATAGACACCAATTTCAGCAGCAAAATGGAAGCCCGACTTAGGCATGCATACGAAATGGTGGAGAAAGTCAGCGCTGAACAAGTGATTCGGCGCAAGCGAGCACATGATAAGAGGCATAAGCCTCACACATTTGGCGTCGGAGACTAAGTGTTTCTGACCGACCCAAAGGTAAACCAGGTCTAGTTGGTCTCGCCAGCTATGAGTATAAGATAGTTGGCCAGCTGAGTCCCATGAATTTCATTATTCAAAATTGTAAGAAACCAGTAAGAACAAATTGGTGCACGCGAACAGATTAAAACCAAAGGTGGGCAACCAAGGCACCCCGCCCAAGAAAAAGACACGTGAGAAGCCACGCACCATCGAGAAAAAGTCTGAGCCGGAAGCTATACCAGCCACTCAGACGAATTATTTCACAGAAGAGGATCTTATAGTGCATAGGCCAGTGAATGCACCTGTGAAGCATGAGTAGAGTCTGCATGAGGAGAGTCTGCCTGAGCCGAGCAAACCCGCTCGAGAGAATTTAGCGCCACTGCCGCCGCCAGAGCCAGAGCCGCTTGCATGCATGGAGATACCTCCAGCAGCACCACCTATAAGCCCGCCATATGCGTTATATAGCAGGGGTCCAGTCTCGGATCAGTTGTGGGTGTTACCGTCGCCTCGCGATCAGCGATCTATGGACACTGTCCGAGCTCAGAATACCGTGAGAAAGGAGGCATCAGACATTGCAAACCCGCCCGAGAGCGCAGTATAATCAATAAAGGAGGCCCCGGCCTCGATGGGTAGAGCTGACTGCCAGCCCTCGAAAACCTCGCACCCAAGAGAAATCGAAATTTCAATGCATCATGCTAGGGTGGACGAGTTCCTCCAGATCATGAAGGGACTTATGAGAATGTCTAGTTAGAGCATCAGCTCACTGACTATTGCCTTTACTGTACATTTTGTTTTCTCTTGCCACTTGAAATGTGGAGATGAGAGCGTTTTTCCTAATATTATTTGTTTGACAGAATGTTGCGATTACTGATTGAAGCTGAATTTTATATATCTTTTTTTTTGCAAACGTTTCCTTTTGTGTTCACCTCAGCTGATGTTACAGCTGAAAGGGTAAGTGGAACCTATTTCCTTAATTGTTGTACGTAGTCAATTCACATAATTTTTTGCCATATTAGCCAACGAAAAGTCGCTAATAAAAGCCCCTTAGTGGACGGCAGAGCAGGGAGCGAACCATCTGTAGATGAAATTATTGTCATAGAAAGGTGGAGTTTAAAACTCTAGTTGCTATTTACTGTCATAGTTGCTATTATGAACTGGAGCACTTATTTCCTGACTCCTCTCTTCCTCGAGTCGGATGCATGCCATTGTATTTAGGCTGGCCAGTTGATTACTGTGCGTCTTACTGTGTTTTCAGAATTATTGCATTCTGTTGACAAATCTACATTTTTTTGTGTTGGCGAGAAATGAACATTGCATCGTGAGCGAACCTTGTTTATACTTGCTCTTGATTTATTCTTGAAACGAAGTTGTGAATTTTTTCGTGTGGAAAAGTTTTCTATTTCATTAATTATTACCCCAGTCTGCTTACATTTGAATTGGGATGTTTGAATTAAAAATTGAAATGTGAGTGTCAAAATGCACCCCTCTCCCCCCTCTCCCTCGCTATGCCGCAGCAGTGGAGAGAGAATGAGTCCTCCCAGCTTTTACGCCACCACAGAGTGCAATCCACGACAAAAGAAGTTTAAGGATTTTTTTTTAGCTTTTGTGCTTTACCAATTACTAGATTGATGGGAGTGAGTCTAAATATTTATGACAGTTTATAAGAGCCACTTGCGTTTTTGAAGGGATGAGAGTGTAGTCTTTGCATTGTTCTGAAAGGCGCACGCTGTCCGAGTTTTAGTATTTCTTAATGAAGCTGCAACGTAGAATTAGTTGACTTGGAATTGTAATTTGAAATTTTCTTTGATTACGCACCCTTAAATGTTATTTTACAATGATTATTGCTTAGGAATTAGAACCAAGTATGATATTAAGTTTGCTAAGCTGAGTAGATTGAAGAGGATAGATATGTGCATAGATTATCAATTTTTTTACTTTGACAATGGCCGTTAAGATTAATGAATGTTGAATTTCTGGGGAAGGATTATGAAAACGATTATTATTTGCTGGAAATTTATTAACAGATGTTACAGAACCATAGGCATTTGTAAGAATTAATCCAGCAGTTGAGGTGTTCAAATGATTTAGTTATTAATTTTATGGGTACGTTATTGAAAAAGGCAATCGACCTTTTGTGAATATTATGGGTTTTAAAATCATTTTCTGGTGGAACTGGTTTTTTTTTGAACCACGTTTATGAAGGGTCATTTACAGAATCCCCCCCCCCCCCCTTGGAGCATGGGAGTTGACTCGTCTGAAGGGAGATTAACACTCTCCCTTCCATCTTTTGAATTGATATAGTGATAGGGAGTAAATCGAATGAATATAGGGAAAAACACGTTCTTTCCTTTTGTGGGATAATTAAATTGATTGAATTTTCAGAGGCTGAACACTTTTATATAAACATTATTTTATGCTTTACTAAACCTTATTATACGCCTTATTATAAGTTATAGCTGGTAATAAAAAGATGGTATTTAACCAAGATTTTCTTTTGCTCTGTGCGTAAACAAGAGGAACAAGCTTTACAAGAACCTTTGATTAACTATTATTTTCGATTAAATAATTTTATGCTGGGATGAATGTTGTGCATTGCCATAATTAAAACGTTTATTCTTTTGGTTGACCCGAGAATGGGAGAAGATAAGGAACACGGGGAAAACCCTTTACTTCTTAAACATATTAATTGAGTTTTGTTCAAAGGTTAAACGATTAGTTTTAAGAAGATTGTTTGAACTGTCGCAAGTTAATTATGAGAAATAAATATATTTAATTAAACCTTTTATTCCATTTAATGTATGAGACATGCTTTGCGAAGGAACAAATTAAAAATTTTCTTGTTTATTTTCTCTTTGAATAAATACTAGTTGCTTAAATTTACAGTAATTAGAATATTTAAATTGCGTAGTTTTCTATAGTGATACTTTGTGTCAGATATATTTGGTTTATCTTGAAACAATAAACGGGTTGAAGATAATAACAATTTAGAGGCATAGATGCTAAACCCATCTAAAATATAGTTGGGATTTTAGAGTTTCATTCATTGTCTATGACATTTTTCAATTAGCTCATGTATAGATGAGGCGAATTTACTTTTTTGGTTATGTAACTAAAACATCAGTTAAGTTTTTCAGACGGTGTTTTGGTGAAAGAGTTTATTTTAGTTTCATAGTTATAACTGTGGCGTTATTACATTAATAACAGAGTCCAACAAGATAGCCTTTGCCCGCTCGGATAGATTCACACTGGAGTGAAACACCAAGAGGTTTCTACACTATCTGGCTGTTTGGGCAAAAGGTTTGCATTGTCTTAGCCTAGTTTTCCACCTGCTGGAAGGTCAAAAAAGGAGTTAAGTAAATACAATTCTTGGTAGTTTGCAGGTTAAATGTTTAATATATCTCCATTTAACAATAAGCACAAGAGCTGCGTAATTTAACAGTTTGAATTCGTAAAAACATTCTTTTCCACTTCAAAAATGGTACGCCTTTATTTCTATTTTTTTGTGTCCGAAAGACGCACTGCGATGTTGGGTGCGAACACCCTTGTTAATTAAATTATACCCTATTTCTTTATCTCGGGGAAGTCCATTGTCAGTCAGTCTAGGAGCCATCAGGCCGCGACCCGGAGGCTTGGTGTCATCGCCATGTGAAGATCACTCGATGGGCGTGGGAGAAAAGAGCATTGATATTGGGTCTGTTTGTCGGACGGCTCAGCCACTGAGGAGCCCTATTCTGGATTAAGACGCCGGCAAGTTCTTTCATTATCTTGAGGTCAGCCTTTGCCAGCTGTGGTTGGAGCCGTGCCCTTACACGTGGCCTGTCTGCGATGTCTGTACCGTATCCCGTCCGTTGGAATTCGTTGAAAACAGAAGCCTACCCCCCCCCCCCTGTACTGTGGTAGGGCAGTCTCGTATAACACGGATATGATCTGCGATGTCATTCGGAGTTTTGAAGTCCGCTCTTCTTGTGGATAGTGGTTGTCTAAAGCAATTAGACAAAGGAATCTTTAATGTCACTGCCTGACTCACAATAAAATCAGCACGCCTCTCTCTTCAGACATTTATTTTTTCATATATATTTTCATTCCTTATCCAGAACGTTGTATTCTTGTATGGACCACGACGTCTTCCATGACCATAAAGTCTGTCCGAGTTCTCGCGAAATCGTTTCTTTCATCCACCGTATGGAGCAGAAGTCTGAGATCTTCACCTATACGAGTGCTTGCTGAAACAGGTACGCATGCCCTCGTCTGTACCGTTCTACTTTAGGGAATGTTCTCTCCCTTCAGCCGAAAGAGGAACATTGTTGGAGAATTCAGCCATTATATCCTAAGAATGCCAGAAGCCAGGAGTGAAAGAATTCAAACAGAAAAGAAACCTCTTGTGACGTGGGAAATGTGTAGCACCGAAATGTGTAGCCCGCGCTGGAAACTATCGTTTTCCGCCTATGCCACATGGTAACTGTTGAATGCTACGAGGTATTCTCCCCAACACCTTGGAAGCAGTGAGCTGGGGGGGCAGCCCGCGGAAGAGCGACCTCTATCAACCTTTTCGGGAAATCCACTTCAAACGGAACCCCCTCCCGACAACTGGAGGGCGTAGACAAAGTGGAGACCGAGGAACGTCAGCGGATGGGGAGGAAGAGGACAGCCACACAACCCCAGCAGAGGGAAGATTTAGCCGCCTCGACTTCCGGGTCGAACGATGCTCCTCGAGCTGACTGACTCCGAATCCCCTTGTTTATAAACAAATACGCCCCTCCACCAGTTACTTTCTAGGAATACGAATTTCTCTTGTGATCATCTGAAAGAGGAATAATTTCTTTTGGTGTTGTCTTTTATCGTAGTAAGCGAGCTTCAGAGTCGGACCGGAGTTGGAGAAACAGAAAGGCTGTCCTGCTCAAACGACATCAATTATACTTTAAGCTCTTTCCTCTATTTTCTCTTTATTTAACACGAAGTATTGCGTTGAGGGACGAACGTTGACACGTGCCTCGCGCCTGCAAAGGGTGCCTCCCTTTGTTGAGGGATGCCAGAGTGATTACAGTAAGCTGACAGTGTGAGTGTGCCAGCTATACCTTGAACGTGCAGTGTGTAACCAGACCATGTGCAGAACATTGAACTGGTGTAAAGTGCCAAAGGTAAACCGAACTTTATATATTTACGGAGTGGAACTCACTCAATGTGTTTAGTTAAAAAGTGAACAGTTTTTCTTTGTGTTCTGGACTTTGCAGAACTGTTATCCATTTTGTTTTCCACGTTAAGTAATCTCGTATTCTAGTGATTCAGTCCCCTTTTTTCATCATTCAAAGAAATTTTTTTTTATTTTACTCTAGACTAAAGAATTCTAAGTGCTTTAACTAAATCTGTTAAGGTATCGTTGTATGCAACAGGGAGGCGGACTCCAATAAAGATACAAGTAAGTCTGTCCAGACGACCTATTGCGAGAGAATTGACTTGAATATGAAAGTTGCTGTGACTTGTTGGCGTGAATTGTTTACCTATATTAAAAAATATGTGCAAACGTGCTTAATTTTCCTTATACATTTATGACTATGAACAATTTCTACCATAATGAACTTTCAGTGTCACGAGGAACTATTACCAACACTTTGTTGGACACATTATGGACGTTTGGACTTTTTCTTTTCCATCGGGAACGACGATGGTTCATTCTCAACAACTAAGAGTTTATTTAAAATTTTACAATCAGAATCTTTTTCTTTACTTTTTAGACTTTTTTTGCTTTTTCGGACAGCAGGACTCACCTTGAATCTTGGATTGAAGGACCCCACACGTAAGAAAATGGTTTCCGACGAAAACCATTTTGAGAAAACCCGTGAGAAGTGTAGAGGTTCATACCTTACACGGATATGAATTATCATTTATAATTCACTTTACGCATATTTATTTATATATTTATTTATTTATTTATTGAGTGTGTAGGACAGTTTTGGAATGTGTTTGTCCTTTAATTGCAATTTGCGCTGTGGAAGGAGTTTGGAATTTTTCTTTTGAACGTTTACTAAAACAAGTTGAGCTTTCTGTATTTTTTTAGAAAGTTAGAATTCTAATAAAGATTGTTTGAAATCTCTTTGTCTGACCGCTGAGGAAGTTTTATTGCCTCGGGAAGGACCATGACTAATGTTCGCTTCCTCTTTCTAAGGCAATTTAGCCTCCCCCTCTCTTCTTGTCATGTCACTGTTTTTTGTTATTGCCCATTCTTATTGAATTCGGGTCAAGCCGTTGGGTTTGGGCGAGTAGTTATGCTAAGTATAGCAAAACTCCCCCACCACCCACGACTATTTCGGACCTTCGTTGACAGCCTTATTGCCTTTTGCATTTCTCTGGAACCTTCTAGATTCTAGCAGGTGACCGTGCGTCTGTTAGGTGCCTTAGTAAAAGTTCCAGATGTGCGGGCGGAAAATTCCGGTTGACCCAAGCTTTGGGGCATTTCGGATAACCCGCATGACTTAACCATTTTGACTTAACCCGAAGAAAGTTGATTTTCTCGATCTGAGGGAATGATCTTGGCTGTTCCAGCGGCATTTTCTGATTCCTGCCCCTTGATGTGGGTATGCTGATGAGTGTAAATGTCTTTTGCTGGGACTTAGTTTTCTCGGCTGGTAGCAAAACCCATTGCTTTTCCATGACCGTCCACGGGCAGCCTACACGAGGGGAATACCCAAATTCCTTTAGTTAACTTTTTTCCTTTATGTTAAATTGGTGCAATCAGTTTTCCTTTTCTTTTGCTCGATTAACGAGGTTTTTGTAATGTTGGTATACACTGAGTTAGCAAAACTCATGGGATAGTTACTTAATATCTGAACGGGCCACCTCTGGCCCTGTGGAGTGCAGCAATACGGCGTGGTAGTGAGTCTGCAAGTCCGTGGTACACTTCTGGAGGCAGTTGTCACCAGATAGTCTGCAGAGCCGAAGATAGTTGCTCCTAATCGTGGGCAGATGATCCAGTGCCCGGAGCCTGACTTCAACAGCATCCCAGATATACTCAATGGGATTCATGTCAGGGCTCCGGGCTGGCCAGCTCAGTCGTTGGACCTCTCCTGCATGCTCCTCAAACCATTCGCGGACGACATTGGAGCGATTTGGTGGAGCGTTGTCATCTTAAAAGTCTGCTATGTCGTCAGGGTGTTGAAATGTCAAAAACGGGAGCAGATGGTCTCCGATGAGTTGAAGATACCGTGGACCATTCAACGTTTGGTCCAGGATAACCAGAGGGCCCATTCCAAACCAGGAAAATGCACCCCAGACCATAACTGACGCCCCACCACCCTGCACCACCACCTGTTGGCATGCGGGATCCATCGTTTCGTGAGGTCTGCGCCACACACGGTGCCTCCCATCAGCGTGGTACAGTTGAAATCGTGACTCATCTGACCATATGGCGTTACGCCACTGTTGCAGAGTCCAGCCAAGATGGTTGCTGGCAAATGCACGCCGGAGTGTCCGATGATGTTGGGTAAACATTGGCACCCGTGTAGGGCGACGGCTGCCAAACCCGAGGGCATGCAGATTCCGACGGATTGTCCACCGAGAGACGTTTCTAGTGCGGCCAATATTGAACTGGTCTGTGATTTGCTGCACTGTTGCGCTCCTGTCTCTCTGAATTATTCGTCCCAGGTGTCGCCGATCACGATCATTCAGGGCAGCTGGACGCCCGGTATGGTGCCTGTTGTGGACTGTGATGCCTTCATCCAGCCATTCCCGATACACCCTGGAGACAGTTGAGCGGGGGAAGCCAAATTCCTGCACCACTGCCGAAATGGAACATCCCATGCGTCGGGCACCTACTATCATATACCCCGTTCAAAAGACGTCAACTCGCGACGACGTGCCATTTCTGATTAATCACTTATCCAAGCTTTTCCCACAACGTCTAATGGTCCATTCCCAGAATCCGTTACCCCTGTGAATTCGTGAGCCATGCCCATCAGTCAATGTGCTTGCTATCCCATGAGTTTTGCTAACTCAGTGTATATCGCGGTGCCCCCGCATTAACAATGCTTTTGTCCCGTAAATTGACCAGTTAGTCTTTCTCCCACGATCGTATTCCCGAGATGACTTGCTGCCGCAGTCCATGTTCAGCCGAACGAAGTAGACGAGTGATGACCAAACAGATTTCCTGCCAGACGCGTTGCCCAGCCACCACTAAGCTGATGTTGCTGCTCCGTTTTGAGCCGTGAGTTCTAGACCTTAATTTTCAGTCCCTGGCAATTTTAAAGCGTTTTCTTTGCCATTACAGTTTTATGGGTTTGATCGCCGTTATTAAATTCAATATGATTCAAATGCTTATGTAACTGAGTTTTCATTTGCTAAAGCTATGCTTAATTTTAAAGATTGTTTAATCTTTTGATGCGTACATTTCGTGAGTTACTTTTACAAAGATTATTTTCTGTGTTTCACTTGATGCCATTTTATTGAGATTCTTTTACCATGACTAGATCAGTTATTTTAATTAATATTCATTGTTCCGACCCTGGTAGAGAGGTCGAAGGTTATTTAAATATCATTAATTTTAATTGTTTCTTATATGAATAAATTTATTTATTATTTCGTTACACCAAAGAACTTGAGTCTATCTTTCTTTATTTGATCCTCTTGCCGGCCGAACCTGCCAGCGGAAGAATCTTAATGTGGGGTTCGTAGTAAACCTTAACCACTCCATTCGGCCACAGACATTCAAAATTCTGCTTTTAAAGCAGTGGCGCTACACGACTGCAATCTTTGAATCTCACATTGGAAGCTCAATCGCCAGGCTCTATGATTGATACTCTTACCTTAAGGGGCCAACCTTATACATGGACGCAAATTGACAGGTGTAAGCATTTTAGCTTTCCTTACAGTGGCGCAGGGTCGTCAAGTTCAGTCTAGCGGGTTTGCATGTCCTTACAAGACGAAAACCTTTAGGCTTACGATGTCCAGACTAAATTGTTCCTAGGTAGGCAAATCATCAATAAAAATCAGGAAAAGGAATCTTAATTTTGATTAGAAAAACTACATAGAAAACACACTTGCAATACTAAGGTCAAGTCCAAGGTGCGGACATCGATACTAAACGGATTTCCTTTGAATGTAGACGATCAAAAAGATGGCGATTTGCTTTTCCAACAGCAAAGAACGTAAACTGCAACTGCAACTGTTGACACTAGGTCTGGGAGTGGATTACGGGGAGGGGCGGAGCAAGAGCAACAAAAAAAAAACAAAGAAAGAAAATTAAAGAGAGGGGAAAATTAATTAAATGATAAAACAAAATGAAAAAGCTAAAAGGTAAACTGTAAAACATAAAAAAATTAGAGAAACGAAAACTTAGGTTAATAAGATTTGCTTACCTCCCAGCAAACACAGATAAAACAAAATACAAGCCACAGGGAAATGATGACAACACTGTCAATTAGAAAAAAATACACTATATGAAACAAAGGAGAGAGGAAGGCAAACTACACAACAAGATGGAGTACAAAAGGACTGCCGAGAAGAGGTAGACGAAACTAAAAGACATAAATAAAAAATAATAAAGGCAATAAAAGGAAAGGAAACAAAAAAACTAACGAAATGAGGGCAAAAAAAATTTAAGATCTAAACTAAAAACATATTGGGCAATTGGAGAAAAGCAGTCATGCAGCAAGTTGAACTGAGGGGACTCAAAAGAACAAAACTTGTTGCTACATTCGTCCAAACTTCCATTTGAATTGACTGTAACGGTGGCATGGCGAGGAATTCGAACAATAGCTGAGAGTTAATACGCTGACGAAAAAACGAACTGATGCCAGGTAAGGAAGGGGCCATAAATTAAGTATCAAAATGGTAACGACCGGCGCAGCCTTTTGAAGAGTGACAGTGCTTTCCACAATTAAAAGGATAACAGACTCATGATCAAAGAGCCACAACTAGAGCAGTAACAAACTCTTATTGACAAACGAAGTTAAGAGAGTTAGTAATCACTAACCCTGAGGTAATTTGAATCAAACGCCAACTGGGAAACATGCTGCATAGTTTACCGTTCGACCAGCTGAATAACCGTCCGAGGAAATTTCTTGACCCCAGATTTTTCAAGGAAGTTAGACAACATTTAGTCTATAACCAATATGCAAAGGATCACCGACGGCTAATGAATCATTGTCGTAAAAGATCTCCATTCCTTTTAGCAAAGATCGTCGGCTCCACTTCAACAGGCATACGAGGTTTCCCTGTGAACACCCCAGCAAGAATTACTACAATTCCGAAGGAGAGCATAACTGAAGGCTTTGAGCGGACCAAGCTCTTCGGACGACAGCTGGCAGCTAACTCCCATTCCATAGTAAAAACTTGACGAGGCAAACATTCTTACGCACGTGATAATGACAAAAACATTCCAACTGATAAAAAACACTATAGCAGCCGTCACGTAAGTTGAACGATCTTTTTGACATGCGCAGTAAGACTTCTCATCAATTTGCTTTGTCTGGGTTTTACCCATGATGCACTTGTTCTACTATAGTAAAGGTGGAGATATCATTGAAATGTGGAAAGCATATTAAAAGTCATAATATAAAACAAATTGCCTTCAAATTGCTATTCTGCGTCATTTTTTAATTTATTACTTTACTAATTTCATTTATTAATTTCATTCATCTATTTAAAAAAAACGAAAATGGAAACTAAATGAAAATACGAAAACAATGTTTCGAAAACAAAAGCGGATGCTTTCATGGAATAACTAACCAATTTGCTTCCCGTTAACGTCTATTGGCTGGCGTTAGAAATGACGTCATCCTGTTGTTCAACTTATGTGGCGGCTGCTATAAGTTCACCCCTCGTTCCAATCCTTTCAATACTGCCTCAACCTAATAAGAAATAACATGTTCTTGTGTGGGAATCCTGAAATGGTGGAACATGTTCTGCTGGAATGTATATTAAAACTCCAGCTATCCTCTCCTTAACTGCGATTGGTCGAAGCCTAATCACAACGCAACATCCTGCTGCAAGCGCTTTATTTTGTTTTCTTTATAAAGAAATGCAATTCATATATTTTTAATGGTCCTTGAAACCAAGTAATAATGTAATCATACGCAGGGTGAGAAAGCCGACGAAGCGCAGTTAGGGAGGGGTCAGATGGAGTTTTACTATGATACTCTGACTCAGCATAGAAAGGAAGTGGAAAAATCTTTTAACAATTAAAAAATCCCTCTAAATATGAAAAATCTACTTTTTTGGATTGAGGAAAAGGAAGCAACAAGGAAGATGGTGATCAGCGCAGTATTTGAATTTATGACTGATTCGAGCCTGCTACCGATAATCTTTGGCCCTCTGTGCCCTAAAACTTAAACAAGCTTACTAAAACGCTGAATTGCTTTGCGTTTTTACAGGGTGACTAGCTACCGGGAAAAGTCAGGGAATTTTACAAAAAATTAGAGAAATTTTACTAAATCAGCAAAAAAATGCGAAATAGGAATGAAAAATTTAAAAACTTTGTGTTGTCATTGTTCTCTTTCATAAAACTTTTGACTTTACTAATATTATATAGTTTTAAAAAAAAACATGAACGACAACAGAATATGGAAACTGGACTTTATCTCAGTTAAAAAGCAAACTGAAATTCAGCATGAACCCAGGTCGCTATGAAAATGTTTGAGACCTTTATGAAGCATTTACGAATATGGTCTTTTCATTAACGTGAAGTACCTATTCATCTGCTCTTGACCAGATCGGCTGATTAATGATAAAGAATTTCGGAAGTTAAATGCCCTAAAGAAATCCCCATTTCTATTGAAAACTAGCATTTTTGTATCTATGTGAAAAAAATGGAAATTTTACATTTAAAGAAACTAATTTTTACGAGATGCGTTTTTTAATTAAGTATACTACCATTCTGATGAGGAAAAAAAAACAATTTTTATACAACTTAATTTTTATATGAAAGACTGGACCTTAGTCTACTTTTCAACACAATTTCCAATTATATTAGGTCATTTATTGCATTGTATGGCCTCCTGATTTGCTAACCACTTCAGCACGGAGTTGTACAAAACCAAATGGTTTAGCCAGTGCTTCGACTTTCCTCCAGTGTCTAAGGGGCTAAGGTTTTAAACAATATGAAACATGGTATGAAACATGGATTGTTTACATTACATAGGAATCAAAACAATAGTCCCTGGACTGAAGCCATTTAACATCACCTAAAAAAGTGAAGTTCATGCAAACAATTTCAGCCCGAAAAATCATGTGCAGTCTTTTTTGGGATAGGCAGGGTGTTTTGCTTGTGGATGTTTTGCCTCAGGATCACACTGAAATGATCAGCAAATGAGGCGGCCGATTTCTAAGAGGATCTAATTCAGAAGCTAGTCTTATGATACGGTAAGTGTCTAAATGCTGGTGGATATTATATATCTACCTCGTCATATCCTCCTATGCATTGATCCAGTCGAACCTTTGTTGCGGTGCGATTTTCTGGGGTGTTACTACAGATTTTAATCTGACTAGAATGCTTAGACTACAAAAGTGGTTTCTCCGAGTGCTGTTTACTGTTCCCCTGTTAAAAAGTAGACTAAGGTCCAGGCTTTCATAAAAAAAAATTGTCCTTATTTTTTTTTAATATCAAAACGGTACTTACTTAAAAAATCCGTATTATTAGATTCTGGATAGCTGTTTTAGCAGCCACGCAGAACTGTCATCTTGCAATTTATACTTTAAAGATTTTAAAATAGTTCAGGTTTTGAGGAATGAAAATTCATTACATTATAATCTTACACATTATAATGTCCGCACGCCATGAGAAGACCGCTGAGTTGCTTAATGTGCTCGTATGGTGTCTCTGTCGTTACAGATCAGTCTATAGTTAGGAAGGGAGGTAAGCGCTAAAGTCAAATAGCTCAAAAATGAGCTTTCGCCGTGTTTCCAAACAAATGAAAACGTTTGCATGGAGAGGTAGACACCTGAGAAATATGAAAAAAAACAAGAGAAGAAAATCGTCCTATTGTTTACATCGATGAAACAGGAATCTACTCAAATTTGGATGTTTGTCCCCCAGAAGTTAATAATTGATCTGCAACTGCAGCGACACCATAATAGCAGATTAAGCAACGCAGCGGTCTTCTCATGGCGTGCGAACAGTATTGTGTTCTAAAAAAGTTTCTATACTTGAACCATAAAAACCTTTGTTAACAAAAATTTCTCAAGTGTACTTATTTTTGCCATCTTATAATTTTTTTTTGATGAATAAAATATAATTTTTGATCATTAAAATAATTTTTCATATCATTAAATTATAGATTCGTTCAAAAAAACGTAGTTTCATATTGAAAAATAATCTATTAAAAAAATAAATTGATAATATAAAATATAGTTCATATAATGTCATGTGACGAACTGTAAAATTATAAGAAAGCTCAAGATAACATCAATGTATTACTATTTTGCTGTAATACTGTATTGTAGAATTGAGCACTGATTTTTTTTTTATCGTATCATTGTCTATTATTATCGTATTTGTAATTCTCTTTTTCATTTTAGAAATAAAATCATATATAGTTTCATTATAATTCAAAATATGAATAATTTGAATTTTGTTAACTGTTATTGTAATTTTTCAATTAGAACCTACTGAATAAGAAGTTCAGTTTAGGTTACGTTTTCTTGAAGTAAAATTACATTCTATTGAAACGAATTTACATTTTTATCACGCGAAACTACGTTTTATTGATGTGAAAAATTATTCTATTGATATGAACTATTATTTTATTGATATGAATGTTTATTTTTCAATGTGAAACTAGGTTTTTTGAACGAATCTATATTTTATTGATATGAAAATTATTTTAATGTTCACAAATTACATTGTATTCATCGATAAAAGCTGTAACTATTGTTAACTAGAATGTAAGCACCAACTGTGCAATAATAAACAAAGAAAAAATGAGATAAACTAATATTGCAAATTTTTTCCAAAGAGCGGTGTTTATATTCCGGAAATAAATGTTGTTGTTGTCACATAAAGGTAGAAGGTACTAGAAATTATATTAAATCGAAACACTTGAATACGTAGGCAAAAAAGCATGCAATACTCATATAAAACATTAGGCATCATGGGTAGCCATAAGACCGCATTTGGCCGTGCCGCCCTCTGGTGGCCACTTTTTCTCAATATGCTCCCATTTTTAAAGCCAGGCATGGGAAACTATCTTAAGAATTATTCACTGCATTTACTCCCATTTACATGCCTACAGTTGACGCTATCCACTTTTTAGGGAAAACTTTGGCCACTGGGGCGCTCCAGTTAGGGGGGTTCTAGAAATTTAGGCGTCGACTACTAAGGTCATTTTGGGCCTTTTACACAAGTTATATCTGTACGCAGCCCGGGACAAACACAAACATCCATGCCCACGGCGGGAGTCGAACCCACGGCCAGGCTGACTTGAGAACTAGAAAGCCAATGCCCTAGCCCTCTTTGGCACCTGGCCGGTCGCTCCAGTTGGCCGATATTAACCCCGTGCTAGTTGCGCGCGTTACTTCAGTTATAGTGGCTACAAGAGGAAGAAAAGCCAGCATAGATAGGGATTCTATGATGTCACGCGTGCAGTTCACGTGACCTGTAGCAGTCAACTCGGTGAAAACAGAGCAATCCTGGATACAGATTAAGAGTGAAAGATATAGAAAATTAATAATCTCGCAGTAAATTAAAATGCCAAAATTTGTATGGCAGTAAACTGTACCAATCACAACTTAAATGAAGGTTCAATGCTTAGTTTACGAGAAAAAAAAGGATAATTCGACAAGTGAAGCTGCAGTGGGAACTTTTTAAGAAAAATGATTAATATTTGCCTAAGGACTCTGTAAACTAAGACTCTGTAAACTAAGAACTCTGTAAGTTAAGGACTCTGATTATTTTTTTTCTATAAGCCGTAGATTAATCTTTTATAATAACAGGATTCGAGATTTTCATGTCAGTATAAGTATAGCAAATCCATTGGCTTTGATTTGAAAATGAAACTGAGCAAGTGAACCAACAAATGAATTGAGCCACGACTCAAGAGAAACAGATGTTGTAACGCAGAAATTATTGTATTTAGAACGTGATTTGCTTAGAAATTAAATTTATTCAAATGAGTAAAGATTACGAGTAAGCTTGGTCGAGGGAGGTGATGAAAAATGTTTATTTTACACAGGAATGACACGGAAAGAATGTTAATCAACTTCTATTTTTTTATTGTAATTTATAAAAGAGAGAAATAACCTTACTTCTGAAGCAGATGAGATTTTATTATTCTTGTTAAGCTTCGAATGACTTTGCTCTTTGCTACCGAACCTGACAACTCGTAGTGATCAAAACTCATCTAGAGGACCTCTTACAGAACTGAAACGAATTTTGAACCTCATATGCGGAAAAACGGGGAAAAATCGCTTAGTTCATCGTGCGTTTTCCATAGGAAAACGTAGTGCTGTTGCTCTGTTTTCACCGAGTTGCAGCTCCGCAATTGAATGTGACGTAGAATGGATATCTATCTATACTTCAGATGTCAATTAATATTGTTGTCATGGGAAGAAGAATAGTAGATGAAGATAGATAAAGAACAAAAGCAGCCAAGTCAACCCATAACATTGCCGAGCTGTTCAAAAAGCAAAGAAAAAATGGAACCAATTCAACAAAAGAAATTACTGCAATAGAAAAATCCGCTGAACAAAATGAAATATTTAATTTACGTGAAGGTACGATTATATATTATATTTTAGATTTTTTTAAAAATTTGTTATAAATTGAAACAATTAAAATAACCAAAAAATAATTTTTAGACAACTTATTTAAAGCCTTTTATTTTTTTAATTATTTTATAATTTTTATTTAAATTATTTAGAAAATGGACAAGTAGGACAATTGCTGACTCAGCCAAGCTCACACGTGCACAAATTAAATACAAGTCAAAGTGAAAGGAATTCATATGAAACAAGGATTAGATAATACTTGTGAATTGGTTTGTGATATGGGTTCGTTTTTTCCTTCTGAAAACCAGGCTGAAATGATTAGCCAAATTAGGGAAGACCAATATTACAAACTTTTAAGAAACCATGTGAAACCATATAAAAACTTCTGCTTTCCAAAAAATTTGTGGGAGGATGCCACAGAAGTTTTAAATTATCTTGGTTGGAAGAAATTATCATTCTTGGCTTTTTTACAGTCCAAAATTAGATGGGGTATTGTGTGTTGTTTGTGTTTTATGTGTAAATTTATTTATTTATTTATTTATTTATTTAATTGAATTAAATTATTGATACAAAAATATAAATCGTAATCAATTTCAAAACTTAGGTTACTTAGTTACGAAGCCATTTAAGGAATGGCAGAAAATAAATGAAGTTATAAAACAACATCCAGCAAAACAATATCATAAACTGGCACTCGAACTGGCTGAAGCATTTGTTTTAAAAAGGAAAAATCCAACTCAAACATTGCCATTAATAATGGACAAAAGGCTGGCTGAAAACATTGAAAGAAACCGACATATTTTAAAATGTTTAATTGTAAAGATAATATTGCGGTAAACAATGTATCGCTTTGATGAAGAAAAATTAATTAATGTCACGAGTTGTAATAGAAAAAAACCCTGGAAATTTACTTGCATTGCTGAAGCTTTTAGGAAAACATAATGGTATTCTCCAGAATCATTAAAAAAGTCCCTGTTTGAACAATGCAACATATGTATCTCCTACAATACAAACTGAAATTCTTTCGCTTCTTGGAAGTGTTATTTAAAATGACCTTATCGAGGAAATTAAAACATCCAATTTTTTTCCATCATGGCAGATGAAGTGTCATTTAATAATAGGGAAATTTTAACTGTTTGTAATCGATTTATTGACTCCAAAAATGTTAGAGAGGAATTTCTTGAAGAAACTCTTACAAGAATAACTAGGTTGCATATTATTATTAATATGCAATCATATGATGGAGCAAGTAATATGTCCAGTTCAAACAATGGACTTCCAAGATTTGTTAGAGATACTACACCAAATACTCAATATGTACACTGTCGTTCGCATGCCTTAAATCTGTGCAATGCTCATTCATGTTCAATTTTGTCTGTGAAAAATGCTCTTGATATTGCAAAAAGTGCAGTGATATTTTTTAATGCTAGCCCAAAGAGATTCGTACTGTTAGGTAATATCACACAACAAGAAGTACCACACTTAAGACAAAGAAATCTTATTTTAGATTTTTGTAAGACTAGATTGTCATGCAGACATAATGCACTTAGCCACTTTTATCTGTCTTTAACATACATCATTAAATGCCTGCAGTTAATTGGTTTTGGCCTATATACTGATACATATTCTAATGATCTTGCATCAGGATGGGATTGAGAGAGCAAACATAAAGCCACTAACTTGTTGTCTAGCCTTACAAATTTTGATTTTATTATTACTATTCTTGTAATTTACCAAACATTATCTCATTTACAAGGAATTACGCAAAAGCTTCAAAGTAGAACAACCAAAATTTTAAGCGCTTATACTAAAATTAATGGAATTAACTTTTTCTATTGTGAAATGCGTAGTTCAGTGGAGAATCAGTTCAAAAAATATTTGATCATGCTTCGCGATTGGCTGAGGAAATTGACGTTGATGTAACTGCACCATGTATTTCTAAAAGACAGATTTCTAGGTCAAATGCACCTTCTGTTTCTACCGAAGATTACTGTTTAAAAAACTTGATGGTCCCATTTCTTGATCACATTATACTAGAAATAACAACTGTGTTTTCATTTATAGCATTGCAGTCATTGTCTTTGTTAAAACTTGTCCCCCAAGTTTGTAATATTTAAAAAAACATCACTTTCAGTCTAGAGGATGCCCAAACTTTTAGCCATTTAGTAATAGATTCTCCTGAAATTGTTTGCCAAGAGTTTTTAAGTTGGAAAAAGAAATGGCCAACAGTAGAAATTGAAGCTTTGCCCGCTTTTCTGATCGGGCAAGATAGTGCCCTCTTGCGTTGCTTGCGCGTATGCAAGGTCATCGCCCAGTTTTTGTATGAGTTCATTATAGTCCAATGTTTTTATGGTTAACCTGGGATTTGCCCTCAGATCGGACAAGGCACCGCCCTTAGATGTTTCTTGTGCTTAAGCAAGAACGGTGCCCACTTTACATAATAAACTGTTTTCGTTTCTTAGATAGGGCAAAGCATTTGCTATGCTTATTTCTTATTGCTAGTGCTTCTACTAGCATAATGCCCTTGTTCCTTTGTATTATTTACGTTTATTCATTAAGATTTTAAAATGGCGATTTATTCCGCCGTTTAGGCAAGTCTAAGGCCATAGGCGTTTCTTGCGCATAAGCAGGATCGTAGCCCTCATATTAGTGTCTGTTTTGTATTTACCACCTTTTTGTTTTGTTTTAATAAACATTTTAAACCCAAAAGATATATTCTGTTGTCTGCATTAGTATTCATAAAATTCCACTGCGCAACACTTTTCTATACGTGACAAATATATAAAAAGTACAAGATTATGGGTAAAAGAACACTCCTTTATTTATTGCTGACTGCGGCCCTGTATTCTATAAGTTTTGTCTGGCCAGACAGACTGAAGGTGAATCAACCCGTTTGGAGAAGCATGACACTCAGTATTCACATTAATGCCTTAGACAGCGTCGAGTGGACCCTTTAAATAATTCACCATTGGAGGGGGGCACGATAACCTCCTAAAATATACTGATTATTGATACAAGCTGAGTTTGGTCAGAACGAGAAGGCAGTCGAGACAGGAGTTAATGACTAGATGGGTGTAATAACTGATTGAACCAGAATCCGAGAGCTGACAAAGGTCTGAAACTCAAAAATGATCTCGTAATGTTACGAAGGTCAGCCATAGTGATAAAATAGTAGGAGAAACAAATCCGACCAGAACCTCGACTAAGTTTAAAAGTTAGCGATGGCCTTTAGTAAATAAAGATCGGAAAAAATTTTTTTGAAGGGCGGCCAAAGAAGGACCCTAACACTATCCACACATTGACACTGAACTGGTGTTGGAAACGGTCTTCAGCTATCGCATGAAGATTTTCGTGTGCCCAGATATGGGCATTGTGAAAATTAAATACACCTATTCGAGTAAACGTAGCTTCATCCGTCCATAAATAAATTGAGAGAAATATCTATCCATCCTTTGAGAATTCACAAACCACGCACAGAATTCAACATGTTTCCCTGCATCTTCAGCCCCCAATTCCTGTACACGGCAGAAGCCCCAAAGCATGCCTTCCCTCAGTGTCCTGCGAATTATCTCTTTAGAGATGACTATTTCGGCAGAAGCTCTTGGCACACTTGTGGAGGGATCATTGCCAAAATGGTCGAGAACGATATCTCCTTTACGCAGGACATCATGGGACTGTTAATCCCTTCCACGTCTGAACGATCCTGTTTCCCTTAGAAGTTGAGGTACTCTCAAAAACACCTCTCGATGTGGATGCACCTGGGAGGAAATGCATCCGCGTACAACCTGCTGACTCCTGCAGCGTTACCAGCAGCAAGCCAATAGACTCTGGGAATAGACTCTGGGAAAAGACTCCAAATAAAAGATAATAGACAAACGTCGATATTTCACACACGATCCAAACTAGATTTAATGTTTATAGGACGTAACTTGTTCCATTTGAACCATACAATGTTCCTAAACAATTATGCTGTTAAGTTTGGGTTACCCTGTATATGGACATTTTGTCGAATATCTAGACAATGCATGGCGAATTACCCTTAAACTTCAGGGGTGCAAAGAGCATGTTTCACTTCATATAGAGGATATTTCTAAACTCCTGCCATAAAATTCTAGTGGTGATTCTTCATACCGAGATGAAAACAAAAGTTCATACACCAAAAGTTCAAACAGGGTGTTTCATAATTGGTGTCCCGTTGTTAGGTACAAATAACGACTCAAAGGGAACAGCTTGGGGGAAAATGAATATTGATTATTTGGTTTTAATGTCCCCTAATTAAGAATAAAAACATTTCGCGTCCCTGGCGGTGAAGGTGAAAATTCTGAAAAATTTAATTTTGTAGGGGTAGGGGTTAGACCCCATGTGTTATTTAAAAAGTTGTAGAGCATCATGTAAAATGTGGGTTTAGCTAAAAGCCCGGTGAAAAAATCTCATCCCCTGCTCTTTATCGAGTGGGTAAAGTGAAAGGTATGGCTAGCTAATGTAGACAAAAACACAAAATCTCATTAGAAACTTATTAGAACTTTATTACTTATTAGAAAACAGTACATTTGAAAATGTATTAGAAAACAGTATTATTTATTCTCATTAATTTTCCTCATGTAGGTAACGACTCATTTATTCTCATTAATTTTCCTAATGTAGGCCCTACTGTTTTCTAATAAGTATGGTTTTTGTCTATATTGAAATACAAAAATTCTCCCATTTCGGTGATTTTCGGTGATAATCACGAAAATTCGGCAATGCTTGCTCCCGAAACACGTCATTTCGGCCACATATGTGTCCGAAACACATCAATTCAGCCACGTATATCCCCGAAACAATCAATCCAGCCACGTACCAAATAATCAATATTCATTTTCCCCCCCACCTGTTTCCCCTTGAGCCGTTATTTGGACCTAAAGACGGGACACCAATTATGAAACACCCTGTATAACATAAATAAATTATAGTTAGGCGGCATATCACCTGCCGTCCACAGAGCAGAAAAACCAACTGCTGAAACTTCAATATTAACTGCGGAAATCTAATAAAATGTTCGGTATCTGACCCATGTTTATATGAACTTTTGTTTTCGTCTCGCTGTGGGCAATCACCACCGGACGTCCGTGACAGGGATTTAGATGCACCATCTATTTCAGCTAAGACGTTCTCCCGAAAGCAAATATGGCATCCAAACGAAATTGAACACGGAATACTTATGTTTGGGATGATCCTGTAAAAAATAATGCTGAAATGCTTTGTAAGATGTGTGTTCAAATTTGACCTTTACTTTATTTTTTGTAAATTTCATTGTTGTAAAAATCTAAATTTTCTTTTTTGAGATGGCAATTACTGCCTGTCAAGCAAATACAGCACCACTGATCCGGTTTCCATGACAAGAGATTATATGTTTAAACAAAATATCTCGTCACATGAGATCTAACTCGTTAGCCCATGGCCACACAGGCTCCAGCTAGGTAATTTTTGTGCTTAAATATAAATAAATAAATAAACAAATAAATAAATAAAATGGCGGACACCGATGTGTCAAACAAAGTGGAACGACATATAGTTATCAAGTTTCTCAACAATGAAGGAATAAAAGCATCTGAAATTCATTACAAACTTCTAAGAGAGTTAACCGGGCCATGTTCATCTCTATCATCCTTCTTTGCTTAGTGTCAAAAGTTTGAAAGAGGGCCAGATTCCACCAGTAATAAACCTCATAAGACAAGGCCAGCAACATCTGTCAATGATGGCATCATTGCACGAACAAATGAGCCGATAAGGGACAAACAGGTGAATTCATGTCCAAGAATTTGTTTCAATACTGAACATCAGCACTAGCAGTGTGGAGACCGTCATCCACGATAAGCTGAAGTTTAAAAAGATCTGTGCCAGATGTGTCGCTAAGCAACTCTGATTGTCAGAAAACCACCATGGTGGTAAAGCGATATGGCAGGGAAGGTGAAAGTATTATCTTTCTATGAATAATCTCATACAGATAAGTAAAAGAAGCCCCATGATTATATGCTAAGCTTCAATGCATATCAAGAATTTTTTTTATGGGGTGAACCCAAAAATTATTTATGTTCATTTTAATACTATTCCCCTATTTGCTTTCAGGACAAATCTTTCACTGAAATATGAAGTTTAACACGAAAAAATTCGAGATGGTTCGTCAAGTATATTTCTAGAAACTCGATAGGGGTGTCAAATATAACATTCATTACGGGTAAACTTATTTTAAATAACTAACCACCGTAAACAGAGAGGGAACACGCATATTTACTTGATGTCTTTCTTATACGGCTGCTACACTTTGCAGTAAGACACTATTAATATTATTGAAAATAGTAAAGTTCATATAAATGATTTAATAGTCCTTCTGGTTACTATCAGCTTGGCTTGATCTAGTGGGTTTCGGCATTAGAATTAACTCGTCAAGTCCCATGGGCAATCCATCCGTTTGCATTACGGAAACAGTTCTCATGGATACTAGCAATAATAGATAAACACAAGAACACCCTCGTTAATATCAAAACTTCCGTAGCACTAATATCTTATAGCCTACTTAATGACTATTCTCTTAATTAAGCTTAATGATATATCGCTTACTCTTATGGTTTGTCCGTCCAAGGCAGGAACGGAGCAGCCCCCCCGTTACCTGCTAATTTTTCCGGGACGTTGGCTCTCTGGACTCGCTTCGTTTCCTTGTCGTCCTCTTTCACTGAGACGTATTGAAGCCTTGCCGTATAGCGCAGAAGGGGCCGTTTCAGTCTTGAACTCTCCGCTGCCGTCTCTCGTCTCAGGTTCGGGGCCTGGTCGCTCTCCTATTGCTCCCCCTTCTTCCACCGTCGTGGTTCCAGTAGCATTCCTTTCGTGCCGTGGCGCTGACGTGCTTTACTCGGTCAGTCAGCGAGGTTCCCATGCAGTCCTCGTTGCGCCTGCAATTTTCCCGAGGTAAACGTTTACAGCCCCCACGTGGCTCCGATGCTAGGCACTTAAGCGCGTTCTTCCTATCCTCTCTCCTTGAAACCGAAACCCTTCTGTCCTCTTCTCTTCTTCTTGACTTCCTTCATATCCTCCGTCGATTTCTCCTGTCACCTATTGCCCGATATTTTCTGCTCTCGATCAATGAGCAATCGGCGGGTCTACAAACTCCAGTGGGGGAGGTCGACCGCCGAGCGTCGTGTTGCTCGCTCCCGATCGCCTCTGATTTTGCTGACATATTCCCCCTCTGTGATCGATGATTGTATTTATCGCTATTCTGCTTCTTCTGTACATCTATTGTACCATATTTTGCAGATGTGTCGTTTTGAGTCTTTTTCCTCCTCTCTGCTTCGTTTCGTCACCTTTGATTTCTCCAGTGACGATTCTGAAAAAATTTTTCCTTCACTTGGCCAAAATTTTCCTTATTTCTATTTTCTTTACGTGGATTCCAGCTCTCTCCTTTCTTTTTTTTACTATAATTTAGCTTACTCCATTTCTTCCCGTTATTGCTCCTTGGGAACCGTCCATTTCGTTGGCTTCTTAACTCCATTTCAGCACTTCCTTTCTTATAACCATTCGTACTCCTTTCCATTATTTCCTTGGAATCCTGCATTTTTGTTTTATACTTTTGATTACGACTCCTTTTCTTCATCCTTTGAGCCTTTTCACTTGTCATCTTTTGAAGTTTCTCGAGTTTTCCTTGCAATAGACTAACTTTATTTGATAAGTTATCAATTATTTCATCCTGTTTATTTAATTATTCTAATAGCCATTCTAAACTATTGTAGCTTATCCTAAAGTTATTTTGCTTCTGATTACTACTCTGCATTTCTTCTAAATCTAGATGCGAACATTCTTTCCCTAACCTAGAAGTTTTCACATAATACATTTCATCCTTATCAGAACTGTTTTCAGTTACACTTTTCTTCTGCCTGTCTAATGCTTTTCCAAAGTATTCTGCATCTGGAATTATCTTACTCCATATTTTGCTTTCTTTGGATCGCATTTTTCTTCTGGCTTTATTAGCGTTTTTATTCCATAACTCCATCGATCATTTAACAAAGCTTCCTCTTCATAACTGATACCTTTTCTTTGGAACTCTAGTTCTCTTTGCATGTTAAAATTGAATGAGAACGATTTAATTTCTCTATCCATTAAATTCCACAAACGGCCATATTATTTCCTTAGGGTTGGTATTACTTTTAACTCAGAACCCTTTATTTTATGCGTATCCAAACTCCACCTCTTAACTAACTTCTGGCTAATTGCTATGAAGTTATCCTTCACTGAAGAGTTAAACTTTCCTTTGTAATTCTTCTCGAAATGTTCCCCTGCGCATTTCAATTTTACCTTGGCCGCAGCCTCTTTGAGACAATTAACAAAGTTCGTCATTCATCATTCCCCAGGTGTTTGCTACGGACGATGCTACTGCCACTTTGTAGTCGTCCCTTGTACATTTTTCCTTGATGAACTGCTTGTACTGGCTTATTAATTCAGCCTTTTCCTTTGACCGTCTCTTGCTTTCATCATTCAATTCTATGCTGTCAAGGTTTATACTAAAGTTCTCTTTTCTTAACGAACTATCTTCATTAACTGCTAAATCATTACACTCTTTTAGTCTATATGAAGTATCTTTCTTAATTTCTATCAAATTAATTTCGGACTTTTGCTCTTCCTTTATTTTAACTTGACTTGAGCCATTTACTCTCATTCTTCCGACTAAATCTTCTAATCTAACAGTTTCTTAATTATAATTTCAAATTCGGCTTCCTTCCCCCTCGTCTTCCTTCCCCCTGGTCTTCCTTCCCCCTCGTTTTTCCGTTTTCCTTCTTTCTTGGGTGGATTACTTTCATTAACTAGTCCCCCTGCAGAATAGGAAGAAATCTTACTTTCTACCATTAACTCTGCGACGTCATTTCCATTAAACTCGCTAACATGGTCTGACCTGCCTCTTTCAGCTCCCTTTTATCCTCACTTGAGAACATTTCTTTATAGACTTTTGACTTTTCTTCTTCGTCCCACTCTTTCACATTATTCAATAACTTCATTATATTATAGTTGAAGACTTCTATGCTTTTCCCATTTTGTGGGTTAAATTTCATTCCTTGGAGCTTTCTCTTTAACTGCTTTTGCTCCTTGTTAATATCCATTATTTAGTAATTTTAGCAAAAACAATATCTCCTAAGTTCAGCTACTTTAAATAGCTACTAAGCCGCCACTCCTCATAAATAGTTGCAAATACTTATTTATCAATAGAATATAAAAACAGTCAGCAAAATTTCTATCTGGAGCCGCCACTCCTCCACATTACCCCGTAACCTACTCGCAGCAACTTAATTTACGCACTGGAAAAGTTCATCCCAAAAAATTTTTTTTCCTGCCGGTTTGTCGCTTGCACGCTCTGGACTACCAAGCCACCCCTCCTCTGTTACGGGTAAACTTATTTTAAATTACTAACCACCGTAAACAGAGAGGGAACACACATATTTACTTGATAAGTTAAGTTTAATGCCTTTCTTATACGGCTGCTACACTTTGCAGTAAGACAGTATTAATATTATTTGTCCTTCTGGTTACTATCAGCTTGACTTGGTCTAGTGGGTTGAGGCATCGGAGGCATTAGAATAAACTCGTCAAGTCCTATGGGCAATCAATCCGTTTGCTTTAAGGAAGCAGTTCTCACGGATATTAGCAAAAATAGATAAACACAAGGACGCCCTCGTTAATATCAAAACTTCTGTAGCCCTAATATCTTATAGCATACTTGATGTCTATTCTCTTAATAAAAGTTAATGGTATATCGCTTACTATTATGGTTTGTCCGTCCAAGCCAGGAACGGAGCGGCCGCGCGTCAGGTGACAACGGTAGCCCCCCATTACCTGCTAATTTTTCCGGGACATTGGCTCTCCTATCGCCGGCGACGTTGTCTCTCTGGACTCGCTTCGTTCCATTGTCGTCCTCGTTCGCTGAGGCGTATTGAAGCCATGCTGTATAGCGTGGAAGGGGCCGTTTCGGTCTTAAACTCTCCACTGCTGCGTAGTAGTCAGTTCGCTGCCGTCTCTCGTCTCGGGTTCGGGGCCGGGTCGCTCTCCTATTGCTTCCCCGTCTTCCACCGTCGTGGTTCCAGTAGCATTCCTCTCGTGCCGTGGTGTTGACGTGCTTTCCTCGGTCAGTCAACGAGATTCCCTTGCAGTCTTCGTTGCGCCTGCAATTTTCCCGAGGTGAACGTTTACAGCCCCCACGTGGCTCCGATGCTACGCACTTCCTTTGTATCCTCCGTCGATTTCTTTTGTCGCCCATTGGCCGATATCTTCTGCTCTCGACCAATGAGCAATCGGCGGGTCTACAAACTCCAGTAGGGGAGATCGATCGCCGAGCATAGTGTTGCTCGCTCCCGATCGCCTATGATTTTGTTGACAACAGCTCTGTATAAGAATGTCCGTATACTTCTGGCAGTGCAGTGTAAAATTGAGATTTCATCTCACCTCTGCAAATTATAAAACTACATATAATTTGTAAGAATGCACAGAATGTGAGTGTGCTTGTTTATTTGTTTGTTGTTTATTTGTTACTTAGACAAATGAACTTGAAGAAAATCTGCACATTTGGTCTTCAAAGGTGTCACGCAGTGCACTGGAAGTGAAATTGCTAAAGGCCGAAATAAGATAATTAGAGAGAATTATCAGTAATGCGTAGAAACAAAGTTTTTATTTTAATTAACTTAAATATAAATTTATGTTGCCCTCTAACACGAGGTAACGGGTGGGTGCATACACGCATATGGAATATATAAAATTCCAAATAGATGATGCAAACAATATTAATTCGTTTAAACTAACTGTAGTTCACGTTAAACCTTAATGGGCATCTAGCATAACAATAAAATTTAGTAACAGAGAAAACATAAGAACATTACTTTTAACAGTAGAGAAATGGTGCTTATGAGCGGGTAGTATTTGGAATTAATACAAAGATACAAACAAAGGAACATAGTAGCTTATCGCAGTATTGCTTCAACAGATACACCTCTCGCTTAAACTCGTTGTTGAAGCTCGAGATGTTTTCCAATACTGTACAATCAAGGGTTCACCTTCGCGCGTTAAACCATGAACTAGCAAAGGGACAACCTGCCAACCGTAATGAAGATGGCGACGTTAGGCGTTTTAGGCTCTGCTGTGGGTGGCAACTAAATAGAAGAAACAAGAAAAGCTTTAAGAGTCAGCTACTAGCAACGGGGCAATTCTTGATAAGGCTAATAACAAGAAACAAGCAATTAACGAATGGGGCACAGCTGAGTCGGGAAGAAAAGAGAGAATGGTGTGCCTACCTGCGATATGGGCCGATATAGCCGATGACTTCCGCAACGAAGACTATTATGGTCCAGGGTGCTATGAGTTTTAATGGCTCGTTGCTTCTGGAGCAAAGAGACGTTGAGGACAGCTTGGCGGTCCGTACACCACGATTACGGTTCTTCCTAATGAATTCGTTGCTTCTTACATGGAAATTCGCTGTACAAGAAATTGTGATGCTCGTTGTACTATACCGGCGATATAACAACGTGATGACGACCGAGACGAGTAGACTCTTCTATCTTAGTGGGCTTGGGGCGAAAGACGGCATGTTGAACATGAAGACAACACACAGAGGCGCTCGTGGCTCAATCGCTAAAAACGTTTTTTGTCGACCACTCGTAGGCGATCTGCGTACACTAAACAAATCTAAAAAATCAGCATAAACATTAGTCGGCACACTCGCTGTCTGTTGTCGGCATACGGAATCGCTTCTCATTTTGCCTGGAGAACGCTCCTCGCGCTCGTTGGCAGGCTCGGAATTTTCCGTCGCGGGAGAGCTCGCTGGACGCATTTTTGGACAACCTTCCACTTTAAGCCCACATACACTTCACTCGATAATTTTTCTATCCCGCACTGAGCTTCTGCCACTGCACCTTCTGTACCACGATGCTCTACTCCAGGGCCTATTTCATTATTAATATTTTTGCAGACAGAGAAAATATTAGTTTCCTTGGCAACAGATGATATCGCATGTTTTTGATTAAAGCAGACGATAATCTCGCGCTCGCTGCTCTCTTGCATATCAAGGCTCTCGCCATTCTCGCTGTGAGACACTTTTCTGCCCCCCCCCCCCCTATGCGGATTTACCTTAATATGCTTGGCTCGCTTGCTTTTGGGTAAATTCCGCGAAAGGGCATCCCCAATATTGTGGTGGGAAGCCTTGATGTATTTTAGTTTCATGCCAAAGTCTAGTATACAGGGTGATTTACATCGAATGTAAAATACTTAAAGGGGGTATCATAGAGGTTAAGATAAAACAAAACGTCCTATGAACATGGGTTCAAATATGAACGATAACTGAGATATGAACAGAAATAAAAATGCCGCCACCAAGATCAACAAGTTAATAACTCAGATTCTTTAAAGCCTAGATTTATGAAATTTGGAGGAATAACAGAGTACATAAGACTGTGTATACCTTTAAAATTTGATCTAATTCTAACAAGAAGTTTCCAAGTTACTCATTCAACATCATAATACGTGTTCACTTGTGAGTACTAACTAGCACTTGTCACAATTTTGACTGTGTAACTCGGAAACTTCTCGTTGTAATTCAATCAAATTTTAACGGTATACACAGTCTTATGTACCTTGTTATTCCCCTCAAATTGCATTAATCTAGGCTTTACAGAACCTGAGTTATTAACTTGTTGATCTTGGTGGCGGCATTTTTATTTCTGTTCATATCTCAGTTATCGTTCATATTTGAACCCATGTTCATAGGACGTTTTGTTTTTATCTTAACCTCTATAATACCCCCTTTAAGTATTTTACATGCGATGTAAATCACCCTGTATACTGTAAGATGGAGGCTTGCACCCGAGACAATCTTGGTTGTGTGCGCAGGCGAGCCACTGACTTATTGTCAGTACATATTGAGGATATCACCTTCTGGAGATATTGCCTCCAATGGTGCGCTGCATGAGCCACTGCTAACAACTCCTTTGTGTAGATGGGTTGCCCCCTGTCTTCTGGTCGAAATCTGCTTGACAGTAATTGGCATTAACTTGGTGACATAGTGCTGTGTTGCCACTGCCCCTATGGCGTCTTCGAAGGCATAACAGAATATATGTAACGGCCTTTTTGGGTCAAATATTTTGAGAATAGCCGGCATAATAAAGCACGCTTTAATATTTTCAAAGGCTTTTCGTTGTGGTTTTTCCAATATAAATGCCCTCTGTTTCTGTAGAAATGCGAACAATGGTCCTGCCACTTGTGCATAGTTTTGAATGAATCCCTGGTAGAAATGGGCCGTTTCGAGAAATGCTCTTTACTGCCCAATAATATCGGGCCTTGACCAGTCCTTAATCGCTTTCTCCAAACGTTCCTCACAACCTTTCCCCTTTGCAGAGAAAGAGAACCCCAAATAGTCTATTTTTACCCCCAATACGCATTTTGCATGCTTTAGGAAAAAGCGATGTTCATTCAGGCGTGGTAAAATATTCCGTGTGTGCTTACGCAGCGCTGCCAGTGCGAAAGCCCCCACATCACCTCGTTCATAGCTGTCATGAATGTAGACGCAGCCCTCTTGAGCCCAAACGGCATGATTTTATTAAAAAGATACCATGGGGGTCTTAAAATATGTAAACATCGTATGTGCGGGTTTGACTCTTATCTGATGATAGGCTTGCAAGATATCCAATTTAGTGAAATACATTGCTTCTTTTAACTTATCGAATATAAAGAATCTATTCATGGAATGGCGTAATTATTCCCAAACGTAATTTTATTTAGTTTTCGTTGATCGACGCACATGCGAAGTTTGCCGTCTAACTTCTCTACGAATAAAACGGGAAGAGAAGGAAGAGGTAGAGGGGATAATTAGGTGCTTATGTAATACCTCATTAATGTTGGCTTCCAATTTTTTTCCTCATCTTCTGACAGGTGATATACGAGCGAATTGAATGGAGAGAACGACTGTTCGTGTTGTGTCGCTCGTTTATGTGGTAGACCTTGGGGAGTTCCTGTTGGTAAAATTCTTGGTACTCTTGGATAATGGGGTGAAATGAATCGTGAATAAAAAGGGTATTAGAAACTTCTTCCTTTCCTTTACTACTTCTAGCAATAATAGCATAGACCAGCACCTCTGGCTGTTGGTCTAAAATAAGGCAGTGCTCGCCAGCAGATATAAAGTTTACTTCCTCTTCCTTCCACTGAGGCAGCCAAATTTTCTGTCTTTTGGATATAACAGCCCATTTTTTGAGTCTCAGTTCAATTGAATTCTATTATGCTGAATCCAGGTAATTCCCAAAATTAAGTGGCATTTGTCTAACTGTACCACGTTAACGTTGACCTTGGCTTCATATCTGGCACTCTTCATCGATACAGAGTCCGCAAGTTTCTTTATCGGTATGGCACGCCCATCCACGAATGCTGCTGATTTATTTTGTTCTGAAACATCTGTAAGTTTTAATTGTAAAGATTTGGCGAGCTCTTCGTCTAAGTAATTGACGAGTGCTTTGCAGACTTTGCCTTTGATGGTTACGTTAATTATGCATAATTCATTACGCATGTTTTGGTGTACAATATTAACTTGCTCTTTCGTTGAAGTCGACCTTTTCCTCTTTTCTCGGCAAAAGCGGCTTATATGCCTGGTACATTTCAATTTTTACTGGGGGTACGGTTGCCTGTCTTTTCATTTACCGAGTCAACCTTCATGATCATCATGGGCTCGATGACCAAATTTTCATGACCATCATGGGCTCGATACCACTTCTCAACAAAGGCTATTGCTTCTTCTAATGAAATGCCCGACTTCATTTTCAGCTGTGCCACCACTCTCTCTGGTACGGCTTGTATGAGATAACTTTTCCGATTGTGTCGGGTCTATCAGTCCATTTCTCAAATGGCGAAACTTGTTCACGAATTCGCTGACGTGCCCTCCTTTTATCTTGAGTTTTTGATGCTATGCTCTTTGCGTCATTTGTGTCTGACCACCCGAGAAAGCATTTATCAATAGTGGAGAAAATTGAGCCCATGTCATGGACGTGTTCAAGATTCCGACTGTTGGCAAGAACTTCACGCACGCCTCGAGGGGTACATTTTTACAGGCAGCCACTATCGTGACTTGTCCTGAGAAAGCATTCGGATCTTCCTTAGGTGTTCCTAAAAAGATTGGAAATTGTATCCTTCCAACAGCCGCGTGTGAGGGATCAGTCCTTAAGCTTTGGACTGCTTGAATTAACAAGCATTCTTCCATAATCAATGATTCCACTAATACACTTTAAATGCTCCTTCTCATTCAATTCAGCGTGGATTTTTTTGCTATAATAAATAAGATAATGTATAAATTTACTATAAAGATGGATTAATTTTGAATCGGTAACGTTAAAAAAATTTTTGACACCTCAATTTAATTGCTTACCCTAGCGCAATCTTTCTTTCTATATATATAAAGAAGGATGTTTGTCTGTGGGTTTGTGGGTTTGTTTGTTTTTTTATAAAACTCTAAAGTTTTATTCCGCTCTTGATGAAATTTTGCATACTTTTTGCATTCATGAGGAAGGTCACTGTCTACCTCAGATTTCGAAAAAAAAGTAAATAATACCAAAGGATTAACCCTGACTATAATCCCCCTACCCCAACCTGTTTTCTTTGTAGGCTAAAAGCACTTTAAATGTGATTTTCAACTCGTTTTTATTTTATTTTTATACAAATTTTTTAATTACTATTCGTATGTCATTGCAAGGAAATTTTTGTGCAAAAACAGGTATTAACAATGGTGACAACACCAATGCACTAACACTAGGCAAGGATCAATAATATACAGGGTGTATCAGGTTCGATGGTCATAAACTACCTTGCGTGATCCTTTGCATGATTACAAACTTAAAGTTCCTTAAGTCGAAAACTCAAAATTTAAATGTCGAAAATGTCGAAAACTCAAAATTTTAAATGCGTTGTTACGTCATTTATAAACTTTCCGCACCAGCATTTCATTAAATTCTAAGGGACGATTACAATTAAATCGGCGGTAGTTGTTGAGATTAAATGACGTTTTCGACAGGTTTTCAGAAAACGTCGCGTGATGTATACACCCCTAACTTTTAAGTTTTGAACATTTTGAACATTGAACATTTTACTTTAAGTTTGTAATCATGCAAAAGATCACGATAGCACGATAAGTACTTTACGACCATCGAAACTGATACACCCTGTATACATCATAACCAACAATACAAGGCAAAGTTTGTGCAATATAGATAAGTTTCAATTTGTAACATTGCATAGAATTCCTGTTATTCAATTTGTAACATTGCATAGAATTCCTGTTATTCAATTTGTAACATTGCATTGAATTCCTGTTATTCAATTTGTAAAATTGTCAAGAGAGTTTTTAGTACTTGACAATTTCTTGAAAATCTTTAAAAATCATCAGTAACTGGAGATAATGGAGAGCTAGCAGACTATTGAGAAAGAGTGGAAAGACGACAGAGGAAGCATTCTTTTAGCTGCGTGGTGTATTGTGTCAATGGTAAGCAAGTAAATAGAAGAATCGGCGACCGCTAGACTGCACAAAGTGAAGAATGGCCAAGTTTTGCTTCAAGGCATCGAGAGAAGAGTGGGAACTGCAACAACATCATGTGTACATCTGCAGTAAGATTACGTGAGTAAGAAATTATTTAGACTAGCAGTGGCATCCTTGAAGAGGTCCATCCATTGTGAGCCTTTAAAAAAGTTTTTTGAATTTTCACTAAGAATTTTTACTGTAATTTTCATTTTTTTCTAAGCGTATTCATGTGTTTAATTTTAAGATATTGCAAAATTTTATCAAAGAAAAATGTCCGAGCCCCGCCGGGGTTATCATCTAGCTTATTTGGTAGCACATCAGATCCAAACATTTCATAAAAATACATTTTAAGTATATTCTGGGGGAATGTGTATATTTTGGAAACTGAGATGCCTGATAATGCGATGATTTTTTAATTAACGCAAACTGCTTTTATTAGAATATACTGATAAAGAGACATATGAGACCATTAATGTAAACCAACTAGCTATTAGAGAAATATATTAGCAAGATTTGAAGATACAGGTCAGTAATTTTCTATGCGGTCGCTATTTGCTGGCGGACGTCGCATCGTTGTATCCTTTACGGATGAGGTGTCCCGCAATGGCACGGGCTGGTGGGCGATCTTGTTGGAGTAGGAAAGTCATGGCTCGTTCGGTGTCCGCGATGATAGAGTGGTGATCAGGTTCGTTTCCAAGAATTATTAATAATGAGCATAAAATGATGATGCAGTGACAGAACATTAATAAGGCAACTTCTATTGATGAGGCAAAGGGCACACGCGTGTCTCCCTTGTGCTCCGTGTGAAATGTCCAGACGACTGGCAACAATTTATGTGTCTGGAATGGAAAGAGAAAGAACGAGTATTGGTCATAGAAACTCTGCAAATAAAACAGAAAAATCTATAAGAGCATTTGAAACATCTGAACACGAGGGTAGAAAAACTTACATCCAATAAAGCAAGAGGGTATAAGAGCTTACACGTCAAGGGTAAGAAAAACTTGAGTCTAAAATATCTGTTGATGTTCCGCAGTGGTGAGGCAAGTCAAGAAGAATTTAGATAAAGACCCGGTATTTCACCTAGAATTCCTGTTTTTCTTATTCTTCGTAGAATGGATAGTCTTTTTGCTATGTGTTGTATTGATTGAGTTATTATTTAACCAATTGGGAGTTATAATTTAATTTTTTGAGATTGTTCTGTTTACCTACAAGTATAATTATTCCAGGCAACGCCGTCTACCTCTGTTAGTACTGTATAAAACTGGCGCAAGTTTGACGTTAACCATAACCGCCTTCGCCACAATAATTTAATAATGCCAAATAAATTTAAGACCTATGCCAAAATAAACTGTTCGCTTTTCCATTAGGTCCTTCGTGTGCTAATTTACTGTAATGCAATACGCTGCCCCAAAATCTATGTGCACTCCTTGTAGCAGCTACACTTTATTTTTCTACCTATGTAATAAACCCCAATGGCTATGTCCAAAGTACGGCCGCTGCTGTCCAACTATTAATAATTGTTATCTACTCTAAAGTACACGATGCCACTCGCCTGGCCTTAGTGTGCAAATGTTCTCCAGCACCACATAAAATTATTTTGGAATAAGCTCTGCTAGGTTGGTTTGTTTTTTTAGATATTTTGATGTTGACTACTAAGGTCATTTTGCGCCTTATATACAAGTTATATCTGTACGTACCCCGGAACAAACACAAACATCCATGCCCACGGCGGCATTCGAAATATCCTATGCTAGGGCTTTATAACTTGACAGTTCTGACTAGGAATAGCCAGCAAAAGACTGGTTAAACACCCCGTAATTCCAAGTCGGGTGGATTTGAGTGGGAAAGAAAAATTCTGCAGGTCGCTGTCTTGAACCACGCTCGATACTGAATAAATCTGTGTCACGCAAAATTTGATGCAGTGCAGTGGGAATGAAATTGCTAAAGGCCAAAATAAGATTATGATACAGAATTTTCAGTATTGCGTGGAAACGAAATTTTTATTTATAATTAACTTAAATGAAAATGTATGTTTCCCTCTAACACGAGGGTAAGATGTGGGTGTGTAAACCCAAATGGAATAAATAACATTCTAAAGAGAAGACACAAACAATATCAAATTCGTTTAAATTAACCGTTATTAACGTAAATGGGCATCAAGCCTAACAATAAAATTAAGTAAGGGAGAAAACATAACATCACTTTTAACAGTAGATGAGTCGTGCTTCTGAGCGGGTAATATTTGGAATAAATACAAATATACAAACACAGCAACAAAGCAGCTTATTGCGGTATTTCTTCCAGAGATACCACTCTCGCTTAAAATCCCTGTAGACGCTCAAGATATTTTTCCAATGCTGAAGATGCACTCAAGGCTTGGCTCGTTAAGCCTTGAACTGGCAAATGGACAAACTGCCTACCGCAAAGAAGGAACAAGAAAAAATTTAAAATAGTCATCTACGTGCAACAAAGAGATTCTTGATAAGGCTAATAACAAGAAGCATGCAATTAACGAATGGTGCGTGGCGGCAAGTGTAATAGTTATATTTTCCATTAAGACGGGGCAGCTGACTCGGGAAGGAAAGAGAGGATGGTGGACCTATCTGAGTTACACTACATGATCAAAGGAGTTGGGACACCTGTTGCTCTACTGTAAAGCCGCAAAAAGCTGCAATCTGTGGTGTGTAGGACCACCCCAAGCTGAAATCACTGCCTCCACCCTACATGGCATACTGTCCATAAATTTACTGTATGTGTCCACAGGTATTGACCTCTATTCCTCGAGGAGTTTCGTGGTCAATTCCTGGACAGATGTAGGGCGAACCATCCTGGATCTCACACGTCGTTCCTATTCATCCCAAAGATGTTCGATGGAGTTGAGATCAGGACTCTGGGCGGGCCAATCCAGTTCTTCAACCCGCATCTAGTCAAACCAGTCAGATATGGATCTTGCTTTGTGGCAACGCGCATTGTCGTGCTGGAAGAGAAACGGCCCATCACCGAAGTATTCCCACAGTGCTGGATGTGCCCCGTTATCCAGAATGGTCCTGTAGCCATCAGCATTGATGTTTCCGTCCACCTTGATGAGTAGACCCAGTCCAGTCCAGGAGAAACACCCCAGGTGTTCACAGGGGTGTCCCAACTTTTTTGATCATGTAGTGTATAGGCCTATATAGCCGATGACGTCCACAGCGAAGGCTATTAAGGTTCAAGGTGCGATGAGTTTTAATGGCTCATTGCTTTCTCCGTCAAGGACATCGGTTTCTGCACCAAAGAGACGTTGGGGACAGTTTCGCAGTCCGTATACCACGATGACGATTCTTCCTAATGAAGCCGTGAAGCAATAGGGGATGTAGCCTACAATATTCTTTTCCGCCATGTAGAAGATATTGGCATGCCTGTTGCACTTGCACTATACTGGCCATATAACGACGTGATGACGGCCCAGACAAGTAGACTCCTCTATTGTACTGGGCTCGGGCTGAAAGACGGACTGTTGAGCATGAAGCCATACCCTAATATGCTTGGCTCCCTTTCTCTTGGGTAAATACCGCGAAAGATCGTCCGCAATAATGTTGTGGGAATACTTGATGTATTTGAGTTCCATATCAAAGTCGAAGATATCAATGGCACACCACGTGAGCCACTGCTAGCAACTCCTTAGCATAGATGAGTTGCCCCCTCTCTTCTGGCCAAAATCTCGATTCAAAATCAATCGGCATTAATTTGGTGCCATACTGCCGTGTTGTATATGTAACGGCTTTTTTGGGATCGATTATTTTGAAAAAAGGCAGTGCGATAAAGCATGGTATAATGTTTCAAAAGCTTTTTGTTGTCCTTATCCCCATATAAATGCATGAAGGCAATACACAGAGGCGGTATGGCTCAAGCGCTGAAAAGCTTTTCGTCGAGCACTCGTAGGCAATTCGTGTTCACTGAAAAAGTCTACAAAAATCAGCATAACATTAGTCGGCACATTCGCTGTCTATTGTCGGCTTCTCATTTCGCTAGGAGAACGCTTCCCACGATCGTTGGCAGGCTCGGAATTTTCCGTCGCGGGAAACTTCGCTGGACGCGTGTTTTTGAAGCCCACTTCAACTTCTCTGGATAAATTTTCTATCCCGCAATCAGCTTCTGCCACTGCGCCCTCTGTATGACGCTCCACCCCAGGGCCTATTTCAATAATATTATTTGATATGTTCGCAGGCAGAGAAAATATTATTTTCCTTGGCAACAGATGGCATCGCATCTTTGTGATTAAAGCAAACGATGCTCTCGCGCTTGCTGTTCTCGTGCGTATCAAGGCTCTCGCCATCCTCGCTCCGTGACAAAAAGTCTCTGTCTATATTTGAAATCGTAAAAATAATATTATAGATAATAATCAATATCCACAAAGACGGGAAGTGTTACTAAAACATGTAATATTTATCTCATGACCAACAACGTCCGAATATTCTTGTTACGACCTCTTATTAGTGTTCAAGTTCCTATAAAATATGCTCGTCGTGTTTGTACCAATAATGGTATCAACACGCAATACATCAAGACATAGAGAGCAGACAGCAATTGCAACAACAGATTATCAGATGAATGGCCAAGTACCAGATGACGAGGGCGACTGCTAGACAACTATCATGTACATACACTGCCACCCAAGAAGAGAGATGTTTTATCGAAGTTATTGTTTTCATATATTTCCACATCAATCCGTTTCCAAGAACTACTAATAATGAGCAGGAAATGCTTATAATAGCACTATATAGATAGGCCAGTCTATCTCGAGGAGACACAATAATACACCTTTGTCTCTTGAACTCCCTAACAATTTGTTTAGGCAATTTGCGTCTTTGAACAGTGTAGAATCCTTCTAGACCCGATGACAGAATCTTCTTCCTCTTCCAATAGGTTGGGTATATTAGGACACCTTTGCTCCCAGGCGATCGTTAATGACATAACCGATACCAAAGCATACATCAACTCGACTCATCAAATCAACACGCAATCTGTATTGTGCTCTTTAATAATCTTTTATTTAGAGATTCATGTTAATTGAAATCTAGTGTAATGCCTCGGAAAAAGACCGTGTATTGGTCAGAGAAGACAAAGTTATCCAGGCGTCGGGGAGCTTCGTCTAAAAAGCAGAAAATTGTTGAATTACAGAAAACCAATCTGTTCATATGTAAGTAAAAATAAATAAAGAGTTTACTAGAACTTTGTCATGATATTTAAAATAGACAATATACATCAGTAATCCAATCAAAGACGATTTTAAAAATGCCAAAGTGAATTCTTTGTTAATAACATCTTGCAGAAAATAAAAGAAGGAGCATCAGTTGCGAACAAAAATACACCTCAAAACCTGCAACTCGGGATGCGCTGCCGACCGGAACTGTGATGCCAAAACTGAGAGATAATGAGGTTGAACACATGGCTAGACATAAGTGTAATTTATTAAAAATTCCTTCAAACGCTGACTATGGAGAATTAACGTTAAATTAGACATTATAAATCTCTATCTTTTCGTTAACATTGTATTATTATGCATATAGTTATATTTTATATACAACTAATTGGTTGATAACCCAGCGTTGCCAGGACTTTATTTATCCTCTTGTTGGGTTGATCTGCTTCAGATTACAATGATATCCTTCACCAGGGGCGGTCTCCACTACATTTCGAGTTCAAGACACGATGTGACGTCAATTGCGTACGACTCTCACAAGATTATCTATCACAAGCCATTGAGGAGCACCGGATTTGGCTTATAATCGAAATTTGTCGCATGGGGAGACCCACAATGAACGACGGGCGAAATGGGATGATATTACTGCAATATTAAATTCCATGGACTCTATACAAAAAAAGAGGGAAATGCGTGTGCATTTGGGAAGACTGGAGGAACCGCGTCAAACGGAAGGCTAGGGATGTTGTGATAGAAAACATGGAAACAGGCAACAAAAAGAAAATGTTGGAGTTGACAGATCGCGATTGTCGGGTCCTTTGTATCTGCGGCCCGGGTTCCATATCGGGGACGGGCGCTCCGGTATGGGTTCCGATATAGAGTGTGTTTACTAATTTTATTACTAAATCGCGTTTCAGTTTTTAAACCATCTTCAGATATGTTACAGAATTTATAGCCTTGAGCAAATTTATATAAGAAGGGTAAGCTTGGCTCCACATCACTACTCTGTTGGTGGCGGTGTTAATTGTTTCCACATGGGCCTTCTTTCACCGCAGTGGGTTTAGGATAGTAATAAATATATCGAATAAATATATCACTGAACATTACAAACAAATTACATATACATTATTTATTTATTTATTTACTTACTTATTTATTTATCATTTTTATTTTCCTATATATATGTGTAAATAATGATAATTTTGCTAATTAATTAAGTTATTTCATTTTAATCATTTATCCGCGTATCAACTCATCTTCAAACTATCTTATTTTTTAGCCAAACAATTTGTTGTTTAAATTCATTTGGTTAATACAGATACACTTTTGAATCTTAAGTTGGCTTATCATTAGTCTTTGATTAATAATAATTATAAAATTCATCTCTAAAGGAACCTGCCCATCATTAAGTTCTTTATGGGCATAAATACTTTATTAACATGGCAATTTGTTCCGAATAAAATCATCCTCGTAGAGAGGGGATCTCCTCTTCGTTATAAGGTTTTTAAAATCTTCGGCTTCAACAACCTCTTCGTCAAAGAGAGCGCGTTGTTGTTTAAAATAACATATCTCGCCATTATGAAACTTCAATGCGAGCAACTGCGCTCGTGTGATTGTCCGTTGACTCGCTGCCGACTGCGAGAGCAAGATCCGTGCATCGATAGTCTCACTGCGACTCCTCCACTCCTCTCGCAGGCAGTAGTGGAATGCTGTATTAAGCCGATTGCCCCATCTCGATGACGTGGAATGCAAAAACCTCTCTTTTCGCCTTGTCACTATCGCGGTTTTCGTGTTGTGGAGACCGCCCCATGGAATATCACTAGATACTTTTGATGCATCCTTTCTTCGAAGTTTACGTTGTCCTTGACGTAAAAGACATTATTCCCTAATGCTCTAGATGAAGCTCATCATGTTCAGATGTTTCCAATGCCCAGAAAACTTTTTTTTTCTGTTAGCTGCAGATTTTCTCTGACCAATACTCGTTCTTTTTTCTCTCTCTCTCTTTCCTCTCCATACACATAAAACAAACACACAAAACCAGTCATCTAGACGTTTATTAAGGAGCTCAAAAAAGACAAGTGTACTTCCTTTGCCTACTCGATAAACACTGTCCTAATTATATAGCCTGCATTATTCATTTCATATGACAAAGCATATGACAGAGAAGCTCTGGCAAGTGTTGCAAGAGTATGGAGTGGATGGGCAATTACTGGTTGCTATCATGTCTCTGTACGAAACCTCTGAGATGTGTGTCCGGATAAATGGCATTAAGTCAAGACCGTTCACCGTGGGTGTTGGACTCCGCCAAGGGTGCGTACTGTCGCCCCTTTTGTTCATTATCTTTATGACCTGGATAGACAGGGGCAGCCGAGGCGATGAGCGTGTTTGTGTGGGCGACTGTCTGGTGGAGAGGTTGCTCTTTGCTGACGATCTTGTCCTCCTTGGGTCTTCTCGCACGAACCTTCAGCATGCACTAGACCGGTTTGCAGCCAAATGTGAAGAAGCTGGGATGAAGATCAGTGTGGCTAAAACCGAGGTTCTAGTCCTTTCAAGACAGCCTGCTCATTGCGCTCTCCATGTTAGGGGAGCCTCATTGAGACAGGTGGAGAAATTCAAGTATCTCGGGATTGCATTCACGAGTGATGGATGGCAGGAGAAAGAAATGGATGCTCGGATCGGTGCAGCAAGTTGTGTCAGACGTGAACTTTGGCGATCCGTGGTAACGAAACGCGAGCTGGGTAACAAAGCCAAGCTCTCCGTCTTCAAATCTATCTTGGTCCCCATTCTCACCTATGGTCATGAGGCTTGGGTAATGACCGAAAGAGTGCGATCGCGGGTACAAGCGGCCGAAATGAGATTTCTGAGAGGTGTGGCAGGTGTTACCCTACTAGATAAAGGGTACAGCAGCACAATAAGGGAATCTTTAGGTGTTGA
>JAHWFO010045083.1:644284-682413 GCA_023313115.1 Rhysida immarginata | reverse complement strand
CCGCTTCTTAATGGCGCAAAAGCAATTCCGTACACACCTCCAACTGACGCTCTTTTTGGTTTCCGTAAGTTCATGTGGGACCCATTTGTCCTGCTTTTTCATCTTGCCGATGGCCTTAATATGTCTACTGAGAGTCGACACTGATAGAGCATGATCCCCTGCAAGGTCCCGAACAGTTATTGACGGGTCCTCTTCCACATATCGCTTCAGATCAGCGTCATTCAACACATTGGGTGGTATGACGCATGGCTCTTTTGCCAGGTCCGTCACTTTTGCCCAGAATTTTTAGAATCAACGTTGGTCAGTATGTTCGTTTATGGTGCCTACACCGAATACCTTATTGATGTTCCGAGAGGTGTTGGATTCAGTGTTATTCAACATGAACTCGTAATGCATTATCACACGCAATTCATATGAAGTCATGGCTATCTTCGCTTGGGTTCAAACGCTATTAAATATCATCGCGGACATGCAAATTTCAGGCAGCTGTTCGCTGATGGGTTTATCTCTGGGAATGTACCACTTTGTTATGGGTAATTGTTACTATTTGTGGAAGCCGTGCTGAAGCGCGGAACCCACCTCGAAATCCGACATGGTCCTGTTTCTGTGAACTTCGACGGTACAACTCTCTTCTTGTTTGGCAGTGGAAGTACTTGATCATTTATGTGCTCCTAAATCCTAACAATTTGAATGAGGTTATTCCCTACTGGTTTATCTATTGTTGCAAGTCCAAGATGTATTGAAGCAAAACTTGGTCATTCATTAATTTGAGTGGTCTAGTAGTTGCCGTTTCTTCTGTTGGCATGGTTGTACCGACGAGGAATTCTGGGGAGTTTGATGAACACTGGGTGATTCAACACACTCTCAATTCCGCAATAATCTGCTAACTCTCCGTTATCTACAGTTGCTGCTCATTTTTAAAGATTTTTCAAAAAAAAAAAGGTTATAAGCATTAACAATTTCAAACAAAGCCCGAACAACAATAATTCTATGCATTTTACAAATTGAATTTTGTTTTATAATTCGCAGAGGTGGGATGGAATCTTTATTATATATCGTTTGAATTTTAATACATTGAACAAGTTTTGCCTTGCATTGTTGTTCATGAGATTTCTCTGATATATAATTGTTTTATAAACAAACAAACAGGAAAACCTACAAACGAACATTCTTCACATTTCGATCATACTTTGAATTTCAATTTCTATATGATCATTTTCAATTTCGCTTTCATCAATTTCAATTTCGTTTTCAGCGATTTCTTTTTCGTTTTGGTAATCTTTCGGTTATGTATTTTTACTGATGTTTTGTGGAAAGTGATTCTTTCTTCTTTATTGTGCCGATGTATAAGTATACGGGCATTTGAAACATCCGAACAACGGGAGATTCGAATAGAGCAAGACGGTATAAGACAAGAAAAACTCGAGTCTAAAGTATCTGGTTATGGAAGTCTAGATGAGTTTGGATAACGTCCCGGTATATAACCTAGAATTCCTGTTTTTCGTATTTTCCGTAGAATGTATAGTCGCTTTGGTCTGTGTTGTATTGATTGAGTTATTATTCATCCAAATGGCAGTTATAATTTAAATTTTTGAGATTGTTCTGTTTAACTGCAATTATCCCATGCAAAGCCGGGTACCTCTGCTAGTCTATCTATATATATAAAGGCGTTGCCCGGGATAATTACGCTTGTTAGGGAGCTGAAGGAAGACACGTGTACCTCCTTTGAAAAGAACTTTTATCATTGCATCATCATTTTATGTTCATTGTTATAAATCTTGGAAACGAATGTTCTGTAATTGCATTATCATTTTATGATCATTGTTATAATTCTTTGAATAATTTTGTGCTCATTGTTATTGGTGAATTGCGCATTGCGACCATTGTTGATGCGAACACGACGGGCATATTGTTGCACAAACTTTGCCTTCCATTGTTGGTCATGAGATATCTGTTGCTGGTCCGAGCGTAGTGAGAATTGCGTGTTGACACCATTGTTGATACTTATAGTAGAACAAATTTTTTCCCTTCATTATAGGTCACGAGATGTATATTAGTGGGTCCGTGCAGTGTGTTTGTGAATTGCGTGTTGATACCATTGTTGATACCTATTGTTGCACAAACTTTGCCTTACATTTTGGTCATGAGATATTTCTAATTAATATGCCCTTCTATAACCATGGTTATCGACTTTTTATCGATAATTATTATTTTTCCGAAATCTGAGGTAGACAGTGACCTTCCTCATGGTTTGAAGGTCAAGTATGCAAAATTTCATCAAGATCGGAATAAAACTGTAGATTTGCATAAGAAACAAGAAAACAAACAAACCCACAAACCCACAAACCCACAAACAAAAGATAGAAGAAGGATGTTTGTGGGTTTGGTTGTGGGTTTGTTTTTTTATACAAATCTACAGTATTATTCCGATATTGATGAAATTTTGCATACTTGACCTTCACAGCATGAGGAAGGTAACTGTCTACCTCAGATTTCGAAATAATAATATTTTTTGATAAAAAATCGATATTCATGTTATGGCAAGGCATATTATTGGAAATATCTCATGACCAACAATGCAGGGCAAAGTTTGTACAACAATACTTATCAACAATGCTATCAACACGCAATTTACAAACACTCTGCACGCACCAACAATATCTCATGATCCACAAAGCAAGAAAAAGTTTGTGCAACATTAGGTATCAACAATGGTGTCAACACGCAATTCACCAACACCATGTAAGGATTAATATATATTTTATGACCAACAATGAAATGCAGAGTTTGTACAATATAGATAAGGTTTAATTTGTAACAATGAATAGAATTCCTGTTATTCAGGCATTTCTTAGAATTGAGAGTTCCTAATAGCCTACTTAACAATTTCTTGAAAATCTTTAGAAATGATCAGTAATTGGAGATAATGGAGAGTTAGCAGACTATTATTGAGAAAGAGTGGAAAGACGACAGAGCATTTGTGAAATGGTAAGCATGTCAACAGAAGATTCGGCGACCACTAGACTACACAAAGAGATGAATGGCCAAGTTTTGTTTCTAGACATCGAGAGAAGATTGAAAATTGCAACATCAAGTGTACATCTGAAGTTAGATTACATGAGTAAGAAATTATTCAGAGTAGCAGTGGCATCCTTGGTGAGGTCCATCCATTGTGAGTCTTAAAAATTGTTTTTTCGAAGTTTCATTTTGAATCTTTACTGTATTAATTCTAAGCGTTTTCATGTGTTTATTTTTAAGATATTGCAAAATTTATTCCAAAAAAAAGTCCGAGCCACGCCAGGATTATCACCTAGCTTATTTGCTAGCACATACGTAAGATCCAAACATTTCCAAAAAATACATTTTGACTATATTCCGTGGGAATGTATATACATGTATTTTGGAAACTGAGATGTTGGTAATGCGATGATTGAACGTTCGTTGCCAAGAATTATTAATAATGAGCATAAAATGATGATTCAATGACAGAACATTAATAACGCTGCATCTATTGATGAGGCAAAGGAGTCACCCGTGTCTCCCTTGAGCTCCTTATCAAACGTCCAGACAACTGGCAAAAATTTATGTGTCTGGAAAGGAAAAAGAATGAATGAGTATTGGTCATAGAAACTCTGCAATTAAAACAGAAAAATCTATAAGAGCATTTGAAACATCTGAACACAGGGAGTTTCGAATAGAGCAAGGGATTCTACGTCAAGAGCAAGAAAATCTTGAGTCTAAAGTATCTGGTGATGCTCTGCAGTGGTGAGGCAAGTCAAGAAGAGTTTAGATAAAGTCCGGGTATATCATTTATAATTTCTGTTTTTCGTATTTTTTCTAGAATGGATAGTCCGTTTGCTCTGTTGTATTGATTGAGTTATTCTTTAACCAATTGGCAGTTATAGTTTAGTTTTTTAAGCTTGTTTTGGTTACCTACGACTGTAATTATCGCGGGCAATGCCGGGTACCTCTGCTAGTCTGTCTATATATATAATGAAAGATGATTGTTTGTGGGTGAGTTTGTTTGTTTATTATACAAATATGCAGTTTTATTATTATTGATTAGATTTTTGAATACTTGACCTTCAAAAAATGAGAAAGGTCACTGTCTGCCTTACATATCAAAAAAATAATAATTATCGATAAAAAATCGATATTCATAATGAGGGCAGGGCCTAATAATGAGAAATATCTCATGACCAACAATGCAAAGCAAATGTTGTGCAACAATAGTTATCTTCAATGGTATCAACACGCAATTCATCAAAACTATGCACTGATCCACAATATAAATCGCAAGATCAACTATGGAAGGCAACTTTGTGCTATATAAATAAGTTTCAATTTGTAATAATGCATAGAATTACTGTTCTTCAGGCTTTTCTTAGAATTGACATTTCTTAGTACTTAACCATTTCTTGATAATCTTTAAAAATTAGTAACTGGAGATAATGGAGAGTGAGTAGACTCTTGAGAAAGACTGGAAAGACGACAGAGGAAGCAGCCTATAGCTCAGTGTTATATTGAGCAAATGGTAAACATGTCAATAGAATAATCTGCGACCGCTAGACAAGACAAAGTGATGAAAGACCAAGTTGAGCTTCAAGGTAACGAGACCAGAGTGGGAATTGCAAGATATTTGATATCGCTTTAAAGATAATGTAAAATTTAATTTAAAAAAAATAACCCGAGCCACGCTCTGGTTATCAACTAGCTTATTTGGTAGCACAGAAGGTCCAAACATTTCATAAAAATATATTTTGACGAAAATCTGTGTGAATGTGAATATTTTGGAAACTGAAATACTGATAACGTGAAGACTGAACGTTCATTACCAAAAATTATTAGAAATGGGCATAATATGATGATGCAGTGACAGGACTTAAATAAGGCAGCCTCGATTGATGGCAATGGAGTCACACCTGTTTCCCTTGAGTTCCCTGTGAAATGTCCAGACGACTGGCAATGATTTATGTGTCTGGAAAGGAAAGTGAAAGAACGAGTATTGATCCAGAAACTCTGCAGCTAAAACAAAAAAAAGCTATACAGGCATTGGAAACATCTGAACAACTGTTTCGAATAGAGCAAGAGGGTATACGAACTCCTACGCCAAGGGCAACAAAAAATTGGATTCAGAGTATCCAGTGTTGTTCCCCAGTGGTGAAGATTGACATTGTTATAATATGAGGAAACTCAAGAAGAGTTTAAATGAAGTCCCGTTTTATCACCTAGAATTCCGGTTTTGGGATTTTTCATAGAATGATAGTCCCTTCGCTCTTTGTTGTATTGATTGAGTTATTATTTAACCTATTTGGAGTTATAATTTGGAGTTGTTCTATTTACCTACAAGTGTAATTGTTACGGGCAATGCCGGGTCCTCTGCTAGTAATATATACAAATGCAGTTACATATTCATAATAGTAATGTTTCTATATGATAAGTATTAATAAAATATTAGTATTTATTAGAAAAAAAATAATACACAGATATATATGAGAGAAGGACTAGATATAAAACCCTTGGAATACAATAAGTAATAGTTATTAGTAAAATAAATAATAATAATTAACAAAATAATTAATAAATGATAAATAAAAACATAATTAATAATTTTTTGTTTAATTTAATTATTATAATTAAAATAATTAAAATAATTAAATTGTAATTATTATAATTAAAATAAAAATTATTAATTTTGTTTTTATTTATTATTTATTAATTATTTTGTTGATTATTATATATTTATTTTTTATTTTTAATTAATAACTATTATTTTAAAAAATAATTACAATTTTTTCCTTCAATTGCTTTAATTTATTTATTGTACAGGGTGTATCAGGTTCGATGGTGATAAAATACCTAGCGTGATCCTTTTCATGAATACAAACTTAAAGATCCTGATGCAAAATGTTCAAAACTCAAATGTTAAGAGTTTAAACATCACGCAAAGTTTGCTGAAAACCTGTCGAAAACGACATTTAATCTCAACAATTGCCGCCGATTTAATTGTAATCGCCCTTTTGCACTTAATGAACTGCTGGTGCGGAAAGTTCATAAATGACGTAACGACGCAATTTGAATTTTGAGTTTTCGACATTTTCGATAAGGAGCTCTAAGTTTGTAATCATGCAGAGGATCATGCTAGGTACTTTATGACCATCGAACCTGATACACCCTGTATATATTGTCCATATAAGGTTCCATTTTGATTGGATCATTTTGAGTTCCATGCATGGTGCTTGCCATTTAAGTCACCCATGATTATTACTGGGATTGGCCCCGAAATAAGTTCATCAATGATTTTTCAATTGAAAAATGGAAGGAAAAATTCTGCGACCCGGAATGAAAAATCATTACCTAGGCTTGGAGACGCATCTCCAGTTAATAATTATTATTATTTAAGTTCACCAAGCTTGTGTTTAGGCGAGTTATATAATGGGATAAGCTTGATTTCTCCTGCGTAGCGTCATTAATAATCACGGAAACGGCTTCCATTCCTTCATAGTTGGGAGAGATCATCTCACAATGATTAATGCCATTTTTGATCGCTGCTCCACCAAACACGTAGCTAACATTTTTGCTCAGAGGCCAGTCCCTGCGATAGACAGGATAGCTGGGCATTTGGAACACTTGAGTCGATTTCAGATGCATCTCGTACACGAAGGCGATATCAACATTCCAGTTTACAAAGAAATTGTAATATCTGATGCACTTGCGAGCAATACTCTTTGCATTCCATATATTGCAACGATCTTTTCCTTGATTAATTGTTCTGTATGAGTGTCTATCCATGATCATTTGCAGAATTCCTAGACACAAACTGTGGCAAAACTTTTACCACTTTCCTTGTTGAGGTCCAACAAATTCTTCAGGTACCAATAAATACTGCGTAGTTGATATGGGTCAATCAAATCTGTGTCATCACTGCTGGATGCGACCGAAGCATAGGTTTTCCCTTTCTAAATTTTTCTGCTTTTGAGCCTTTTGACATGGGGATATTTAGAAACATTTATTGTAACTAGAAGTGTGCTAACCGTCGCATCAGATACATCTAGGAGGGCTTTACCCTTAACATTGTTACATTCTCTTGACTGTGGTTGTTACCAGTACATTTATGACATCGAAGTAACTCGGTGCAACCTTGAGAGATGTGACCGAAGCTTTAATAGTTGTAACACTGAAGGGCCTTTTGTTACCTCCAAAAATTTCAACATTAACAGCTAGAGGAACGACACGTTTCAAAATTAAAAAGGACTTGTTTTGTTCAGTACTTTGCAGTAAAACCAAAGATTGAATTGATTCTATAGATTGGATGGCTTCTTTGAACGCCAACAGTAGTTCATGGGCTGTGAGACCAGCCCAAGAAGGCGGAAGTTAGATATTGACATTTTACGTGCTCTAACTCATTTCCCAATATCTTACATTAACACCCATTTGTTTGTTCAGTGATTCATCAAACCCAATAACGACATTATCACACATCGAGTGTTTTATTAAAAGTTGATTTTTAGAAAATGGTGCAATCCCATACACCAACATGTATCCGACCTTATCCTTCTGGAGCTGAACTCTCTCTGCACTTTCACTATCTTAGCACATCAGGGCCATTAACTTGATATCCTTATCCGCACTCCACAATGATTTATGCGTCATCACAGTTTCGATACACCAAACAATTTCAGCCCTTGTTACATTGTCGTTGACTGTAAAAGCTTTAAGCCCCTGATAAGATGATATCTGCTGACGTAAATTCATTTGACACAAGTCAGAAAGCTGCTCCTTGCTTGGTAGCTATGCTGAAATAATTGTTGATGATTGAGGGTCATTAATTTGAGCTGTAGATTGTGGTTCGATTGCTGAATCAGTAAAACCTTCCTTGAATGACTTTCCGATTGAGTGGCTTTTGACTGACTATGTCTGGCAGATACCATGTGGCTCGTAAAAGCACGTTGACCAAATTGCTGAGACTAAATATTCTAGAACACTATGTATATCTGGCAACACTAACATTATCTGGAACATTTTGAAGCCATGACTAAAATATGGTTTTCTTGCAGCCAAAGAAAAATTCTTTTCTTTATTATATTGATGTGCAAATAAAAACGATTTTTAACAGCATGATAATTTTTTGCCACGTAATCTTACTTTTGCTATAAACTAGTGTTGCTGTTGTGAACTTTCACGATACAACGGAAGAAGATGAACGCATAAACATATCGTAAATTATAGGTTGACGATTACAGTTAATGTGACGGAATAAAAACAGAAGTATAACTTAAAGAACAAATAGTTTAATAAGTCAGCTTGTAGCACAGATTAATAACGAGCTTAATAATCTCTATATATAAAGAGGGATGTTTGTTTGTGTGTGGATTTGTTTGTTTTATATACAATTATACAGATTTATTCCGATCTTGATGAAAGTTTGCATACTTGACCTTCAAAGAATGGGAAATAATAAGAAAAGTGCACACCAAGAGCGCTGTTTCGCCCCAGAAGTGCAATCAAACTGAACCTCGCTTTCTTTACTTTGTTGATCGCGTATTGGACTTGGTCGTTCCAATTTAGTTTGGAGTCGATCATGACACCAAGATATTTGTAGCTTTTTACCCAATCAACTTTCTTACCAAATAAGAAGAGGGGCTTTGGAGAGTTTTTGCATTTGCGAGTGATAAATATGATCTTGCACTTTTTTGACATTCAGCTTTAATCGCCACTTAGTGAACCAGCTCTCACACTGATGTAAAGCTTTTTGAAGTCGACTAATGACATGTGCGGGTTTCGTGCCCAGGGCATGATCGACCCGTTGTCAGCAAATAAGTAAAGATTACACTTTGCAAACTTGGGAAAGTCATGGATAAAGAAGTTGAATAAGCCTGGCCTCAAGACAGAGCCTTGGGTTACACCAGCATTAACATCGCAGGGTTCAGACAAGCAGTCCCCAACCTTAACACGAAATGTCCTCTTTGACAGGAAGGAGCGAACAAGAGCAATTAGATCGTCAGGGAACCCGTAAGTAATCATTTTGTAAATGAGCCCATCATGCCAGACTTGGTCAAAGGCCTTTTGGACATCGAGGAATAAGAGACCACCAAACCTAGAGAGGTTGATAGGACCGTTTAAATCAGCAACGAGCCTCCTTAACTGAAGCGGACAAGAGTGGCCTAGACGGAAGCCAAATTGCTCACTGCGAATGAGGTTGTTTGCCTCGCAGTACTCGTTGAACCTCTTGAGTATAGTGCGCTCAATGTCTTTGGAAAGCATGGGCAACAAGCTAATGGGCCTATAACTTGTGGGAAGAGTAGGATCCAGTCCAGGTTTAGGAATGGTGATGATGACTGAGTACTTCTAGGCACTAGGGAAATGGCTGCTAAGCCAGCAGTCATTCATGACCTTAGTGATGATGCAGATAACACTGGGAGACAAACTCTTGAGATCACTGTTGGTAATGGTGTCGATGCCGGCTGCCTTTTTGCTTTTCAGGCGCTTAATGATGTCCAATATCTCAGAGGTGCCAATGACATCGGGAGAGCCAAAGCCCTCTGTGTGTAACCGTAGCTGTCACACACGTCTTTGACCTCACGAGTAATATTGTTGCTAAGAAGGAGTACACATAGGAGGTAATAGGTGGGCGACGAAAAATAATGCAATAGGATAACACATACAAAATTAAAATTATAAAAATGCTTAGGAATGATAGGGTGTCCAGCAAAACGGTTTCGTAAAATTCCCTGGGGAAAAAAAATATCCCTGAAAAAATTCCTGCCCTAAGGAATAGCTGAAGTTGAAGAGGAATTTGGGAAAGGTAATGAGGGAATGGTGCCTTTGCTAAGGTTAGTGCCATCAGAGTTGAGGGAATTTAATTTCAAAATAAGAAAAGACTCGAATTGGTTTCTTTCTTTTTTGTTATGGAAGTTACTACGAAGAATATAAAAGCTGATGGTTTGTAAAGAGTGACCAGGAGAATTAAAGTGTTTAGCGACAGGGGTGTCAGCATTGCTATGAATATCGAACTTCTGCCCGGCAAATCTGGAGTGTATGGTATTGCCTGTCTACCCAACGTACTGTTTCTGGCATACTTTGCAATGTAACAGGTAAATTAAGTTGTGAGAAGTGCAGTTCAGGTTCGGGTTAATCTTGAAAGTAAAGGAGGAAGCACTGCTGGAAATGGAGGTAGCAGGGTTAAGAAAATGGCAAACGCCACAACGCTTTGCATTGCAAGGAGAACATCCCTTAGTGGAAGTGAGTGGTTTGGTAATAGCAGCATGGACCAGAATATCTTTAAAATTAAATGTCCGTTTAAAAGAAACTTTTGGTGGTTCTGGTAGAATGGAGGGGAGAAGAGGAGAGTCGTCTATAATATGTTGATGTTTCCTTAGGACATTTATAATACTATTGAGGGTTGGATGATAAGGAAGAACTAATGTAGGTGTTGTCATGGCTGGAGAAGGTTTGGGGTTGTTGTTAGAAGGAGAATTGTGATGTTTATGGATAGAGGCGCGTATGACAGATTTGGGGTAGCCTCTTGCTTTTAGGGAGTGGGTAACGGCATTTGCATGGAAGTCTTTGTCAAACTGATTAGTGCATATTCTATGGATGCGAGTTAACTGATCCTATGGGATGTTACCCTTGCAATGGCGCGGATGGCAGCTGTCATAGTATAAGTACTGGTGTTGGTCAGTGGGCTTCTTATAGAGATTAGTAGACAATTTATTGTTACTGATAGAGATAGAGACATCCAAAAAAGAAACTGTCCTGATAGAGTAATTGTGAGAAAACTTGATGGAGGGATGGATGGAGTTGGAATGGGTGATAAAAGATAACAGTGAGTCCTCGTTGTGTGCCCAGATCAGGAAAACATCACCAATATATCGCAGCCAGACCAACGGCTTCACTAATTTGTCGCAGGCTCTCTGGGCCTTTTTTCTTCTTTCTTTTTTTTTTTTATCTTGTCTCAGTTTTAATGTTCTGTCATATTTTTCTACCTCTATGTTCATTTTGTGTCCGTCCCTGTACTTTTTTTCATAGGCTCTCTGTACTGTTTTATTTTAGTGACCTTTTTATTATGCGATACTATTTTACAGGGTGACTAGCGACCGGGCTTTGTGTAACCGGGAACGGTCAGGGATTTTTTCGGGGATAATTTTTTTCCCCAGGGAATTTTACGAAACCGTTTTGCTGGACACCATATCATTCCTAAACTTTTTTAAAATTTTAATTTTGTATGTGCTATCCTGTTACATTATTTTTCGTCGCCCTCTTATTACCTCCTGTTTGTCCTCCTTCCTGGCCTATCCTAACACGTCTTCAAATTCCTTTTTTGCTTTTTCATCCAATACCGTCTTACTGTTCCCTATGCCAACTATATATTAAGGTTCGAATCCTGGTTCCTCTATAGGAAGCTCAAGCATCCCCCAGATTCTCCTGTTCTGTTCAATAAGAAATTGGACTGGGTGGACAACTACAAGTATCTGGGAGTTATCATTGACTCAAGACTCTCATGGAACCAGCATATGTCCTATGCTCTGAACAAAGCGAAGAGGACTAAGTACAGTATCATAGCTCTCATGGGTCGCAACAGCGCCCTCAGCATTGACAACAAGCTACTTCTGTACAAATCGATTATCTGGACCATTCTCCTCTATGGCATGCCTGCGTGGGCGACTATCTGTAAAACCAGATGGAGTGAACTACTGTCATTCCAGAATGTTACCCTGAGGACCATTGCCCAGCTGGACAGAAGGACGGTGAATAACCAATCCATCCACATGGATTTAAACATGGCCCATATGGGAAAGTTTATACAGGATCTCCTTTTGATTATGATACAGAAGATGAAGACTCTTGACAATAAGCTTGTGAAAGGGATACTGAAGAACTCAATGAATATGAACTGGCATACGAAGTATCGTAAACCGAGGCACGTTCTTGACATCAATTTTGAAGATATTAGCAACGTCTCTGTCCCAGACTACTGGAAGATGTGATAATCTTCTTTCTCCTTGTATTTTTTTATTTCTTTTGTTTTTTGTTTCTGACAATCGTCAATCTTATTTTCTTTTTTGTATAATATGGAAGACCGCTTGGGTTGGTTAGGCTTCTTGACTACCTCAGTGTATTTCATTTGGAGTTTATTCTGGTTGGATGAGCTTTGTGAAACGCTGCTTTCGTCCCATCCTAACAAATGTACACTTCACTGTTCGATTGTCGATTGTCGTACTTTTATCATGTTTATCGAAAGGAACGACCTCTGGGTAACAACGCCAGTCAAGCATTTGGTGGAGCAGCTATCATTGTCAAAGATGGCATTGATCATCGTGAGACTGTCACTCCGAATTATGTAGGAAGGGAAGCTGTTTCCGTGATAATAAATGACGCCGACACAGGTGAAACTAAATTAACCTCTCTGTTTAATTCACCTAGCTTGGACCGTGCGAGCTTTATGAGCTGCTCTCTGGGCCCATTCCAGTGGTTATGGCGGTAGACTTTGATGCTAAGCACCCTGTATGGAATTCCAAATGCTCCAACCAAAATGGCAATATCCTCTATGGATATACTCTAAACGAGATTGACACCTTTGTTGCTGGACCCTTGATGACACGTACTACTGCGACCATTCTCCTTTTTGTTCTTAAAGGATTCTTTAAGCCCTATAATATATTCACAGTCGACGACTTATCCTCTAACCACCGTCCAGTGATTCTTATCTTTGAGGGCTTGAACATCGATGTTAAGATTGGGCTTCGCTCCAAACAAGACTGGAAACTCTTCAGGGATATCCTAGAGAAAACAGCATTCCATATAAGGAGGTTATTGACAACGAGGATATCAATGCAAATATCAGTTCTGTTACTCGTGTTATCAATGATGCTACAGCTTCCAGCACTTTCACTACTGATCGAAAGCGTCCTGAACATCTCGACCTCCCTACTTACATCAGGCGTTTCATACTTGAAAGAAATTCCTATAGAAGGTTATTGCAGCATAAACGACTTCCCTTCTTCAAGACGAAATAAAACAGGCTAGCTCGCAAGGTCCAGGAAGAGGTTAAATCTTTACGAAATCAAAGATGGAGCAAAAAGCTAAAGTCCCTGTCAGTCCAGGACAACTCGCTCTGGGTTAATGTAAGGGCTCTAAAAGGAAACAGACCCATCAACTTACCGCCGATGCTTACCGCAAATGGCAATGCTGTCACGGGTGATCAAGATAAAGCTGAACTGATCGCCCAATCCCTGGTAAAACAATTTACCACTCCTGGTGAGAACAACCCGGATAATTTCCCAAATATTCGTCTTGTCAACGATGGATGTATCGCAAAAGAGCTCATTCATCGTATATCTATCTGTGAGGACACTATTGGTGTTCACGAAATCTCCGATGTCATCAAGCATCTTAAAAGCAGTAAAGCAGATTCGGTGTTTGAATCTGGTGATGATCGTTTTCTCCAAGACTCTACACATCGACAGGAATAGGCTGATAGGTCAGTAGCTCGTGGCAATTGCAGGATTTTTTCCCTTCTTGGGGACACTTAACACAATAGACTGTTTCCACGCAATCGGGTAATAGATATACTTCCAACAGTCGCTTATGATATTATGGAGATTTTTTAAGGTGTTATTTATTTACCTTGCTCTTCCTGGAGCCTTCTTTTTTCAGATTTCTTATGTTGGTAGTGATTTCTCCGACCTCGATGATGATCATAGTTGTAGGCTGTGGGGCTTCATATAAGATAGCAAGACCATCTTCCATCGTCTGGGACATGAGCTGACTCTCGGAATTATTGTTATTAGGGGTAACAAACTGCATCTTTAAGGAATATGCATTTATTTGAGACTTGTGTTAAGACTATTGTAGGGAGATCCTATGCATCGGTGGTTTCATAAAATGTTGATAAAGGCTTCAACACTTCGGATTTACAAGATATGAACAAGAAAATAGGTGCAATGCTAAAATTATTTGAAGAAATCGGAAAGTCTATTCCACAAATTGTCAAATCATTCCCTAAAGCTTAAATATGGCTAGTTACAGCTTCAAAGTAGTTAATCAAGGTAAACTTAGACGTTCAATCTGGAATGCCAGAGCCATCTCACGTAGGAGAGAGGAGTTCTTCGACTTTTTATCGAGAAACAAAATCGATATCGCCTTTGTCTGTGAAACGCACCCAATTCAAGGCACCCCTGACGGAGAGCGTGCAATCAGCGAGGTTCGCGATATGTGCTGCAATTTTTATGAGGGTCGGCGTGCTTCTATCGAGCGACCAATCTACTCGATGGAAATTGTCGAGATCATCAAGAAACTCAAGAATAAGAAAGCCCTTGTAATGGATGCCATCACAAATAATACACTTAAAAATCTACCTTACAACCTGATTCTTGACATCGTTACACTAATTAATGACTGCTGGAAACACGGATATTTCCCTACTGGCTGGAAAGAATCAATTTTCTTCAGCATTCCTAAACCAGGTCTTAACCCTTCATTGCCTGCAAGTTACAGGCCCAGCCTTTTACCAACTATGTCTAAGGTTCTAGAACAGACAATTCTTAAAAGGTTCAATGAATTCTGCTCTGCCAATGATCTTATTCGTGATGAGCAGTTTGGTTTCCGTACGGACCACTCTTGCCAAATGCAAATATGGCGGCTTGCTGACGACGCAAAAAACTCTCTTAACAAGTCTCTATATGGTGGCATTATCTTCCTAGAAATTTGCAAGGCCTTCGAACAAGTTTGGCATGATGGTGTCATTTATAAAATGATAAAATTTGGATTTCCAGATGACCTTATCATGCTGGTCCGCTCATTCCTCTCAGACAGGTCTTTTCGAGCTAAAATTGGTGACTCCCTTTCCCAATCATGTATGGTTAAAGCCGGTGTCCCACAGGGGTCAGTTCTGGGACCAGCCTTGTTCAATTTTTTTATCCAGGACTTTCCAAAACCTGACAAGTGTAAGCTGTACTTCTACGCTGATGATGCGGCCATCTTAATCTTTGCTTGTGTTCCTGCCCATGTCATCTCTCGCTTGCAGAAAGCGCTGCATCTCTACGAAAAAATGGTTCAACAGATGGAGGCTGAAATTAAATGTTGGCAAGTGCAAGGCTATTTTCTTTACAAAAAAACGCAGAAACTCCCCCAGGTTTGCTTACCCTGTACGGAAATAAGCTCGACTGGGTCAAAGAATATAAATACACTTGGTGTGGTGATCGATTCTAGTTCACCTGGAATCAACATGTTTCCTACGCGCTGAATAAGGCAAAGAAGGCCAAATTCAGTCTGATCGCGTTGCTTGGTCGTAACAGTGCTCTTGACATTGATAACAAGCTGCTCGTCTACAAAATAATCATCCGCAAGATCTTGCTTCATGGTATGCCAGCTAGGGCTTCTGTGTGCCAAACAAGGTGGAAGGAGCTACAGACATTCCAAAATATTACTCTGAGAGCAACTGTGAAACTTCATCGTAGAGTAGCCAACAATAATGTCGTCCATGAGGATCTAGGGATGACGCATATTGGCAAGTTTGTATAGGATGCGATAACGACTATGCTCCGGAAGATGCTTAATCACAAGAACCAGTTGGTGTATGTAATTCACTACCCTTCGGACTACAGGAAACGCTTGAAACATCGCTTGCCCAGCCATGTCCTGGAAGTTAACTTCGACGATGTCAGGAATGTTATCTTCCCCGATTTTTGGATAGCCTAGTTCGCCTCTGCCCCCCCCCCTTTCTATGACAATCTTCAATCAACCTTTTTATCTCCAGAATGAGGGTAATATTATTCATTCATCTTGAGGAGGACTTTCGGGGTTTTTTCAGGCTTCTCACCTACCTCAGTGTAATTCCCCTGGTCTATGCATGTGACGAGTGAGTTTGGGAGCTCTGCTTCAGTACCACTCGCAATTGATTCTTCACTCCACTGCTCGATTGTCGATTCTCGAGTACTTTTTTCATAACTTCATGATAATTGTCTAATATTCTAATTGCCTTTAGAGAATTATCCTTTTTACTTTGATAAAGGATAGTCTCTATCCGAAACGTCAGCTGTTTATTTGATTTTATATTTCTAGTTTGTTTTGATTTTACTTATTATTTACTTATTATTTTGTTAATTGTTAATTATTATTTTATTTTTCATTTTTATTTAATAACTATTATTTATTATATTCCAGGGTTTTTGTGTCTCGCCCTTTTCTCTTATAAATATCCGTTCATTGAAAATCTTTAAAAATGATTAGTAACTGAAGATAATGGAGAGTGAGCAGACTATTGAGAAAGAGTGTAAAGAGAGGAAGCAGCCTTATAACTCTGTGCTATATTGAGAAAATGGTAAGCATGTCAAAAGAATAATCTGCGACCGCTAGGCAACAAAATGTGATGAATGGCGAAGGTTAGCTTCACGATATTGAGACCAGAGTGGGAATTGTACTATATTTGCATAGCACTTGTAAGATAGTGCAAATTTTGATTTAAAAAAAAAGAACCCGAGCCATGCCATGGTTATCAACTAGCTTATTTGGTAGCACAGAAGATCCAAACATTTAATAAAAATATATTTTGACTAAAAACTGTGTGAATGTGAATATTTTGGAAACTGAGATACTGATAATCAGAAGACTGGACGTTAATTTCCAAAATCTATTAAAAATGAGCATAAAATGCTGATGCAGTCACAGGACATAAATAAGGCAGCATCTGTTGAGGAGGCAATGGAGTCACACGTGTCTCCCTTGTGCTCCGTGTGAAATGTCCAGACGACTGGCAACAATTTATGTGTCTGGAATGGAAAGAGAAAGAACGAGTATTGGTCCAGAAACTCTGCAGCTAAAACAGAACAAATTATACAGGCATTGGAAACACCTGAAAAACGCGAGTTTCGAATAGAGCAAGAGAGTTTACGAACTCCTACGTCAAGGGAAACAAAAAATTGGGTTTAATGTATCCAGTGCTGTTCCCCGGTGGTGAAGACTAACATTGTTTTCAAGTAAGGCAACTCAAGAAGAGTTTAAATGAAGTCCTGGTATATTACCTAGAAATCCAGTTTTTCGGATTTTTCGTAGAGTGGATAGTCCCTTTGCTCTGTGTATATTGATTGGAGGAGTTCGATAGTGAAAGTTATAGCCAAATTGGAATGGGTAGATCGTATTCTGACGAATGATAGAATCGTAGCAGAGCAGTCATCGTGCATTGGACACTGGTCTTTGCCTGGCCGGGCGTGGAGAAGTTTTAGCCGAATTTGGCTTGTTAGAACCTGTTGCTGAGAAAGGATCCCACCATCATAATCAAATCAGAAAGGAACCGGTCTCTAATCATCTTGTAGATTAGTCCCTTGTGCCACACTTGATCGAAAGCTTTAGTGACATCAAGAACATCCACGCCACAGTACATACAAAAAGTTTATTGGGGTACTCAGATCTTCAACGAGCCTCCTTATCTTCATCTGACACAAGTGGGCGGCTCGAAAGCCAAACTGTTCTTCCCGCATTAAACCATTGGTGAGAGAGTAGTCTTTGAATCTGGTGATGATCGTTTTCTCCAAGACTGTAGACATCGACAGGAATAGGCTGATAGGTCAGTAGCTCATGGCAATTGCAGGATTTTTCCCTGCTTGGGAACACTTAACACAATAGACTGTTTCCAACAGTCGCTTATGATATCCTTGGTGTCTCTAATGTTGTTTTTGGGAGATTTTTTAAGGCGTTATTTATTTACCTTGCCTCTTCCTGGAGCCTTCCTCTTTTTCAGATTTCTTATGTTGGTAGTGATTTCTCCGACCTCGATGATGATCATAGTTGTAGGCTGTGGGACTTCATATAAGATGGCAAGACCATTTTCCATCATCTGCGACATGAGCTGACTCTCGGAATTATTGTTATTAGGGGTAACAAACTGCATCTTTAGGGAATATACAATTATATGAGACTTCATCCTGATTAGTTTGGACGTAATTACCTTTAGGGGTGCGAAGTTTAGGCAGCGTATCATTCTTCTGCTTCTGAAGAGCTTTAACCATGTATCGAGCCGACTAGCTCAAGGACGCTCTAATACAGGTCATGACAAGGTATGCCATCATGCATTAGTTCGAAGCAAAATGGCGGATCGATCTATGAAACTAAACAATCGAAAACTAATGTCTGTGCTATCAGAACAATTTATAGCTGAGCAATCGGTGATTTTAAACGAATTTATATTTTTAAATAGCAAATTTCTTGAGTTCGAAGCAAATTTCTTATGTTAGATTTCTTGAAATCGAAGCAAAATGGCGGCCGTGTCATGACCTCTATTACAGCGACCTAGGACTAGCTTTGGAGCTCGTCTTTCCATCTGTTGTCGAAAAGCTCTTTTATTTCTTCTTGAACTCTTCTCACTAACCTGTTGTGTTTGGTTTTTCGCCAAAGCAAACAATAGTGCTGCCAAAGCCTATAGGTTTTGTTTCTCTTTGCAATCAAGCATTGGATTCCTGGAGTGAGAATAATTCGATGAACGGGCTTGTTTACCAGTGGACAGGCAGTAGCTTCAGTGGCACTGTTTATTCGTCTGGTGCTGTCTTCAACACATTGACCGATGTCATCCATTTTGTTTGTTCCTTGGAGATGGCGGTCATGGTCCATGAAGATTTTTTTGAATAGCTTCCAGTCTTGCTGATGCTTCACTCTTCTCTGAAATTGATGTCGACATTGTCGCAGTTCAGCGCCACAGGCTTCTGGGCAGAAGAAAGATCATCCATCGTAAAGATGTTGTATGGATTGCAAAACTCTTTGTTATTGAAATGTTAAGAACATCACTAGTAGGGGAATGGTCATCCATAGTGATAGGTGTCCTTTACAGGTCCAGCAGCGATGATGTCATTATTACCTTGTAAATACCTATAGAGAATCATACCGTTGTAGTTTGCTCTATCGAGTTGGTAGTCATGGTCCTTGAGGATTTCTTTGCAGAGCTTCCAATCTTGCTGATGCTTGACTTTTCTGAAATTGATGTTAACATTGTCAAAGTTTTACGCCACAGGCTTGTGAAGATGTTTTATGGTCAGAAGAAAGGTCATCACTCGTGAAGATGTTATATGGCTTGAAGAAATCCTTAATCAGTGAGATATCCAACACGTCACTTATAGGGGAATGGTCACAGTAGTAAGTGTCCTCCACTGGCCCTGCAGCAATGGTGTCATCCTTACTTTGTATATACTGGTATAGAATCATGCTATTGCAGTTCCATGTTCTGGAGATCTAGCTTGGATGTTTGGCATTAAGGACACCAGCCAGTATAACTGGAATGTCACTATCGAAGATTTCATTGAGATTGCTAACGTCGAGAGTATGTTTAGATGAATTGTAGAGCACCACAAACTTCACGTCACCGATGGAGACGTCATTGTTGATGATGAACGCCGATGGAATCAATGTAGGATTCCATATATGTGCAAAATTTGGAGACCAATTATTGGTGTTTAATTCCCTTCTTGACGATGATTGCAGCGCCCCCAGAAGCCCATCTTGCAGCGTTTGAAACCATACGATCGTTACTATACTCACAATAGCCAGACAGCTTGAATTCTTGGCTTTTTTGTGAGGTGCGCTTCGCAGAGGAAAGCAACGTCGATTTCCTGCTATATCATAATATTGTGAAACTCGATACGCTTTCGTGGAATCCCCCTAGAGTTCCATATCACGCCCTGAAGTTCACCTTTGCTGATTACGGTACAACCGACAATCGAGAATAGAACATTCCAGGGAAAATGAAACGAGCGTTATGATAGCAAAGATTTCACTGCTATACTCGTCCAGAAAGTAATCAGGGGAAGTATACTGAACTAGGCAAGAAGCCAAGATGAAACCTAGTTAAGTCATCCACAGGATAAGATGGAGTCCTTTCCTATCAGAATGATAGAGTTGATTGTTGATTGACGAGGGACAAGGGACACAAGGAGCTAGGAGATCCAGTATTTGGGAAAGATGGCCTTTTGGATGTCTTCGAAATTGATGTCCAGAATGTGACGAGGCCTGCGATGCCTGACGAAACTTCTAATGGTGAGCAGATGCTCTAGAATACCTTTAACTAGAGTATTGGGATGGTCCTTCATCTTTGGAAGCAGCACTTTCAGCAACTCATGGACATCGTTTACAATGGGAGGTAGCTCAAAATCGTCAGCAATTGAAGTATTTGTTGTAACTCTTCTGTCAAGTTAAGCATTAGACCCCAAGGTAACGTTTTGGAAGTTTTGGAGGACCTTCCATCTGAAATTACATATTGTTGCCCAGGCAGGCATACCATAAAACAAGATGGTTCGGATTACCGTCCTGTATAGCAATAGTTTGCAGTCCAATCCAAGCATGATGTTTCTCCCCAGAACAGCAACCAAACTGAATTTTGCCATCCTCGCCTCGTTAGTAGCGTAGGAGACATGTTCCCCCAATTTAGCTTGGCATCTATTACCATTATGAGGTATTTGTAATGTTTTACCCATTCGAGCTCTTTACCAGAAAGGAAGAAAGAACTCGGGGGTTTTCAAAGTTTCTTCATAATGTACATCGCCTTATATTGTCAACATTTAGATTGAGTCTCCACATAGCAAACCATTTCTCCCACTGATGTAAGGCCTTTTGAAACAGATATAATGTGAGCAGGATTGCGATCAGTAGTTATTGCGGTTGCGTCGTCAGCAAGCAGATATAGCTTGAAATTAGTAAAAGTCGGAAAGTCGTGGATGAAAAAGTGGAACATGCAGAACCCAGGACAGAGCCCTAGGGAACACCAGCTTAGACCTCACATGGGTCGAACAATACAATTCACTTTCCATCAGTATTATTCACGGTGGAGACTGAAAACAATCAGTGCCTTACGTTCCTAGATATTAAGATTTTTAGCTTTAAAGAGTCGCTATCCTTTGATGTGTATAGAAAACCTACAAATAGTTTAAACTACATACTAATGATTCCAGTCATCCCTGGAACCAGAAACTGTCAGCTTTCATCTACATGATAGATAGAGCATTGAATATTCCATTGAGGCCGTCCAAATTTAAAAAGAAAATTGCCATTATTCAAAAAACGGCCAACAAAAACGGGTATAGGTCCAAGCTTATTTTAGATTTAGTTAGAAAAAAAGTTTAAAAAGTTCTTAGCAGAAATCACTACTTTTTAAAAGAACACAGATAACCGAAAAATCATTTCCTTGCCCTACAACAAGGCTCTTATAAGCGGAGTAAGCTCGATACTTAATCTTTTTAATTTCTCTCTCGCTTTCAGCAATCCAGGTCAAATGAAGCAACTACTGGGCAATCCTAAAGTCCAGATCCCTCCACTGCAAAAATCAGGCATTTACCAGGCTTAATGCATCCAATGCCTTATGATGTACAGAGACAGAAACAACACACAAGGGGCATTTAAACCATACAAGATTAGGCAGAAACAACCAGTCAGCCATCGCGATGCATTCTCTGGATACGGGTCTCGAATTTCAGATAAATAATGTGAAATTAAATAAATCGGTCAATGAAAATACTTGTTGGATTCCTACGAAAGCTTGGCTATAAATAAAACGGATAAGCAGTTACTGGTAAATTGAGACAGGGGCCCCATTGGAGAATCTAGTTTGATCCAATGGGTGGCTTAGTTACCAAAACGGTGATCACGTTTTTGGTTTCTATTGGTTATTTTTCAATATATATACCTTGCTAATTGAATATATACCTTCTCGGGACAATCGAACAGTGTAGTGAAAAAGAAATACGCGAGTGGTCCAGGAGCCAAGCTCACTTTGCATGCTCGCCCAAAAAGTAATCCAGAGGAAGTACACGGAACTGGGAGAGAAGCCTGATGAACCTCTTTAGTCCTCCAGAGAATGAGCCCCGAGAAGGGACGAGTCAGATTGTGGATTGACGAATAGAGTCCCCAAAAATCAGCAGGATCTAGAAGATCCAATAGTTGGGGAAGACGGCCTTGTTAACGTCATCAAAGCAGACATCCAGGGTCTTCGAAACCTGAGGGGACCCTTAACAGCGAGTGGGTGGTCCAGGATGCCAGAAACCAGAGTGTTTTCATGATTCTCTATCTTGGGTAGCATGTTCTTCATAAGAGTCTGGACAAGGGTGCCTATGTGCGTCATCCCCAGATCCTCATAGATAGAGTGGTTGTTGGCAACTCTTCTGTCAAGTTGGGCAATGGACCGGAGAGCAACATTTTGGAAGGTCTGGAGATCCTTCCACCTAGATTTGCAAATAGAAGCCTAAGCAGGCATTCCATGAAGTAAGATAGTACGAATCACAACCTTGTATATCAAGAGTTTGTTATCCACACCAAGAGCGCTGTTTCGCCCCAGAATTGCAATCAAACTGAACCTCGCTTTCTTTGCTTTGTTGAGCGCATATTGGACTTGGTCGTTCCAATTTAGTTTGGAGTCGATCATGACACAAAGATATTTGTAGCTTTTTACCCACTCAAGTTTCTTGCCAAATAAGAAGAGAGGCTTTGGAGGGTTTTTGCATTTGCGAGTGATAAACATGACCTTGCACTTTTTGACATTCAGCTTTAAACGCAACTTTGTGAACCAGCTCTCGCACTGATGTAAAGCTTTTTGTAGTCGAGTGATGACATGTGCTGGGTTTCGTGCCCAGGTCATGATGGACCCGTCGTCAGCAAATAAGTAAAGATTACACTTTGTAAACTTGGGAAAGTCATGGAGAAAGAAGTTGAATAATGCTGGCCCCAAGACAGAGCCTTGCCAGCATTATCATCGCAGGGTTCAGACAAGCAGTCCCCAACCTTAACACGAAAAATCCTCTTTGACAGGAAGGAGCGAACCAGAGCAATTAGATCGTCAGGGAACCCGTAGGTAATCATTTTGTAAATGAGCCCATCATGCCAGACTTGATCAAAGGCCTTTTGGACATCAAGGAAAAAGAGGCCACCAAACATAGAGAGGTTGAGAGGACCGTTTAAATCAGCAACGAGCCTCCATAACTGAAGCTGACAAGATCGGCCTGGACGGAAGCCAAATTGCTCAATACGAATGAGGTTGTTTGCCTTGCAGTAGTCGTTGAACCTTTTGAGTATAGTGCGCTCAAAGACCTTGGAAAGCATGGGCAACAAGCTAATGGGCCTATAACTTGTGGGAAGAGCAGGATCCAGTCCAGATTTAGGAATGGTGAGGATGACTGAGTCCTTCCAGGCACTAGGGAAATGGCCGCTAAGCCAGCAGTCATTCATGACCTTGGTGATGATGCAGATAACACTAAATTGGAACGACCAAGTCCAATACGCGCTCAACGAAGCAAAAAAGCGAGGTTCAGTTTACAACCTCGGAACTCCAGACCGCAGAATTACAATGGCATGATTCTCCAAACAACTTTATTGACTTTCTCACCAATATCATTAGCGACTGCTGGAAATTTTCTTACTTCAACGTGGCTTGGAAGAAATCTATTGTGTTGAGAATCCCCAAGCAGGGGCAAAATCCTGCAATTCCCGCGAGCTAGCGACTCGTCTTCAACAGCTAGTCTAAGGTGTTGAAGACTGTGGGGTGGTATTTCTCGATGTCAGTAAAGCTATTGACCAAGTGTGGCATGAGGGCCTTGTCTACAAAATGATCAGAGATGGGTTCCCTGCCGATTTGATTCTGATGGTAAAATCCTTTCTTGACGGCAGAGCCTATCAAGCCAAAGTTGGAGAAAATCTTTCCACACCCCGTGTTGTAAAGGCCTGTGCTATTAAATTCCCTCAGGGTTCTTTCCTCGGGCCTGTGCTATTTACTTACTTTGTACATGATTTCCCGAAACCCGATAATTGTAATCTGCATTTTTATGCGGATGACACTGCCATTATGACATGGGGACACCAGCCGGCTCACGTTATTACTCGGCTGCAGTGAGCCTTGAAGCAGTTCGAAGACTAGTTTAACTGCTGGAAGTTGAACCTTAACGTCGGAAAGTGCAAGGCTTTGTACCTCAATAGGAAGCTCAAGCATCCCCCGGATTCTCTTGTTCTGTTCAATAAGAAACTGGACTGGGTGGACAACTACAAGTATCTGGGAGTTATCTTTGACTCAAGACTCTCATGGAACCGGCATATGTCCTATGCTCTGAACAAAGCGAAGAGGGCTAAGTACAGTATCATAGTTCTCATGGGTCGCAACAGCGCCCTCAGCATTGACAACAAGCTACTTCTGTACAAATCGATTATCCGGACCATACTCCTCTATGGCATGCCTGCGTGGGCGACTATCTGTAAAACCAGATGGAGTGAACTACTGTCATTCCAGAATGTTACCCTGAGGACCATTGCCCAGCTGGACAGAAAGACGGTGAAAAACCAATCCATCCGCATGGATTTAAACATGGCCCATATCGGAAAGCTTATACAGGATCTCCTTTTGATTATGATACAGAAGATGAAGACTCACGACAATAAGCTTGTGAAAGGGATATTGAAGAAGTCAATGAATATGAACTGGCATACGATGTATCATAAACAGAAGCACGTTCTTGACGTCAATTTTGAAGATATTAGCAACGTCTCTTTCCCAGACTACTGGAAGATTTGATAATCTTCTTTCTCCTTGTATTTTTTATTTCGTTTATTTTTTGTTTCTGACAATCGTCAATCTTATTTTCTTTTTTGTATAATATGGAAGACCGCTTGGGTTGGTTAGGCTTCTTGACTACCTCAGTGTATTTCATTTGGAGTTTATTCTGGTTGGATGAGCTTGTGAAAGCGCTGCTTTCGTCCCATCCTAACAAAGGTACACTTCACTGTTCGATTGTCGATTGTCGATAAACAAGTCTGTGTTCTATACCTAAAGTCTTGGAGAGAACAATTCTCACAAAATTCTTAGATTTCTGCACAACCAATAATTTCATCCGAGCAGAACAATTTGGTTTTCGGGCGGAACATTCTTGCCAGCTCCAAGTTTGGAGACTTATAGCGGATGTTAACACTCCCCTTAATCTTTCAATGTATTGCGGCGTCATCTTCTTAGATGTTCGTAAAGCATTTGATCAGGTCTAGCATGAAGGCCTTTTTATAAAATGATAACTGATGGTTTCCCACATGATTTAATTAGTCTATTTCACTCGTTTCTGTCCAACAGGTCTTTTCAGGTTAGATTTATAGATGAATTATCTAATTCCTGTGAGATAAATGGCAGTGTCTCACACGGATCACTGCTAGGGACAGTTCTGTTCAATTACTATATACGTGACGTCCCTGAAATCTTTTACTGTATGCTCTATTTTTATGCGGATGATGCTGTTATACTGATATGGGGACGCCAGCCTAGTGTTGTCGTATCACGTTTGCAGAAAGCCCTTAAAGAATGTGAAATCTGGTTTAGCAAGTGGCGATTCAAACTGAATGTCGACAAATGCAAAGCAATGTTTATCACTAAGAAGAAAAAGAGAAATCTGGACTCCTTAAAGTTATATGGTAAATACTTGGAATGGGTTGATAATTATAGATACCTTGGTGTTGTTATTGATTCAAATCTATAATGGAATATGCATATGACTTATGCGATGAACAAGGCCAAAAAACCAAGTTTAGCTTAACTGCTCTGTTTGGTCGTAACAGTGCCCTTAGTGTTGCTATCAAGCTACTGTTATACAAAATTATTGTTCGTGTCAATTTGCTATATGGCATGCCTGTCTAGGCTACAATTTGCAAGTCAAGATGGAAGTAGATCCAATTATTCCAGAACATTACCCAAAGGACTATTGCACAATTATATAGGAGAATTGCTCGTAATTACTCCATTCATAATGATTTCAATATTATCCATGTTGGGAAATATGTTCAAGAGGTCATGAAAATTGTTTTGCCTATTATGGTAAGTCATGATAATGATCTGGTCTCTGGCATTCTAAAGCATTCTCTTCATAGAAAAAGGCACCGTAATCCAAGACATATCCTTGATGTCAATTTTGATACATTGACAATGTCATCTTCCCAGATTACCGGGTTTCATAAATTTTTTCTTTCATTTGTGGCTTACTATATAATATACTCCTAGCTCAGACAATCGTCAGTCAAATTTTCCTCCACCAAGAGGAGGCAATTCTCTTCTTTCATACTTTGGATGACCTTTGTGTGTATATCAGGCTTCTTTTCTAGTTCGGTGTATTTCCTTTGGAATATGATTATGAAGGGTGATATTATGGAAACTATGTTTCAAGTTCCACACGAATACCGATACACTACACTGTTCGATTGTCGATTGTCGAATAAACAAGTCAGTTCTCTCGAGAAGTCTTCTGAGGTTCTCCTTGTCTAATGAAGATGAAAGCAAAGCTTTCGAAAGACGTTTACAGTTTGTATTGTCTTTTTCAATCTTTTTGTTTTATTTCTTGTTTTGTGCCTTTTTTGTTGTGGTTAAAGAGTGTTGTACTTTTAATCTGTTCAACAGTAGTACGTGTTTTCAAGGGGACCAGCGACGAAGGTGTCAATCTCGTTTAAGGTATATCCTTATAAGTAATTGGGGTATTTGGACTTCCACACCTGGTACTTGACATTCAAATCCCCTGCAATAACAACTGGATTGGGACCAGACAGCAAATCGTCAAGTTCGCACGTATTAGGCCTGTGCTTAGGTGAGTTATATAAAGAGATGAATTGGATTTCACCTGCATCCACATCGTTTATAATCAGAGACTGCTCTCCATTCCCAGAAAGTCTGGATTGACAGACTCACGATGATCAATGTCGTCCTTCATAATGATCGCTGCTCGACCAAAAACATGGCTGGCATTATTACCCAGTGGCTGATCCTTGTGATAAACACGATAACCAGGCAAGGTGAGGACTTGAGTAGATTTCAGGTTCGTCTCGCAGAAGAAGGTGATGTGGACATTACAGTTTGTAAGGAAATTATAAAACTCAATGCGCTTGCGAACCTCTCTAATGTTCATTATTTTCAAGTACGACCAAAATCATTGGCATCTCTACTGCAGCGTTTGCTTTTTTAAGACTGATTGCTTTATCTGCAAAATAGTTTGCCGTCCTGAGGTCTTCGCGAAAGCCTTCCAGGTTAGCCTTTCGGATAAAGTATTTAAGCGTTTTCTCTGACTTAAGTTGATGATGCTGGATCTTTACTCCAGACACATGAATTTTATGACATTCCTAGTCGTGAAACTTAATAATTATGGTGTCTTTTCAACCTGTCTGGGCGGTAATTTTCTCAAGAGGTAAGTGCTTTTTGATCTCCTATAAAATATCCTTTATTGGCTTCCCATGGTGACGAATGGTGATTGAAGGGATATAAATTGCTCTTTTTCCACGGGTAACATTGATTTGGGACGTACTATGCTTGGACTTCTTAGCACGAAAAGCTACAAAGGTACTATCGCTGACGTCAGCAGTGGACCGAATATTGCCAATCCTAACACCTGCTTTCTTCATCTTTTTCTGTGCAACATGCCAGTCCACCTTCATCAATGTCAGCAGATTAATTATTAGGTCTCCTCTTTGTGCTAGTTCTTTATGGGGAGCTACCATCATTGACCGCGCCCAAGCCAGCAAGACCTTCTTTACTATTGAGCGGGGAAACAGCGTTATCCACTAACATGGGCGAAACGGACATAAAGGGAGAGCCCGTAAATACTTTGATTTCAGTGCTAAGTGACCCAACCTTGTTTGTAAGTCCAGATATTTTATGTTCAATTCGGAACGTAATGCTTCAAGCTGTTCATTTACAATGATGTCAAAAGCAAGAAATCTGGGATCCTACATCACAAGGTAACACCTTACCATCAGCATATGTTATAGTAATGCGTGCAGATTTCGACACAGCACCTGTGTTGCCATAAAGCAAGTGTCCTTAGGACACCCCTACTCAGGACAACGCAGTTTATAAAAAGACTTAAAAAGTCCTATCTTCTAAAGTTACTTCGGACAATCGAGAATCATGATAATTCCTTGGTAGCCGGTATTTTGACGTCCTGGAAGTCAACTTCGATGATATCAACTAGGCCGCCTTCCCCGACTTCTGGATCTCCTAACCTGCAGATGGGTCATAACTACATCAATCCACAATCTTATCCTTCGTCCTACAAGGTAAGAACCCTATACTCAGGATGACTCAAGAAGACCATAAGGTTTCTCCTCTATCGCAATGTATGTATATTTTATATGTAATTATTTTGTTTTTGTATATATTTTTTCCGTAATTTATTTATATTTTTTGTATAGCTATATTTTACTTATAATATTTTTGTATTATATCTTCAACTTTTAGGACAGTCACGTCTGTGGAAAACAGGAAAATTTGGCCAGAAGTTTTCACGAAACAGGAAATCCACACATTTAGTTTGCCACTGGGCGAGTAACCAGTAGAATTTGCTATGGAAGCCCTGCTCCCTGCTATGGAAGCCACTGGTTGAGAGCAGGGCTCGATTGTCGATTGCTCGATTTTCACTTCATTGCTCGATTTGCCGGACTTTTTTCACTTCATTGCTCGATTGTCGATTGTCGACTTCTTTTATAACTTCAAGATAATTCTCTAATATTCTTCTTGTTTTTAGAGAATTATTCTTTTTTTTATAAAGGATACTCTCTGTCGGAAATGTCAGCTTATTTGTTATTGATTATCTTATTTTTGATTTCTCTATTTATTTATTTATTTATTTACTATTTACTTATCATTTAGAATATTCCATGATTTTTTGTGTCTCGCCCTTCTTTTCTACACCGATCAATAGATCCCATATACTTGTAGTAGCATCCACACAAGGGGCAGGTAAATTTGTACACTCCACACTTTGAGAACTGTAATCCTTCTTTTGTTTTTCTCTGGGGTTGACGGCGTATTCACATTTATTCGCGGTCTTGAATGCCACCTTGAAGAATGTTGGTGGTCCTCGTTATTTCGAGTCCCGTATAGGGGAAAGTGGCAAATTTCAGTGATTCTTCGGGTAAGATATATACGCTGATTTCCCGTTTTGTCTTCCGAAATTTGGCCCTGGTAACTTCATATGGAAAACCGTTGAATCTGGCAATCTCTTATACCAGGTGTATTACATCCTCTTTGTCCTTCTTTGTAATCCGGTACGTGAGGGTTTGGTTGAATAAGTATCCTAATGATTTATGTTGCTGGGGATGGTTCGAACTAAAGTTTATAATGTTGTCCGTGGCTGTCGGCTTCCAGTAGATACTGAACTCTAACTTTTCTGTTATATTTTTGCGTATTTTCATGTCAGTTAAGTTAATGCAGTCATGTTGCTCACTTTCCATGGTGTATGATATACTGTCGTGAAAATTTTTGAATTTTTCCAGTAAGGTATTTGGTCCCGTTATCTACGGATCTAATATGATCATAATATCATACACAAAACGTTGGTAATGTATGACCATGCCATCGTTAATGAGAGGGGGTAACATGTTTCTCCTCCATGTGCTGTTTAAATACGTCAGATATAATCGCGCAGACGGGGGAGCCCGTCATTATATCTGTTGGTATATTAAGGTAGTTTTCATTGAAGCAGAAGTATTCTGATTCTGTATAATGATGATTTCCCACCTAGTACAGCTGTCAATGTTGTTTGTCGTGAGGCGTTCATCTATACTGCCAATAGTTCAAGGAAGGGAACGTTAGAATATAAGTTGACAATATCCAAAGATATGAAGAACAACTCCTTATCGAGTCTGAAAGGAGTTTCCTCTATGAGTTGCATGATGTCCCAAATTTTCTATGAGTTGCATGCTGTTTCTAAGTGCGTTTCAATTGTCCAATGGACATTTATTTTTGATGGCGTCCGATACCTTCCTGGCCAGGTGATAAAACGTGGATGACATACAAATAATAACCGGTCGGATCGAGTTTGATAGCTTGTGCATTTTGACCAGTGCGCGTATCTTGGGAGGGGAGGGCTTATTACAGGCTACATATTTCCCGAATACCTTAAATAATTCTGACCTGAAGTTTTTCACAACCAATCTGATATTCTTGTGGAAGGAGGGGATGAGGTCCGTCTTCATCTGTATAAATCCATTTTCCATGATGAATTCATTAATCTTCCTCTCATTGTCGTCCTTGTATATTACGACTGCCACGTTTCGTTTATCGGCACTCACAATTACCACCTTGTTCTCTTCTAACTTCTTCGTAACATTGATTGCTTCTTTCTGTTCCATTATTGGGCGTAAATTACTCGTTTCTTATTGATCTTATCAATCTCCTTTGCCGCGAGGTGGTAGCTTCAATAATGATATGTCAATTTCTACATGCAAGTTGACAAATTCGTTGCTATTTGGTTTCTGTTTTATGTTATGTTTTAAACCTTTTCTTAATAGGCAGCTCTCATGCTCGGAGAACTCAATGGACGTGAGGTTCACTACATTGTTATAGAATACAAACTTCTTACCTCTCGTGGTGGTCTTGGCTGATGTTAGTTGGTCCAATTCGCTATTCTTGGACCTATTGATTTTTTTATATATACAGTGGTATAGACCATCATGGAACTTAAAGTTTAACTAATGAATGGATATGAAAATTTAGTGAAATAATTTTATTACTAAAAAACAGAAATAATGACAGAAAAAGTGTGTAAACTTGTCCCCCGGTCCCATACTTGAAACGAAATCATTCAATTTAATAATTGTTTACGTTGATTGTTTACACTTACTGGCTGCATCATATGAGATACAGAACTGTATTATAAGAAATAGAATAAAGAATTTCAAATAGTATAGATAGAAAAATTTCTCTTAACTCGCATGTAAATATTTAGTTTTTTTTTTTTAATTTTTTATTTTTTTTATTTATGAGTTTGGATCCAATTCAGAGTTGATCTTAATGCTGGGTCATGAATAAAATGAGTTCGCCTTAATTAATAGCCAGGTCAACACGTTTTTGCAAATAGAAGCATGGTCCTGGACTCAGCTTTAACATTACTAAAGCTTTGGAAGATAGAATTAAGATCAAATGTTGAATATCACTCCTTTACTACATTTTCGTGACTATCTTCTTATGAATTTAAAAGAAACAAATGACTGCTTCTGTATTCTTCTATTTTGGACTTTCTAGAAGTCACTGTTCCTGATCCGCGATTGCGTACATAGATTCCCATATTAATAGGACGTGCATTCTAAGGGACTGCGCCCCATCAACTTCGTTACTAAAAATCTTTGATGTAAAAGTCATTTAATTTACTTCTTTTCAATTTTTTATTACCTAAACGTCCTCTCCAGGTAATTCCAAACATACTTTTTGTATAATAATATTTTCCTACATAGAAACTTTTATTTGGAAACAAATGTTTGGAGAACTTCAAATATGAAAAGAATGCAAGAATACTAATGCTGTTTCCAAATTTAAAGACAATAAAGCGTTTCTATAAACATAAGTTCATATACAGGGTGTCCGGAAATAAATGGTAAATATTCATACACGTGAGAGAACATGTATAAAGAAGCATTTTTATTCCCATGAACATGGTGTCGCAAGCCAACTTCCACAGAGATACAGGGGGATTAAAGTATTTTGTGCTGCCTGATTGTTGGCGTCCCGCGAGCGACCTGTTTGAAGATGTTGATGTAATGGAATAAAATCATGTCACATCACATAACATTAAACTACGTAGAAATAAACATAAAAGACACCATACAAACTGTAGGCTCTTAAGGTAACATCTTGACGAAGACTTTGAGCAATGTACATCCAAGCTGTGGGTAAAAACAAATGTGAACAAAACAGACGCCACACAAATGTCCATTGCGTATCAAGACTCACAGCAGGCATTCAAAGGTCCGGCCATGGTTTCAACGCACAGGTTACAGCACCGTAGTAGCAACTCTCGTGCATGACGCAGTACATTCGGTTGTTCGCGGATTGTTTCACCTGCCACAGCAATGCGAGCGACCAGATCATCAACGGATGGAAACAGGTGTTTCGTACACCAGTGACTTCATGTAGCCCCACAAAAAAAGTCCAATGGGGATAGGTCAGGTGATGTTACTATAAGAGCCTACAGCGTTTGTAGGGTGTCTTATTTGTTTATTTCTACATAGCTTAATGTTATGTGATGTGACTTGATTTTATTCCATTACATCAACACCTTCGAACAGGTCTGTAGGCTCCAACGTGGGCTGCACCACATTGCCTAGTCGCTCGCGGGATGCCAACAATCAGGCAGCGCAAGATACTTTAACCCCCCTGTATCTCTGTGGGGGTTGGCTTGCGACACCATATTCATAGGAATAAAAATGCTTCTTTATACATGTTCTCTCATGTGTATGAATATTTACCATTTATTTCCGGGCACCTTGTATACGTAACCTCCATACATACTAGTTTTGAAAAAATTATTTTAAATATCCAGAAACGTTATTTTTTATATATTGTGTAATAAAAAAGGCATGTTTTCTCCTCTGAGTATTGATTGCTATTATTCATTTTAATACTTGTTTTCTTTTATGTAGAAAAGTGTATAGGTATGAAGGCCAAAAATTGTGCTAAATGCACATTTTAAAAATTGTTTTATTTTCATAAATGCCTTTCGTGTGTATTCATGTCTAATTTTGAAGGGGAAAAGAAGTTTTTTACAATTTTTTTTTCTAAAAGTTCCATATCTTAAATAACATTGCAAGGATTTTCCATTAATGATGGGGTAGATTAATGGATGGATAAAAAGCAGTTCATGGATTTAATTTTTGAACATTAAAAAAGCAGTTGCAACATTTGGTTTCACAGACAGCGCTCCACTATCCGTATTACAAATGCCCGTTAACTTCTGGCGTGAGAGAGAAGAATTATGTGACAAAGAATTATACTTGAAAACAGTTACAATATCATTTCCATCATATAAAATTTATTATCCAGAAATATATTCGATTTACATCTTTTCGTTTCATCATTTTAAAAAAATGAAAATCGTTTTTTTTGATTATCTAAAAACTTTTCTATTTTGATAAACTAATATCCTAAATTTACATACACTAAACTATAGATAGATTTAAAATTTCTATATTGTACATAATGTATTTTCGGGTCAACATCCCACACGGCATACAGCATTTACATCCCAAAGATTGAGGATGAGGGATTTCAGAGGTGCGGGTTTTTTTTTTACAATGCCGGCAGGTTTTTAAGTTTCCAGGCTGTTCTAGCCGTCATGATAGAATATGCTAAGCAAACTCTGCACCAGAGGTACTCCAAGAGACTAGTAATTCACAACTTGATAGGGGAAATTAAGAGCAATTTAATTTTGGGGCCTTTTAAAAGTTCATCTGTTAAATTTGTAAATGAATCATGATTAGAAAAAATGAAGCAAGAGAAACTGCAACTACACGTTTTGAAGTATTCACTTTATAAATAATTTTGGTCTTATGCTATTCTGTTATAATAAAAAATCAATAAAAATTAATGAGGCAGGTTCATATTTAAACTAAAAGTTTACTTCAATAATAATTTTTTACATGAGATAATTATAATACAACAATAACTAATGCAAAAAAGTGGCTGCTCGAAAAAGAACTAATATACAAATCGACAAACTGATCTACAGGAAGGACATCATGGACATGGCCATCGATGTGGAACGAGCCATCCTTAAATTAAAACCGGAAGCCAGAGATCAGTTTAGAATCATGGCGACACGTGAAATTATGAAGCTGAAAGAGACGCGGATCGGTGATGACATTACATATAAGATGGCCCGAAATATTAGAAATAAATTGGAGGAGAATCAAGTGAATATCATCAGCACAGATAAGGGAACGGCCACAGTGGTGATTTACAGCGAGAACTACAACAGAAAAGTGTTAAGTTTCATTGAAGAGAATGGATTCGCACGTTTGGACAATGAAGTTTGGGAACAAGGTGAAACGAACCGTAAAACATTTAAATTGCGAGTCTTTTAAAGAAATGGCTGCGGATAACGTTCAGGAATCCAAAGGCCTCGAGAATGTGTGCCCTGATGAAGGTATACAAGGAATGCTTATCTATCTTTCAGGTGAACAATTGTCAACCTTATAATTATGGCTAAACATGTGGCTAAATGGCTGAAGACGCAATACCCAATTGAAAACAGGCACGTTGAAGAGACTCCTTATCTGTCATCAAAAAGCTAGTCAGAGCGTGGAATTCGCAAAGAGAAAAAAAAAATTCCGTGATCCGACTCTACTGCAAAGAAAAGGGAGAGAAGGAAGGAAATAGAAAAAGCTAAGAACAGAGGAGAAATTCAGCTACCCGCTACCCAGGAAGTAAAATAGAATATACGGAAGAATCGATAAAGGGGAGCCAGGCCGTTCATTGGTTAAGAAAAACGGTATGGAAGATCATCTCATTAAAGACGAGAATAAAAGGCAAGGGCAAAGACAGAAGAGACAGGGAGGCTTCCAATTCGATGGCGTGTAAAAGAAAGGAAGATATCACCGAAGGATCTCATTTGAAAAGGGACGTCTTCAGGTTCATCGAGGGCAAACTTCGGCTATGTCCGTGAACCAAGATAATGCAACACAGCCGTCCGAGGAACCGATGTCCGTGCTGGTGACATCGCTATATTGTGTAATCGAGAATTTTCATTAATTCCTATTTTAGTTCTCCATCGATCATACGAACGCCCCGGCAACAAGAGGCTTTCGCCTGTCAATTGAGGAACTCGCCGAAAACCCCGATAGAACGTAGTGCCCCAGGAGGAGCCCTGAGTGAAACAAATTGGACGAGGCAACTTGGACTCTTAAGTGACCCCATCAGTCATGCTAAGGGCTAGGCAGACTACTCGTCAGAGGCGACAACAGATTTCAAGACCCAGCCACGGAACAGCAACAACTTCGTCAACTTGCAAGACTTGGATAGCCCCCTTCGCTGAAACCATTGACGGTGGATCAAGGTCCCGTCCGAGGCAGGATATTCAACACGACTCACTAGAATCAAGTCCCAGTTCCGAGACGTTGGAGGTTCACACCCTTAAAGCTATGAGCATAAGCTCAGCCAGCCAGCAGACGACCACGTCATTGCAAGCATGAGCTTGGCTGCCCAGTCTGCATCAAGGGGTACTATCCCAAATAAATTGTTTAAGATTACTTATTACCTTAGGACTATAAGTATTATAATTAATTTCACCTCGTTTTGGCAAATTTTTTTCTTTAAAATGGAACAGTGCTACTTTCTGTGACTTATGCCGACTCCTCATTATACCCGTTATACTAAGGCTAATGTTATACGTTATTTTATTATAGTGATACCCGAAACTCAACTAAACCCAGGAGGGTCGCCGCTCACTGGATTAGTGGTGCCAGGAGCCCAGAATTCCGAATATTTTCAATTTCCCAACAATTCTGCATTGAAGCTCATCTCCCCTTGCGAACTTACTCGACGTGGATGACCGCAATAACGAGCGGACTTCCATTGAGCTTTATCTAGATTCATGTTTGATTTTTATTTATAAAATTTTCATTTATTTAAAGATGAATTAAATCATTACAACTCTAAAGAATTTCTGTCTTCCTGCTCTCTCTATACATGACCACTCAGTTTTCAGTAATTCTTATTACTTTAATTTTTCTTAATAAAATTCGCGATAGACAGGTGGAGGTGCTTGGCACGCAAGCAACATAATGACACGGACCTCTACATTAATGCTTCCGTTAGAACTTTGCTAATGTGCACTTCTTTATGGATTTTTTCTATTCCCAGAGCGTGAATTCGCCTCAAGGTCTATCTTTGGATAGAGGAAGAGGGTGAGGTGCTAATAGCAGCTGCGCTGGAAAGAGAAGTAGAGAACAGATGAAGAAGTAGAAATCGTCAGTGGTGGTGAGATTAATATTAAAGCATAATGGATCTCAAAGCTTTGGTAAACATTCCTTCCCCAGCATTTGAAGGGAAAAGGAAGAGGGCCCCGAGAGCTTTTCGAAAACGTTTAAAGCTGTCATGAAGTGCAGAAAATCTAGCCTTAGACAATTGTGTAAGACTGCTACCTGGGGCCATGAAAAGAGTTGTGCTAGAATGGCTGTCATATTTAATGACACAGCAGCCAGCACTAATTTGGAAGCTACTTGAGGACCCATTCATGTTAACCTATGCCAGAAAACAGACACAAGTAACCATAAGAAGAGACATTTTGAATTTAAAAATGAAGAAAGGGGACTTGCTGGGTTATCTATTACAATTTAGGAAGTCATTATGCACAACAGGCATCCAAATTCGACAAGTTTATGTGGCTCATCGAAGGCCTTCCTCCTGCCTTAAGAGTCATTTTATGAATGAAAAATTTTTCAATGGTTTCCGAAGCCATTAACTACTTAGAGCAGAAGCCTCATGCCCAAGACGCAGAGATATAAGTAATGGAGGAAGAAACACTGATGGAACTGGATGCAATTGCTACTAAGTGCAACTTAATTAAGAAGAAAAATGTTGCCTGCTACCATTGCAGATAGAAAGGACATATTCGGACAAATTTCAAATGTAGACAGGCCGCTTATAAGAAAGGATCCCCTGAGGCTAACTTTGTAAAAGGAGGACATTGTAACTTAATTGTTATAAAAGGAATGATTGCGAATGCTGAGGCCAAAATCCTATCGATACTGGTGCAGAAGAAAATTTTTTTGATGACAAATCCTTATCTAACAATAAAATGAACAGACATGCCCCTCTATTTAATGAACAGAACTAGGATATTGTCTGAGAAAACGAAACTCTAGGCCTAACGACGTAGTTTTCAATGTTTTGCCTATAAGAAACTATGAAGCAGTCCTCGGCATGCCTCGGTTACAAAAAGAACAGCCCACATTGCGTTGGGCTGCTAAAGGATGTACAGTTAGCCTAAAGGGTAAAAACAATTAATTTAGTTAAATGGACTAATGCAGAAGACGAGATTGAAGAGATGTCAGCAGTGGAGTTTATGAAAATTGTATTGAAACAGCCAGTCTTCTTTAAAAAGGGAAGATCGCACTAATTATAGTAATTTTAATAATACTATAAAATATACCCGCAATTTAAACATTTAATTTCTAAATTTAAATATTTTTTTCCAGACGAATTACCAGCAGGTCTACCACCTTGGAGGCCGATGCAGCATTCGTTGGAGCTGGCTACTCGGGCCACTCCAGTCAACACGCCGCTGTTCAAAGTATCACAAGATGAGGTGGCCGAGGTGGAAAGGACAATAAATCAGCTAATCAAAAAAAAAAAACTATTTTGGGTCTCCACTTCAAGCTACGTGTCACCAGTGCTTTTTGTAGCCAAAAAAGACGGTGGCTTGAGGTTGTGTAATGATTTTCGTAAAGTCAACCAAATTACTAAAGATAACCGATACCCCATGCCCCATATTGATAGGCTAGTAGATAAATTGACCAATGCTAAATTGGATATTATGGATGCATACCATCCGGTATGTGTGAAGCCAGATAATGTTGCTTTTACTGATATCAAAACAAGGTTCAGCCTATTTGAATTCTTGGTAATGCCCTTCGGGCTAAAGGGGGCTTCTTCAACGTTTGTCCTTACTTTAAATAATATGCTTGGGGGTTTGCTAGCTAAGGGTGTCTACGCATATTTTGACGAGATCAATGGAATAGTTGAAAGGGCTTATGGGGAAAGTTTTGCAAAGGCTCGCACAGAAAAAGTTTTATTTAAAAATTTCAAATTGCGAGTTTGGGGTTATGCCTATTAAGTATTTACGGTATGAGTTCTCTGAGAAAGGGAAGTCGTGCGACAATAAATTGGTGGAAGCCATCAAGAATTGGCCAGTACCATTCAATGTAACACAAGTACGTCGTTCTAGATTACCATACAATTTCACAGACAATTTATCCCTAGATACTCGAAAATAGCAGAACCTTCTTTTCATTAGCTACTTAAAGAAGAGCTGTTCATATGGACAAGAGAAAGAATGGCAGCATTTAATAAGTTAAAGGAAGCCGCCCATACATAAATTATTGACCCAAGGAAAAGACTCCACATCCTTTGTGATGCTTCTCAGGTGGCGATTGGCCTGGTAGCTATGCAGATGTTGGGAGGCAAACTCTTTCCGGTGGCATATGAGTCCCGGGAATGGCATAAAAAAGAGGAAGATCATAGTGATTACGAAAGAGTGTTACTGGCAGTAGTCCATGTGGTCGGCTGCAGGAGGCACTACATTCAACAAGTGCCTACAATAATTAGGCACAATAATTACAATATACTGTAATTATATATTGTATATAATTACAATATA
>JAHWFO010045083.1:633966-644274 GCA_023313115.1 Rhysida immarginata | reverse complement strand
ATAATTACAATATACTGTAATTATATATTGTATATAATTACAATATACTGTAATTATATATTGTATATAATTACAATATACAATAATTATATATACAAACAACCAAGCAGTAGCAAGATTGTTGAAGCAAAAAAGGTTCCTTAATAAACTGCAGACAAGGGTTTTGCAATCGTTAATGAATTTTCCGATAACAATGGTTTACGTAAAGGCAAAGAAGAACATTATCACTGATGCACTATCGCGTTATTTGAGAATGTAAATGAAACTCTCGTTGCGGGTTTGCGGCAGGGATGGTGTCAGATTGTCGAATTTGAGCAGAGAAAAAGACAAAAAAATTCGGTGATCCTAATCTACAGCAAAGAAAAGGGAGAGAAGGAAGAAAGCAAAAAAGCAAAGATAACAGGAGAAATTCCGCTACCAGCCACCCAGGAAGAATAATAGAATATACAGAAGGATAGAGAAAAGTGAGCCAGGCTATTCATTGGTTAAGAAAAATGGTATGCAAGATCGTCTCATTCAATACGAGAATAAAAGGCGAGTGTGAAGATAGAAGAGACGGAGAGGTTTTCAATTAGATGGCGTGCAAAAGAAAGGTAGATACCCCAGAAGGATCTCATTTTATGAGGAATGTCTTCCGGTTCATCGAGTGCAAAATTCGGTTATGTCCAAGAGTATGCAAAAGCAGCCGTCCGACAACTAGTGCCTGAGCGAGTGACATCGCAATATTGTGTGTGAAGGTAGATCGAGCACCCTTGATTTCGGAAGTCAGAATGATTCAGGAGGCATGCAGGAGCTATCTCACCTGCCACGATCAACAGGCAAGTATGAAATCGAGAACTTTCGTTAATCGGACTTTTGATAATTCCTATTTTAGTACTCTGTTGAGGAGGCCCCAGCAGCAAGAAGATTTCGCCTGTCAATTGAGGACCTCGCCGAAAACCGCGATGAAATCTAGTGCCCCTGGAGAAACCCCAAGTGAAACAAATCGGACGAGGCAACTTGGCCTCTTAAGTGACCTCGTCGGACAAGCGAATGGCCAGGCGGACTACTCATTAGAGGCGACAACGGATTACAAGACCCAGCTGCAGAGCACCAATGACTTCGTCGTCTTGCACAACTTGGATAGCCCTGTTCGCTGAAACCATTTACGGTTGATCAAGGTCCTTTTCGAAGCAGGATATTCACCGCGATTTACTAGAATCAAATCTCAGTTCCGAGACGTTGGAGGTTCACACCCCTAATGCTATGTGAGTCAAGCCCAGCCAGCCTGCAGATTACCGCGGTGTTGCAAGTGCGAGCCGTGCTTGGCTGCACTGCTTTTGTCAAGGGGTACTGTCCCAAATATATAGTGTAAGATTACTTAAGAACTTAGAATCATAGGAGGGCAGCGAGAAGAATGCAATAGAATAAAACATGCAAAATTAAAATTATAAAACAGGTATGGAATGATAGGGTGTCTAGGAAAACGATTTCGTAAAATTCCCTAAATTTTCCTTGATTTTTCCTGATCATCAAAGCCAAAATAGGGCTATCTTGTAGAATATTATTGACATTGTTCAAATTTTTCGGAATTTATCATTCCCTGACAGTTCCCAGTTACTAAAATTTTACTGACAATCACCGGTCACTAGTCACCCTGTAAAATAGTACCGCATAAAAAAGGTCACTGAAATAAGACAGTTTAGAAAGCCTATGAAAAAAAGAGCTTAGCGGCAAATTCTGTATCTACCATGCTCAAAAAATCACCTTTTCCCATTACTTTACTCTCGGCACAATCCCCAAAGGTTTGGTCTCTGCCCCCAGCATCCAATTAAATAACTTAGCTCTGCCACTATGTCGCAAATTCATTCCACTGTTTCTGACTCTACCCGTAACATCCTTCCTATCCTCAGTAACCGTTGCTCTAGCAGTTGCAGAATCCTCTTTCAGTCCAACACCCAACACGACTCTCTCCCCTCCCTAAATGCCCGTGATATTGACGTTCCTCATACTTTCATTTGCAAAAAACTTGATTTTCTTTATACCAATAAATTTCAGAGAGACTGTATTTCCTTCCCTAATAAATCTGATTTTCTCTCTAATCCTTTATATGCCTATTTACAGAAATCCCTGCTTAAACATGATCCACCTCCCTCCACCAGCTCCACCTCCTCCACTCTGGGCACAAACGCGGTTATTAATCTTTCGACCCACTAAACTTTCGTCTCTAGAAATCAGAACCCTATCTAAAGGCCTTTACTTCTGTTCACTCCTAAAACCACTGACACTTTTGAAATCATTTCCTCTGTCGATAACTTCAGTCGTGCTCTCAGATCCCATCTATACTTTTGCATGAATCCTTCCAATTCTACTCCCACTAACAGCTCAACCTTCCATGTTCCCAGCGACTACACCCTTCCTCATGATATCAATCTGAGCTAGAAGTTTACATCAAGTTTGTGAAATACGACATCCTCTCCATCACTAAAAATACTGAAAACCTCTTCTTAACCACACCAATAACGAATTACTTTGTATCAAACGTCTTAACAATAACCCTGATATAACAATTAAGCCAGCAGATAAAGGGGGCACTATTGTTGTCATGATTACCTCTGTCTACATTAACGAAGCAAACAGCCAACTCTCTGATATCACGTTCTACAAGAAACTAACCTCCGATCCTACTGACACGTTCAACACCAAACTTCAAAATACCCTCTCTCTGCTTGAATCCTTTTCTGAAATCGAAAATAAATCCCGCCTCTTCCGCCTTCCTAATTTAGGTCCACTAGTCATTTTTACATTCTTCCCAAGAGTCATAAACCTGGCAGTCCTGGCCATCTGATCATCTCTTGTAACCAACACCCTCTGTGAGCCACTATCTGCTTATGTCGACCACCACATACGCCACATCCCACCCAGTCTTTCTTCCTGTATCAAAGACACTAACGATTTTCTCTCCCATATTCAGTGCCTTAACGACTCTGATTACGATTTCAAAACGTCTTCCTTGCACGCTTGATGTCTCTTCTCTCTACATTAATGATGAGGTTGAAACGGTTCGCTACAGTCTCAAGGCAAACCAACTTTTCCAAGTTCCGTTTACTCATCTCATCTGCCTTCTCCTTCGCACCATCCTCAACTCCAATTTTTTCACGTATAACAATGAAAATTATATCCAGTCCAGTGGCACTGGTATGGGCTCTAAAATGGCTCCTAATTATGCCAACGGTTTTATGGAGGAGGTGGAACCAAACTACTTTCCAAGTCTCCCTCAAAGCTGTTGGTCTGGATGCGGTAAATTTACGATGTTTTCCTGTTCTGGCCAAATAATGAAGACTCACTCTTATCTTTTATCACCCATTCTAACTCCATCCACCCCTCCACCAAGTTTTCTCACAATTATTTTATCACGAAAGTTTCTATTTTGTTTGTCTCTATCTCTATCACTGACAATAAATCGTCTACAACTCTTTATAAGAAGCCCATTGACAAGCACTAGTACTTACACTAGGACAGCTGCCATCCACGCCATTGCAAGGATAACATCCCTTTAATTCAGTTAACTCACTTCCATAAAATAAGGAGTAATATGTCTGACAAGGCATTCCATGCTAATACCCTTACCCACTGCTTTAAAGCAAGAGGCTACCCCAAACCTGTCATACGTGCTTCTATCTATAAACATCGTAATTTCCGTTCTAACAACAATCCAAAACCTTCTCCAGCTATGGCAACACCTAAGTTAGTTCTTCCTTATCATCCAACCGTCAATAGTATTAAAAAGGTCCTAAGGAAACATCAACATATTATTAACAACTCTCCTCTTGTCCATTGCATTCTACCAGAACCAGCAAAAGTTTCTTTTAAAAGGACATTTAATTTTAAAGACATTCTGGTCCATGCTGCTATAACCAAATCACGCACTTCCACTAAGGGATGTACTCCTTACAATGCAAAGCGTTGTGGCGTTTGCCATATTCTTAACCCTGCTACCTCCAAATTCAGTAGTGCTTCCTCTTTTAATCACAAGATTAACCAGAACCTGACCTGCGCTTCTCACAACCTACTTTACCGGTTACATTGCGAAGTATGCCACAGACAGTATGTCGGAGAGACGAGCAATACCATATGCTCCAGATTCACCAGACATAAGTTCGACAGCCTTAACAATGATGACACCCCTGTCGCAAAATATTTTAATTCCATCAGCCTTTATATTCTTCGTAGCAACTTTCATAACAGAAAAGAAAGAAAGCAATTCGAGTCTTTTCTTTTTTGGAAATTTAATTCCTTCACGCTTATTGTCGTTAACCTTAGCAAAGACACCATTCCCTCATTACCTTTCCCGTATTCCTTTCCAACTTCAGCTATTCCCTAATTTGTGGTAGGCTTGCTGGGCCTTTTTCTTTTTTTTTCTTTATCTTTTCTCAGTTATTTCCTGTTTTTAATATTCTTTCATATTTTATTACTTCTATGTTGATTATGTGTTTATCCCTGTACTCTCTTTTTTTCGTAGGCTTTCTGTTATCTTTTATTTCAGTGACCTTTTTTATGCATTACTATTTTACAGGGTGAGTAGCGACCGGGAATTATCTGTAAAATTTTTGTAACCAGGAACAGTCAGAGAATCATAAAATCCAAGAAATTTGAACAATGTCAATATTATTCTATCATGATAGCCATTTTTGGCTTTGATGGTCAGGTAAAATCAAGGAAAATTTAGGGAATTTTAAAAAATCTTTTTGCTAGACTCGCTATCATTCCTAACCTTTTTTATAATTTTAATTTTATAATTTTATGTTATCCTGTTGCACTTTTCTTGATGTCTTCTTATTACCTCCCATTGTCCTCCTTCCTGTCCTATCCCAATACATCTTCAAATTTATCTCCTGTCCTCATATTTGTCCTCTTCTAGTTTTTCATCCAATACAGTCTTACTATTCCCTATCTTAACTATATATAAAGTCTTCTTTAAGTACTCCTTTAATAACTTTTAAGGAGGACATCGTTCAATGTGATGAAGACATCACTAGACGTATTAACAGTGCCATAGAAGCCAGTAACTATCCAGCAGAGAATAAACTTCCTTATCGAATCCAACTCCTGGAATCCAACGCCTAATTGCTAAAGAAACAGGACAACTGGCAAAGCTATCATGAACCTTGGCTCAAAACTAAGTAAAACTTATTAGTGCGAAGAATCCAAGAAGGGATAAAAGAGCTTCGCGACGCTAGATGGAATGACAAAAATCAAAAGCTTCTCGGTTGAAGTACCGCAGCATTTAAAGAAGAACAACATCGAGGCAGGAGAGATCGCAACCATCATAAGTAAACTGAATAAGAAGAAGGCTCCAGGAAGAGACAAGGTGAGCAATAACGCCCTTATGAATCTCCTGAAGAACTTTAATGACTATCTCACCAGTATTATTAGCGACTACTCTTACTACACTGCATCTCGAAAACAAACTATCGTGTTGAGTATCCCCAAGCAGGGACAAAATCCAGTAATTCCCTCGAGCTACCAACCTATTAGTCTGCTCCCCTCGATGTCTAAAGTTTTGCAGAAAAACGATCCTCGTCAGATTCCAAGACTACTGTCTCGCCAGGTATTTCGGAGTGGTATTTTTTGATATCAGTAAAGCTTTTGATCAGGTGTGGCATGGGTGCGTTATCTATAAGATGATTACAGACGGGTTTCTTTCTGATTTGATTTTGATGGTGAAATCCTTTCTCACCGACAGATCTTACCAAGCTAAAGTTGGGAAAAATCTAACCACGCCCTATGTTGTAAAAGCCAGTGTTTCTCAAGGTTCTGTCCTGAAGCTTGTGCTATTTAATTATTTTGTGCATGATTTCCCGAAACCCAAAAATTGTAATCTGTATTTCTATGCTAAAGATAGTGCCATTATGACCAGGACACACAAGCCACGTCACGTCATCACTCGCATGCAGCATGCCTTGAAGATGTTCGAAGACTGGTTTAACTGCTGGAAGCTGAACCTTAATGTCGGAAATATGAAGGCTGTAATTTTCTAGGTAATCCCCGACGTTGCTCGGACACTTTTTGAATAAATTTTACAATATCTGTAAGTAAATGTACAGTAAATACGAACACATGAATGGAGTAAAAAATCATAATAAATATTCGAAAAAAATTTTAAATGCTCCCAATGGATAGATCTCAGTATGGCACACATAAACAAAATAATTTCTTGAACAAGGAAGCTTACTTTAAATATACAATCGCCTGCTGGGTGGCAATGGATTGACATGTTCGTCTCTGGTCTGAGTGTTCTGCAATGCCAACAATGTGAATGGGATTATTTATTAGTGGTAATCAGTTAATGGAATTCGCAATCTGCTCTCGATGTCTTGAAGCAAAACTTGGCCATTCATCACCTTGTGTAGTCTAGCAGTTGCCGTTTTTTCTGCTGATACGTTGAGGGCCGCCTCGGAACTTCGATCAGTACTACTTGCTCAGTTTCACAATATTATATTGACTCTTCATCATCTCCAATTAGTGTTCGTTTTAAAGATTTTCAAGAAATTGTTAAATTCTAAGAACTATCAATTCTAAGAAAAGCCTGAACAGCAGGAATTCTATGCATTGTTACAAATTGAATCTAAATTTATAAAGAATAAACTTTGCATTACATTGTTTGTTGTTAGATATATATTGTTGGTCCGTGCATAGTGCTGGTGAATTGCGTGTTGATACCAGTGTTGATACCTATTGCTCACAAACTTTGTGTTGCATTGTTGATCATGAGATACCTCTTATTAAAATGCCATACCATTATTATGAATATCGATTTCAATATCCATAATTAATTTTCTTAGATATCTCGGGTGGACAGAGACCTGACCTTTGCTTTGAAGTTCAGTTGTGCAAAAATTTATCAAGATCGGAATAATTCTGTAGATTAGTACTGTATAAGAAACAAGCACACCCACAAACAAAACCACAAACATATATTGAATATATATATTGAAAACTCTATATTGCATCCTAAACATTTTGGAATATCAAAGAAAGGTTAAGAGTATTGAATTATTTCTGTCTATACTTCCTAGATAAATTGATATTGTTCAGTAACTCTGATTACAGTCCCATCAACATATAACAGTATCAATTTTAGTAGCAAGGATTGCCCTCTCACACAATCAGTTGAGATCTTTGTAATTTTCTGATAAGTCTAGATAGAGGAGGGTAGTGCAAAGTGTTCTAATCTTCACTTAATTCTAGGTGAAGATTACACCTAGGCAATTTGGGTTAGTTTTCTCAGATTCACACGCATCCAATATCTCAAAGCAATTGGAACCATAATCTGAAGCAATCACAGTTATATACTGCATTTTTTAAGTTAATCTTATTACAAATATGTGCAAATGGATCAGTGGACGGGGACAAACTGGATCATACAGAAAAAATAGCCTAAAAGGCAAAGTGATCACAGACAAAATCATGTTGTTCTTCATAGGATGCCAATGACGCCGAAGCTTTTGAAAATTCAAGTTTCTTCACGCATTTCTTCGAACCTTTGCCTCTCGAGATTCTAGCTGCAGAATTGGATGATTTTTCCGGTTTCTGGCGAGCTTGGCAATATTTCCGAAGTTTGCTCCTGACACTTTGTTTACGCACTTCTCCAGTAGTCTTGGTAGCCAATACTGTCACATCTTTCCTGATCCATTTTTTCCCTTCATCAATTATCCACTTTGCTCCATACACTCAATTTAAAACAGAAAAGGCCGTGATCAATACGTTAAACCTAACGGGCAAAAACTGAGTCGAATTATAATGTCGATAAATCAGTAACACACATATCCCGAAAAAATTTTGATCAAGCGAATCATTACTGAACTGCAGCTAAATGATGAAACATTGTAAATTTTACGAAATCGGATAAAAACGCATAACCTTACAAAATTTACTTCGTTCGGTCTTAACACGTCCCACGATGACGTGTACTCTATGTGCACTGAGTAGGCAACACACAACAAGATGTACGTCGTGCCTTTTATCTGGAAAAAGGGAAATATTCGGCTGATCCGCTTTGCCAATGTATCTATTTTGCCCCACTCTCCCCTAAACATTATCTATAACCTCTCTGAAGGAATTTTCTGCATTACAAAAGCCATATGAAAAATAAATCATCTTCAGATGTTAGCTCATTACTAAAAGAACCTTCACTTTTCTAACAAAAGCTTGAACAGGTGCACGCCCTAGAAGTTTTATTGTCTTATTTGTTTTAGAATAATTTCTTGTATCTGTCCAAAGATTTTATAAAAAAATATTAATGACATTTATTTAGTTAATTATTTATTATTTACTCATTACTTTTTATAACTTTCCCCTGAAAACGTGAAACCTTAAGGCAAGCTGACGAAAGAGACAGGCTCTATAAGTGAAAATTACCTAGTCTTCATAAGTTAACAACAATCTTCACTGTTTCCAAGTTGGATTTTATCAATCAGTATTTTTTCGTTTGTTGGACTGTTGGCAACAGTTATTTCGAAAAACACGACCCTTCTTGAGCGGCAGTGAATGTATATGATAGTTTTTTTCCGTGTACTCTCCAATCTCAAATCTGTGAGCGAGGTTATTAACTACTTGATAATCTGTTATTGCATTTGCACTCTGCTCTTGATGTCTTGAATCAAAAATTGGCCGTTCATCAATTTGAGGGATCTAGTATTCGCCGTTTCTTCTGTTGCAGAGGCACCCGGCTTTGTCCGGGATAATTACAGTTGCAGGTAACTAGTACAAACTAAAGATTGGTTTGGTTTGCTTGGTATTAACGTACTTTTAAACTGCCATTGTCATTTCAGGACGGCGTAATAGGGGTCGCAAATTTTGCCTCGCAAGGGTTCTTTATCCTGCAGCCAGCAAACAACTGCATGGGACTAATGGCTTTACTTCCCTTCCAAAGAAAGTGCATACAAACTAAAGAAGATAAATATTAACTCAGGTTAGTTTTCAGTAATACTACAATTTCCTGCTGTAGACGAAGGTCCCGGTGCTTAGAATACTTTTTTTTCTTTTAGCTTCTCTCTGAGCAATACTCGTTCTTTTTTTGGTGGCATTTTGATAAAAATGAATTAAAATGTATCTTTTGAACGACTAAATTGAACAATACACTATGCTTGTTTCACGGAGCACATTTAAGAGTAGAGGTGATGTATGTTTTCTTATCGGTTATGTCGTAAACCGCCGCCCAAGAATGATAACGTCCTCATATACACCACCCAGTGAAAAATGAAGGGGAAACTGCATTCGCTTCTAGAAAGTTTTATACCTTTCAAGGGATTCAAACGCACAAACTTTGGCCACTCATCTGAATATTCGTTAGGGAGCTGAAGGTAGACACGTGTATCTGTTTGCCTCCTCGACAGAGATACATATTTCCAGCTCAGTTTGTGTCTGTTTGCTCTGGAATTCCAGAAAACATAGTGAGGTCGTTTACTACTTGGTAAATTGTTAATACAATTTACACTCGGTCGAGGTTTTCAAGCAAAACTTGGTTAGTCAGCGAAATTTATGTGGTCCAGCAATCGCTGTTTCCTCAACTGAAACACTTGCATCTTCGATGGCCACTTATGACCTTCCATTTACACAGTCTCTCAATAGTCCGTCAGTTCTTCATTATCTCCAGGTACTTCATTATCTCATTATTAAAATGTTCAAAAAATGTTAATTTCTAAGAACTCTCAATTATAAGGAATGCCGAAAACCAGGAACTCTATACATTGTTGCAAACAGAACCTTATTTATAAAGCACTAGCAAAGGTACCCGGCGTTGCCCGGGATAATTACTTGGATGTAAACAGAACAATCTCAAAAAATTAAATTAAATTTTGCAATATATTAAAAATAAACACATGAAAATGCTTAGAATGAACACAGTAAAAATTCTTAATGAAAATTCGAAAAAAATCTTTTTAAAGGCTCACAATGGATGGACTGCTCCAATAATTTCTTACTCAGATAATCTTACTTCAGATCTACACTTGATGTTGTTGCAATTTCCACTCTTCTCTCGATGTGTTGAAGCAAAATTTGGCCATTCATCACTTTGTGCAGTCTAGCGGTCGCCGATTCTTCTATTTACTTGCTTCCCATCTGCTCAATACATCACGGACCTAAAGGAGTGCTTCCTCTGTCGTGTTTCCACTCTTTCTCAATAGTCTGCTAACTCTCCTTTATCTCCATTTACTGATCATTTTTAAAGATTTTCAAGAAATTGTTAAGTACTATGAACTCTGTTTTCTAAGAAAAGCCTGAATAACAGGAATTCTATGCATTGTTACAAATTGAAACTTATCC